>CM069924.1:24848274-25183420 GCA_036172225.1 Cryptocoryne crispatula var. balansae
CCAAAAATTCTTTACCAAAGGGGAGACCATGATGATGGCCAAACATGAGGAAGAACTAGATGCTACAACCAAGAGGAGGAAGGCCTCAAGCAATGAGGAAGGAGAAATAGATGATCATAGTATGTCCCTGGCCCGACTATTCACGGAAGAGGAAACTCGTTCCTAAATAGCTCGCTGTCTTGAGTGAACCTCCAATCAACATTTCGTGTGAACCGTATCGTACGGTGGCCTACTTCAAGGTCCTTGCACCACTCCTCTTAGACTCTTTTGATGATATCCCTAGCCTAATTCTCACCTTTGGGCTGGTATGGCCACCTAAGTTGATCACTCGGCCTAAGAGCCCATTCAAATCTTCTCACTACACCGAGCTTTCATGCATGCGTGAAGCTATCATCGGGCCTTACGGCCCACTTCAAATCAAGAACACCAGGTCTGTGAGCCCACCAATTGTCAAATTTGGGTCCACGTGCCCCTTAGAAGCTCTCCCTAGTTTTGGGCCCTCATGCCTATTCTTAGATGTTATGGGGCCCACAAGCCCATTAATCTTCTTTCTTCTTAAGCCTTTTATTTGCTTTCGAGCCACACTAGCTCATTTTCTCTTTCATATTAAATTTTTTTTAAAAAAAAATTGTTCTCTCACAAACTCACATTTTTGTTGAGGGGACGTCTCTGCTCATCCCAGAGGGTGCTCCCAACCAGGGACCTCTCCTCACTGAATCATTAATCGATCTTCTTGATCATTCACTCACTATAAATACCATCCTTTCAATTCAATCGTCTGTAGGAGTAGCTAGAGTAGAAAATAAGAAAATTTGAGATAAACGAGTTTCAGGAAGATATCTCCAACAATTAGCTTAGAAATGCAGAGAGTGTGTAAGGCTGCTAAATTTCTTAAAAAATGTTATCCAGCTTAATGAAATCCAATATGAGGATGAACATAATGTAGATCATACACTGAGGGTCTATGAGATATTATTAGAGAAAAATCCTATCCCTGAGGAAGGAATTGAGGAGTTGACTAATGCATATGCATTTGGACTTAAAAGATTTAAGGAACCAACAACCATAGTGGATGAGCTGACAAAAGAAATAAATCCTGAAACACCAAACGATTCCAAGAACATCCTTCCGAGTGCAAACCTAACTCCCATTGAGAAACAAAGCTTAATCAAAATGTTGGAAGAATACAAGGACATGTTCGCATAGACATACAAAGATATGTCAGGGTTAGGACAACTTGTTGGTTAAGCATCGATTAACTTTGACACCTGAAGCTACCCCGATCAAACAAAATTAAAAAGATTCCACCCTGATGTTGCACTCAATACGAAAGAAGATGTTGATAAGTTACACCAAGCAAAGTTTATTAAAGTCATTCTCTATCTACAATGGGTGGCAAACATAGTCCCTGTCATGAATAAGAATGGATGAGTTTGGATCTGCATAGACTTTAGGGACTTGAACTGAGCATGTCTTAAAGATGACTTTCCTCTACCTCATATTGATGTATTTTGTTGACAACACTGCGGGATATGAAATGCATTCATTCATTCATGGCTATTCTGGATATAATCAGATCCGGTTAGCTAAAGAGGGCCAAGAGAACACATTGTGCATTGCACCTTGGGGAACCTACTGCTACATTGCCATGCCCTTCGGATTGAAGAATGCTAGTGCTATATATCAGAGGGCCATGATGGCTATTTGTCATGACATGATGCATACCTTTTAAAGGTGTGCATGGATGATCTAGTCGTTAAGTTCAAAAGCTGAGAAGATCATCTTGAAGTGTTAAAAAAGGTCTTGCAAAGGGCTAGAAAATATAAATTGAAGTTGAACCCTAAGAAATGTATGTTTAGAGTCTCATCAAAAAATTGTTGGGGTCCATAGTTAGCAGATGGGGCATAGAAATCGACCCAAACAAGGACAAAGCAATCATTGGTATGCCTCCTCTGAAAAATATGAAAGAACTTTGAGGATTAATTGGATGGCTTTAGTTTGTCTGCTAGTTTATCTCACAATATTTTCAAAGGTGCAAACCTTTCTATGAGTTAACCAAGGTAGGGATCGAGTTTAAATGGGATTTGTAGTGCCAAGAAGCATTTGATGGTTTGAAAAGATACTTGGTCAGTCCCCTTATGCTTAGACCACTATTCCTTAGCAAGCCTTTAGTTTTGTATGTCTCAGTTTTGGAGAATTCTATTGGGGCAGTCCTTACACAAGTGGATGATGAAGGGAAAGAGCAAGCTACCTATTATTTATTCAAGTTTTCTGATCCATGTGAGTAGAAGTATACTGTAGTGGAGGAGACCTATGCTACACTAGTCTGGGTAGTTCAGAAACTCAAACACTATTTTCTTGCTCATAAGGTCAACCTTATCACCCGTATCAATCCCATTAAGTTCTTTCTTAAGAAGACCATTTTGACTGATCGGTTAGGTTGTTGGTAGAGCTTTTTTTTACAATTTGATATCAACTATGTTCCCTAGAAGGCGATTAAGGACTATGCCATTGTCGAACATCTTGCTCATCATCCTATCCCCCTCTTTGACCTAGTCTAGTCAGAGGTCTCAGAAGATGAACTAATATTGATAAGATCTTCCATTTTTTGGACATTATATTTTGAAGGAGCTCTGAATTAACACTATAGGGGAATAGGAATTGTCCTTTTGTCACTCGAGGGTGTCAGCATTCCACAGGTATTTCAGCTTGACCTTCCAACAACCAATAATATAGTTGAATGTGAAGCCTTGCTGGCTGGGCTGGAGGCCGCTCACTTCGATGGTGCCACCGAACTAAAGGTGATAGGTGCTAGCCAACTAGTTTTGCGCTAAGTCCTATCCAAATACCGAACTTCTCATCCAAACCTCAAACCTTACCAAGAATTCACCTCTTGCTACATTAAGTTGTTTTCCTAACTCACCTTTGCCCATGTTCCTCGAGCTCATAATATTCTTGCTTATGCATTAGCCTCCTTAGCTTCATCTTTATCAGTCCTACTAGGTAGGAAGGTGCCGACTATCCATGTCCATAGGAGGTCAATGCTAGCAATTAAGGATGGACATTTTATGAAGTTCAAAGAGATATTTGACAGAAATAAATATCTGGAGCAAAAAAAGAAATTTCTTTGATTGAGTTGGAAGAATTCGATGAGGGTGAGAAGCCTTGATATGATGAGATTGTGAGGTACTGTCAAAAATAAACATACCTACCCAGATCCAATACAAAAGAAAAGAAGGCCATCAGAAGAGAATCCCAAAGGTATACAATCTTATAAAGGTTGCTTTATAAGAAGAGCCGAAGAGGAATCTTATTGAGACACATTGATGAAGAAGAAGAAGAGTTGGTGTTGAAGGAAGCACATTTTAGGGTCTGTGGGAGCCATGTCAATGCTCAGGCTCTTGCCAAAATGATCATGCGACAAGGGTATTAACCCTATAAGAAGATTGCTCTATCTTTGTCCAGCACTGTCACTCTTGCCAACTCCATGCCGACAAGATTCATTCTCCTATATCTTCCCTTCACCTAATCCATTCCCCATGGCCTTTCACCATGTGGGCTTTCAATATCATTGGCCCTCTCTCTTAGTGATCTTAACTCCAAAGTGCGCTCCAAATCATTCATTTTGATGGCAATGGAGTACTTCACCAAGTGGGTAGAAGCAAAAGCATTAGTGGATATCAAAGCATCAACACTATGATTCTTCATAAGTGCAATATCATTGCCTGGTTTAAGATTCCCAGTGACATTTGTCGACTCTGAAAAACACAATGGGGCTCTCCTTTACAAGGAAGTCCGTGAATCCGGATCGCCACCTCAGGAGGGGATGAAAACGAAAGGAAGAAAATGACAGAAATGTATGCCCTACAAGCCAATCATATATGATATGATTCAACATTTCTAGGAATATCTCATTCAAGTCCTTGATCATCATAATGAAGTCCTTGATCACATGTAATGATGATTGTATCATGATGAGATCATGATAATGAGATCGATCATCTAGAGGTATGTGATCCTTGAGACGAGACATCAAAAATCTGGATAGACTAATATGTGTGATGTCTTCTCATATGATGAGAATGACTGATCTCATTGGTCCTCAGTGTGGGGACACTGAGACATACACACAGGTGCTCATTAGTAGAATGAGTTCACTGAACTGACCAATTTAGGAAAACCTGATCGATATCTTACCGAACTGTCTATCAAGTTATTCTTACATCTCAATAGCACGGTTGGATATTTGACCTGAGTCGCCAAAGATGTCTTTCCAGGCGTACTATGTACTTTGACTATTGACTGATGCATCACTTAGTATTGTGGTCCTATATAGTTAATGGATTGGGTATATGGGAAACCTGGTGGAGGCAATTGAGCAGACAATAGGGGATCGTTCACTATTGGTAGGAGAGAGAGAATGTCCTATGGATAGTACTCTAAATCCTTGGCCAAGGTAGATAGGATAATTGGAAAAGGAGTTTTCCAGTTGATCCATTCCTGAGTACAAGATTTCTGGAGGCCCGAAGGTAGAGAGAACTTGTCTATTGAAGCAGATCATGTGGATACTGCTAGAGATCGGACACTTGAAAGGTTTTTCAGCAAGGAGGAATGTCCTCTCTTCATCCATGGTGAGGGATTTTAGAAATCCCATGAGGTAATTACTTCATATTCAGTTTCCAGTTTTACTCGTTCAGCATCGATCAAGGCAAAGATCATGGTTTTATGGAATCAAAATTTTTCCACTGTCATGTATTGATTCCTTATAGAAAACACGACAAACAACTCATCCTAGGTCCCACACTCACGTTAACCCCCGAACTTTCTGTTGGGAATCACTCCAATCAGATTGGCGTAGTGGAAAAAATTTGTTTCCATGTATATCATTGTCTTGGTCTCGATTGAAACCGAACGACATTGCTAAAATCAGTATTCAAAATGGTTTCGAGAAGGTACCTTTTGGGGATTCAAATAATCCCTAAAGACCAGAGAAGATCGAGCATTCTCACGATCATTCAACTACTTAAGTCTGCAGCCTCCAGTCATATCCACACAAGCCACCTCCATAGTCGAGTTCTCCTTCGCGTCGGACCTTCCGACTCGCCCCAGATGAAGTCCCATCGACTCTCAATGACCTCCAACATGGGAAAACGTGAAGGAGAGAGGTAGATATGAATTTTTCAGCCTTGGCTTGTGGGGCACATGCTCAATTCTCTATTAAATAGGGAATTTGGTGTTTTTCACAAAACCTCCTTCATTACTCTATATTTACACCCTTCCTCCCAAACTTATGAATTAGCCCTTATGTGTGTGATCTACTAGGCCCAACAACTCATTTAGTTGAGGCCTAATTAAAAAAACAACTTCTTTTAAATTAAATCTATTATCTCATAATAGATTTAATGGCCTACCGATCATAAAGGGTACAAGCCACATCCTATGATCCCAAATGGCTTCGTGGATGAACACCTCTCCAAAGAGCCTTTACATAATTGGTTACCACATGAATATAAAACTTCGTCCATCCAATGTCCCAGTCGGATAGGAGTACGGCATTGACTGTCAACTCCTAAATATACCGACACTATGGAATCTTTTACTCGTAATTGGATCAATTGGAAAACCCTTTTCTAATTATCCTATCTACCTTGGCAAAGAATTTAGAGTAGTATCCATAGGACATTCTCTCTCTCCTACTGAGAGTGGATGATTCCCTATTGTCCGCTCAATTACCTCCACCGAGTTTCCCATATACCCAATCTATTAACTATACAGGACCACAATACTAAGTGATCCATAAGTTAATAGTCAAAGTACATGGTATGCTTGGCAAGACATCTTTGGCGACTCAGGTCAAAGATCCAACCATGCAACCGTGATGATAGAATACCATGATCGACAGTTCGGTAAGATAGCATTCAGGGATTCTATATTGGTCAATTCAGTGAACTCATTCCTTTAATAAGCACTTGTACATGTATCTCAGTTTCCCCATACGGATGACCAATGAGATCGGTCATTCTCATCATATGAAAAGATACCATATACACTTGTCTTATCGTATCCTTGATGTCCCGTCTCGAGGATCCTATGACTAGGAACATTTAGAGTACATGCTTCTAGATTATTGATCTCATTATCATGATCTCATCGTGATTCAATCATCATTGCATGCAACATAGGACTTCATTACGATAGATGCATCTAGATAGTGCAAGTAATGAAGATTATGCCATTTATACTGAACAAGATAATACAAGAAATATAAAATCATATCACATATGATTGGCTTGTAGGGCATACATTTCTATCAATCTCCCACTTGCACTAAAGCCAACCACCCACATGTCTGATCTCCATCAACCCAAGGTGACCCTCAAACACACTTTGAGTCAGGGCCTTAGTTAGTGGATCTGCAACATTTATAGTTTAAGATACTCTATCTTTAATTATATCTTCTTGAGTTGCAACCACTATTCAAGTAGTATTGCCACAAAAGTGTTTAAACTTCTGATGAGACAAAGGCTTCTCTACAAAAGTAATAATTCATCATTTTCACAAAATAATGGTACATTATCAGAGATATTAGAGACAACTCCCTAATAAGATGAACTCCTTCATCTAGACTACTTCATAAGTAGTAGACAACAATTATAATTTGTAAAATATACCGTGTCTATAGCATGGAGTTTTTCCAGCGCACTACACCACCATGTAGGTAAACATGTACCATAGCTACCAATCATATGTAACTTGAAGTTTAAGTCTAACTCAAACTTTCAGTCCTATCCTCCATACACAAAATGCATCATTGGTACTTCTCAAGTACTTAAGGATATACTTCTCAACTATCCAGTGACTCTCACTTGGATTTGCCTGATGATTACTCATAACACTTAAAGTACTCATTACATTATGCTATGCACATAGTATACATGATAGACCCTATGACTAGGGCATAAGTGACTACATTCATGTATTTTATCTTTCTTTAAAAGAGATAAACTCCATATCTTAGAGGTAAGACACCTATATAGGAGTTTTTCATGTCAAACCCTTTGACTATGGTATCTATGTAAAACAAATGCGTCAAGCCAAGCATCCTTTTTTTTAGATCTATCTCCATAAACTTAAATCCTTAGGAAACTTCTCCCATAATAATTATGAAGGATTCATTTTATAGTTAGACTTCATTGATGATAACATACCTACTTCATTCATAATGAGTAGTATGCCATCATTATAAAATGTCTAGAATATAATAGCACTCCCACTAGCATTTTTATGCACACAAGGTTCTTCTTCATTCCAAATGAAGTCATAAGATTCAATCTTATCAAATCTTATATTTTAATGTTGAGAATGTTGTTGTTGTCCATGAATAGACATTAACAACATGTACACTTTCTTTGGATGTTTTAGGACTCTCATCCCTCAAGTTGTATCATATACAACAGAGGTTGTATCATATACACCTCCCCTTTTTCACTATTGGAGAAATATTATTTTAACATTCTTATTGACATATCTCATAGACAAAGTGTACATCAATAAAATCTAAATGAATTAAATCATGGAAATGGTTAAAAGATATCATCATAGTCAACTCCTTAACTTAGATGATGCATTTTCAATCATCCATGCCATGAAGGTCTTACCTTCAAATTCACTCCTATCCATCTTTTCTTTTCACTTTACATCTAATGGGTACTTTACCCTCAGGTGGATCTACCAAGTTCTAAACTTGGCTAAAATAGATGGATATTATTACAGATTTTATTGTCTCCTTCTATTTTAGAATTAATATCTTATATTGCCTTTCACAGGTCTTTGGATCAGTATCCCCACTTTATTGTGCCTATATTCTTCCATCAAAGATATGTCTCACATATCTACAAGGTTGAATTAGCACAATTGAAGACCTATGATGTGTGCTATTATTAATCAGTACTTTAATAGAAGTGTCTTTTGGTTGTGAGTCTGGAACTCCTTCCAGAAATTCCTTACTCCCACTATTTTCTTCAATGAGGAACTCTTCCTATAAGATTACAGTAAGTTGAGCAACACATACCTTTTATCTCATAAAGTGGTATATTTAAATATCCTAAAGTTTCCTTAGGATATCCCACAAGTCTACACTTCTATCTTATATTCTAATTATTATGGGTTACACATCTTCATCATGGTCAGACATTCTGAAATCTTAACTAGCTTAAGATCAAGTGTTAACCCCTTTTCTCATATCATATATGGAATAATCAGAATAAATTTAGAAGGTACCAATATAAAGTGGTTATATTGAGTGCTTAGCCCTAAATAGACAAGAAATATATTGCAAAGGTTGTCATTACTTGTGTCGTGTCACACATGACACAATCACCCTTGTTTCTACTACTCAAGTAAGCTAAAGGTTATAGGGAGATGTCCATGTCAGACAAAGTTGTAATATCCTTCAAATGATATGTGAATATAATACTAGAGTATTTCACTCATTGATATAATCAAAAATCTTTAATACTCTTTTAATTTATTCTTTACTTCATTTATAACCTTAGACAATTTCTCAGAGCCTCATATTTGCACTTCACAAGCACACATATCTATGCGTAGAGAAATTATCTATTAAAGATGAAGTAAGAATGTCCATCTTTAGCCTTAATAGACACAGACCAACACATATCCAAATGTATGAGTTATAATAACTCCTTGATCCACCCTCCATTTCTAGTAAATGAAGAGTTAATCTTTTTTCAATAAGATAATACTCATATTTGGTTAATGATTCAAAATCATTTGCCTTCATGTTTCCATCAATATGGAACTTCTTATGTCTTTTATCATTTATATGACCATTCTATATTAAGCTAAAGAAATAAATTGATCTATATCAACCCGCTTCCTCTCAAGAACAGCATTTACATATACCATGAGAGCTTCCATATGTCATATGAGTAAACTATTTACTAAGCTCCCACTAACAAACATTTTGCTACTCATAATCATAGAACAATTATCATTTCCATAACTCAAATTGAATCAATATTTATTCTAATAGGAAATATCGATAATGTTCATATAGAAGGATAAAACTAACAATCTTTAAGATAAGAACACCTCCCAAAGGCTATTTAAAGATTTGTACCTCCCACTATCAATGATACAACTCTTGCACCATTGGTATATGTAGGTTAATCTTTATACATCAAGCCTTCATTTACTTGTCATTATCTGCAACCTTTGTAGATATAACATGCATATTTAGTATCTCATACCAATAAATACATATATAACATCTTATAGAAGATTATGTATATCTAATATCTCATACAAGATACACACATCTGGTATCTAATACCATATGACATATGTTTAGTATCTTATACTATTATATACACAAATAGTATCTTATACTTGATGTGTATATATGTATGACAAGTAAGTCAATGACTGAGATGCTAGAAGCTTCTCAAGCTCCTCATTTGCAATATATATTCAATATACTTTCCATTAATCATCATCATGATAGTAGAAGAGAAATCCTATGTCTTAATTAGGTTTAATATCCTTGATCAACTTCTTGACTTTTATCTATGCCTTCATTTTCTCATCTAATGATCTCACTTCTTTTCATTGGTCTTACCAACAAGAAGTATTGAAGATATATTGTTATTTTAATCTTGCCTTAAATTTTCTCATCACCATGAGACATGATAGATCTCACATCCATCTGTCTATCTTGCCTCTAAACTTTATATAGAGACTAACATTTAGTGTAAGACAAATAATACATCTTTTAAATGAGATGAAGATTTCAACTTCTCTTACTATATTAGATGTTTAGTAGGCACCCACTTCCCAAGTAGGTTAATTACGAGGTCAACCATGAGAACACTTCTCATGATTCTAAACCAGTCAAGAAAGTTAATATAAATGAGCCTAATGGCTTCAAGTATGCATGATAATTGGTGGTTAAGAATCTAATTATATAACAGAGATATAATTCTATTTAGAAAACATTGCAAACATTCAATGTAAATTAAGATATGGTCTTTTATCCTAATTTATGCTCCCACTAATTTTGATGAATTTGCATTGCCCTCATTATGCAACGACGGGATAACATGATGATATCCTAGTGGGGACTAAGATCCTATTAACCTTATGGTGACGACCTTGTGAAAAACACAAGTCATCCCATACTTAGTTGGTAGACAACTTTTGCGAATTACAACTTTTGCAACTCATAGTCATTTAGCCTCTAAAGTCATGACCTTGTGGGAAACACAACAAGTCATATACTTTAATTAGGTCAAATCCGCTTGTTACGTTATGGGTATGGATTCTCAACACAGCCCTTGTGCGAAACACAACAAGACCATGCCAGTGGTCCACCCCAAGTTTCAACTTTAAGCCTTGGCCACGATCACCAATCTCTTGCTAACTGAGCCTTGTGGGAAACACAACAAACTCACCCAATCTAAGATTGGCCCATCGAGACCATAACAACGGAAGGCTACGTGGGTCATTCTTAATGTCACACGCTTATCAACCTAATTTAAACGAAGAAGGGTTTTTGTTTTAGTCTCATCATAGTATGTGCTACATATATTTATATATATGAATACCTTTTAATACCATATATCTAAGGTATCTAGCACATACACACATACAAATCAAATATGCAAAATTTAAATATTTGATCATGGACTTTCATCACATTAATGCATGACTGGAGCCAGATCGGTATGCATTAAAGGATTCAACATCCTATGCCAATGTTGACAAGCCATTATGCCTAGAAGAACCCTTCTCCTTGCATCTCGCTCTCTCCTCCATCTCGATCGGTCTTCTTGTCATTACAAGAGCATTAAGGGTACGCAGACCCATAAATGTACATTAATCAAATAAGAAACTTTGATATTAATCAAGGGGAGTACATTTTCAGAGGGAGGTAGAATGTACAATCAGAATTGATAAGAGAGAAGATTAGGCACGCAGGCCCTTAATTACATGCCAACTTCAAACAAGCATCATCACATGACATACACTTAGTCCATGATCATCCAAACATTCACACATATATATCATCACATGAACATAGTGCGAATGCGTGGTAATAATATGATATAACTATTATATCATAAAAATATACACCATATGTTTTGAAATTCTCAATTTCATGCTTGTTGAATTATTCATGAAGTAAATAACATGAAATAATCATATAAACAATTTATATGACATAAACAAGCAACTCCAAACAATTTGGACAATATATGTACTCCCAAAACTATACAAAGTGCCAAATTAATGTCCTAATCATCATTCTGAAAAATCATATTTTACAGAATTAATTTATTAATTTCTCAAGTTAAGTCATTAAAAAAAATTTAAAAACTTAACAATGAATGAATCTATGACAATGGGGCTCAAAATCACATAAAAGATCATAAAACACTTTGATGATCTATTATATGGTATTTCAGAAAGTTTCACAAATTTTCTAAAATTTTTCTGGCATTTTTCAGATTTTATTTTGATTTAAAACAATTTTAAAACAATTAAAACCGGCCTCGGCGCATTGCGCTGCCCTTCCTTTGCGCCGGGTGCGCCGCCCAAGTGCCGCAGACGCCAGTGCACGGCGCCGTCCCGTGCGCCGTGGGTGTGCGCACGCGGGCGGTTCAAGTTTTTTATTTTGCACGTGCTCCCGGTCAAACCGGGAGTTGACCCAGCGTTAAACGCCAAATTCGCCGCGGCGTCCTTTATCGGGTCCCGATGGACCCAGTATCAACTTCTCCACCCGATAGGTAGAGAAACAGCGTAAATCGAGGGAACGGAAGGACCTTCCAAAATTCGGACATTCCGGTCTCGAAAAAATAGCCAAAAATAGTGGTTCGATTCCAAATCGAATAAGGAATCCAAAATTGCCATTTTATTTCCATGAAAAAAATCCCAATCAACGGGAAAATAGGAAAGAAACGCCATCGGCCCTAGAACTTCTCCTCGTCTGAAAAATGCTTCATGGACCTTCGATGGCGCCGTTCAAAGCCAGATAATGATGGGAACCTCTTGGTAATCATATTACCTATCTTCTAAACCATCTATTAGGCATCAAATGTCTCAATGGAAGAAGATCTCAAGAAATCCCCAAATAGAACCGGTAAATTCCTTAAAACAAAATCACTATTTTTTAGAGCCTCTATCGGACTCTCCAGTGGTCTAAAATTCGAACAGTTTAAAACTATGGAAAGCCCTTTGTCATGAGATTCATCCAAAAGCAACCAATCTCTGAAACGTATACTATATGATCTATGGTTACTCCGTCAAGATGGATGTTTGTACAGATTCGAAAAAACATGAAATATATGAAAACGATTCCCAACGTTGGGAATCGTTCCAATCTGGCTCTAATACCACTGTTGGGAATCGTTCCAATCCAGCAGAAAAAATTGATTCTATGTATATCATTGTCTTGGTCTCAATCAAAACCGAATGATGTCGCTAAAATCGGTATTCGAAATGGTTTCGAACAGGTACCTTTGCGGGATTCAAATATTCCCTAAAGACTGGAGAAGATCGAGTATTCTCACTCTCATTCAGCTACTTATGTGTGCAACCTATAGTCGTATTCACACGAGCCACCTCCATAGTCGGGTTCTCCTTCGTGTCGGACCTTCTAACTCACCCCAAATGAAGTCCCATCGACTCTCGACGACCTCCAGCATGGGAAATCGTGAAGGAGAGAGGTAGGGACGAATTTTGCAGCCTTAGCTTGTGGGGCTCATGCTCAATTCGCTATTAAATAGAGAATTTGGAGTTTTTCACAAAAACCCCCTTTCTTTCTCTATATTTACACCCTTCCCCCTAAACTTATGGATTAGCCCTTATATATGTGACCTACTAGGCCCAATAGCTCATTTGGTTGAGGCCTAATTAAAAGAACAACTTCTTTAAAATTACATCTATTATCTTATAATAGATTTAATGGCCTATCGATTATAAAGGGTACAAGCCACATCCTATGATCCCAAACGGCTTTGGGGATGAACTCCTCTCCAAAGAGCCTTTCCATCATCGGTTACCACATGAATATAAAACTTCATCCATCCAATGTCCCGGTCAGATAGGAGTACGATACCGACACTATGGAATCTTGTACTCATAATTGGATCAATTGGAAAACCCTTTTCCAATTATCCTATCTACCTCGGCCAAGGATTTAGAGTACTATCCATAGGACATTCTCTCTCTCCTACCGAGAGTGGACGATTCCCTATTGTCTGCTCAATTGCCTCCACTTAGTGTCCCATATACCCAATCCATTAACTATACAGGACCACAATATTAAGTGATCCATAAGTTAATAGTCAAAGTGGATGGTATGCCTAGCAAGACATCTTTGGCGACTCAGGTCAAAGATCCAACCATGTAACCGTGATGATAGAATACCATGATTGACAGTTCGGTAAGATAGCATTTAGGGATTCTATATTGGTCAATTCAGTGAACTCATTCCTCTAATGAGCACTTGTACATGTATCTCAGTTTCCCCATACTGATGACCAATGAGATCGGTCATTCTCATCATATGAAAAGATATCATATACACTTGTCTTATCGGATCCTTGATGTCCCGTCTCGAGGATCCTATGACTAGGAACATTTAGAGTACATGCTTCTAGATTATTGATCTCATTATCATGATCTCATCGTGATTCAATCATCATTGCATGCAACCTAGGACTTCATTACGATAGATGCATCTAGATAGTGCAAGTAATGAAGATTATGCCATTTATAATGAACAAGATATTACAAGAAATATAAAATCATATCACATATGATTGGCTTGTAGGGCATACATTTCTATCAATCTCCCACTTGCACTAAAGCCAATTACCCACATGTCTGATCTCCATCAGCCCAAGGTGACCCTCAAACACACTTTGAGTCAGGGCCTTAGTTAGTGGATCTGCAATATTTATAGTTTAAGATACTCTATCTTTAATTATATCTTCTTGAGTTGCAGCCACTATTCAAGTAGTATTGCCACAGAAGTGTTTAAACTTCTGATGAGACAAAGGCTCCTCTACAAAAGTAATAATCCATCATTTTCACAAAATAATGGTACATTATCAGAGATATTAGAGACAACTCCCTAATAAGATGAACTCCTTCATCTAGACTACTTCATAAGTAGTAGACAACAATTATAATTTGTAAAATCTACCATCTCTATAGCATGGAACTTTTCCAGCTCACTGCACCACCAGGGTTAGGGCACATGGATACATGCCTTGGATCCAGGGCACATGTGCCCAGGGACCAAGGCGCATGGGACTGATTCTGCACATCTTTCTTCCAGAAGCCATTATGGTCACTCCCGAACTCGAAATTCAACGTTGTTTGTTGTGTTGGAAAGATAATAGACCGAAGAAGCTTTATACAGTCATGGATCAGCCATAACACTTCCAAAACTTCATAAATTTATCCATAAGTTAGGCTATTTAACATATGATTTGATACTGGTCAGAATGACTCCGACGGCCCACCGGAAGGACGCGGCTGTAGACACGCCAAATTGACCTAATTTGGAGCCCCAGACTCTTATTTTATAGGCGATATCCTTTATTTGACCATTATCTGATCCGGATTACCTCATGGAGATGAGCTAAGGACATTGGTGGAGCCCCTTGTAAGTTGAGAATGGATCGATGATTTCTGGAATATTGCCGAAACCTTCAAGCGAGAGCCGCGCGTGAACTGCAAAAACACGAAGCCTGCTCGATGAACGACCTTGAATGGTCCATAATTTAAGGTCTCGGTTGTTCTGCATGTGTTCCGTAGCATTCAGGGTTTACGAGAAGTCATTTCGATAGGTGTCGGTCAATGACGGCTTTTGTTACGGCTTTTTCGATCTGTACTTACACGGCTATCCCGGACCAAGCGTTAGGCCTTTCCGGTTATCATCGATTCTTTTCGGGTTATCCGGGTTGATTCTAGCAGAATTTTTTTCATCAATCATGGCCATACGTCCGATTCGGTCAATTTTAGGGTTACGCGATTTTTCCGAGTTTCGGTTCACTTTTACCGGGTTAATCTCAGATTTTTCGATGACTTCGGGTTTTCCGATCGTATTGGACTTGTTCGGGCATTATTTTAAGTCATCCCAAGTTGAGCGATGCTCGAGCGACGCCGTGACATGAAAGTTCGGGGATCAATGTGAGTGTGGGACCGAGGTGAGGATTTTACCGCTTTCTGAGTGTTTTCCGATTCACTCCCCTTCCCCCGTTCTATCTTTCGCCTTCTCTTGAGGTGTCACTCTGGAACCCCTTTTCGGAGTCGACAGCTTTTTGGCGACCATGGTGGGACAACCAATGTCTTCAACCGTGCTAGCTTGATTGATTCGTGCAACTAGTTGTTTTCCGACTTGGTTCCCGCGTGAACTGGCTTGTCCTTTACCTTTTCCATGATCATTTACTTTTAAACTTGCTGTTTAATCTTTATTTAAGATTATACCCCATGTGTACTTGAGTTGCTTGTCTCTAATTTCAACCCGGTTCCCGCGTGAACCACTTTTCTTCTTATAAACCGGTTCCCGAGTGAACCACCTTTCTTTTCCAACTCGGTTCCTGCGTGAACCAAGTTATTTTCAGATAGGTCCCTGCGTGAACCACCTCTTTACATCACCTTTAGATTGGCCCCACGTGGCCCTCTTTCCATTTTTTTTTGACTCTTACACCGGTTCCCGCGTGAACCACCCTTTTCTTCACAAAAACCGGCTCCCGCGTGAACCAACCCCTTTTCTAAACCGGTTCCCGCGTGAACCAACCCACTTTCAGATCAGTCCCCGCGTGGACCACCCCTATGCACCAATTATATTGGCCCCACATGGCCCTCCTTTTCTTTTTTCCAACCAAACAAACCGGTTCCCGCGTGAACCACCCATTTTCCTTCAAAAATTGGTTCCCACATGAACTACCTACCTTTCCAAAAACCCGGCTCCCGCGTGAGCCACTTTATTTTCAAATCGGTCCCCACGTGGGCCATCCACTTACCTTTACCTCATATTTGTCCCCACTTGGACACTCCAACACAAGCCGGTTCCCGCACGAACCACCTTTTAGTTGCTAGTTGCTAGTTACTTGTTAACTTTATCATTGCTTGTCTTGATTGCATTCACTTGCTTGATTTATTTAATAGCTTTCATTCATGTTTGCATATTGATTGCTTCTTCTCCTCCTACCCTCTATTTTTCATTTTTGCATTAGCTTTTGCATCGGGTACCGGACTTGTTCCGATTCGTAGGGCATTGGAGGCGGGGGCTCTCTCTCCCAACACACCCTCACCCTCCAAACACCTTCTTGGTGGATTCTAACCTCTCTTCTGGGATATTCCTTCCTAGTTGATTTGGTTGTTTCCATCAAGACCTCCGTAAGTCCCCATCCATGGAGTATTCCTCTCCGCACGATTTGGCCAGTTGTACCACTTTTCCCAAAACCCGAAGAACCAAAGTACCTACTCGTAGTGATTGAGTGATAATCTTAGGTCTTGAAGATTAAAGCAATAGGAATCATACCCATTTGAGTGAACAATTGCTAACAATCTATCTAATCTAAGTTTTCAACCCAAAAATTGTCGAGTAGTCATTTTAAAAACCCTGTTTGCATAACTTGCTTGCTCACAACAATTGAAAACAACCAAAAAACTTTTCGTCTTTCAAAACACCTAAAAACAAAAAAAAAATCCCTTTTATATTTTTTGTTCAACTTGATTGCCAAACAACCAAAGTAAAACCAAATCAAATCAAACAAACAATCATAACCAAACAAAAAAAAGTCTCTTTGCATTTACACCTTTCATTTGTTTTCTTTCAACCATTTTTTTAAGAAAATTTGACAGGATGCCCATAACACTAAGGTCTGGAAGACATATCGGGATGTCGGACCACTACGGCCAAGAAGAGGAGTACGAGACGGGCCACTACGAGCTGCAACAACCCATGGTCCAACCAAAGGGCCATGTCAACGCCATCAGGGAGCCAGAAATTCAAAATCCTACTCATCAACCTGCTTCACTTAGCGTGGAGCAACTCCTCAAGGGTCTATCTCTTCATCTAGACCCTGAATCTTTTTCGCTTGTGCAATCCTTGACGAAGGGCAAGATGCCCGCCAATCAAGATCCGGTGGTGGGAAATCAAGCCCCCTCACCACCTCAATCAGCAGTCAGGCCCCAAATCATCTCTTCTCCTGGGAAACCCTGCCATGTCTCCGCTCACCCCGTAATGGGGCATTCACATAATACTATTCCAGTTCCTGTTTCCAACCTACCTCTTCCAACTCAATCACCTAAACACTTTGCTCTCGTGACTCAGGAATACAGCCTCACCCAGGCATTAATGAACAAACTTAACCAAATGGATAAGCGCTTTGAAGAGATGAGGCACCGCCTCGATTCTAAAGCCATCCCTGAAATCTCTGTCCCACCCTTCCCAGTTCTACACCTTCCTCCTTCAGAGATACTAGTCTTCCAACGTTACAACGGGACTGGTAATCCTTTCAACCATCTAAAGAGCTTTCTCTATGACTCCGCGTTCTGGAATAATGACCGCAAAGCCCTTGCCTTCCTATTCCGTCGGTCATTGGAGGGATCCGCCCTGGACTGGTTCTATTCTCTTGATTCCATTGAGGCGGAGGATTTCGACATTGTCAAGGCGAAGTTTCTACAGAGGTACAAGGATCGGGTGGGGCCAGCCTGCTCGATAACTGATTTAATTGCTGAAAAGATGAGGCCGGATGAGGACTTTGCCAGATTTGCTGATCAGTGGAGGGGAATGGCTGAGAGGCTAGTGGATACCATCTCAGAAGGGGAGCAGGTGAGGATGCTCATCGGGAACACCACGCCCAACCTTCGCAACCTCCTGATCATGCACCGCCCAACAACCATGAGTGAGTTGTGTGATAGCGCCAGCTACCTCCAAGCCCACTTTAAGGATGCATCCATGATCAACCCGTTCGACACCAAGCCCCGTAACACTAGAAAGCCTACACCTGTAGGACCCACCACCGAAGGGGTAGTAAACAATGAGAGCATCAATGCCATGGGTAACCATGGTGGGTATCGCCAAAGCCAATACCGTAACCCACCCCGCAACCAACAATACTGCCCAGCTCCTCAACCAGCTCCTCAGCCCTAGCAGCAACTTGCATACAACCGAGCACCACCACAGCAACCCACCTACAACCGAGCACCCCAGCAACCAAATACCTACAACCGAGCGCCTCAACAACAACATGTCTACAATCGACCACGACCACAACCACAACAACAAGATTAAAACCAAGTGCCACCACCAGCCAACCGACCTAGGAGGGGGGACCTAAGAGAGAATACTATCCTCAACTGCCGTTCCCCCTCACCGATATCTTTAATGCACTAATGGCTGAACAGCAGTTGGAACTTCCAAAGGAGAGAGAAGGATGGTCGGCCAATGTTGACACAACAAAGTACTGTGCTTATCATCGGTATCCCGGGCACACAGTGGATGTCTGTTTCTAGTTTAAAGACTACATTCATGACCTCAATGATCAACGGAACATTGACTGGGCACAGATGGGAGAATCCATTCAAGCGATGAAGTCACGTCAGAATCAACCACGGAGACAGCAAGCACAACAGCAGCCCAGCCTGGGCATCGTCTAAGATCTGCTCCCGGTACATGCACCCGTACAAGCACCGGCACCAGCACCACCAAACCAACGACTCGGCCTCGTCCACTCCGCCATCGAGGAGTCAACCCACCATTCCCAGGGTTGGCAGGTCGAGGATCAAATCACCTCCATGCCCGCCAGACCAACCCCACCTACAAACCGCACCATACTCTCCATACCGAGAGCTACCCCCAGCCCACAAACTACCCAAACACCACTACCCTCACCAACCATTAACCCTCCACAGCGCCTAATCATTAGACGGTCGCCACCTCCCAACCAGCACCCCAACCATCACCCCAACCTAACCCACCAACCACCATTAATCCTCCGCGGCGTCTAATCATTAGACCGCCACCAACACCCCGTACATCACCTAACCTACCGATCCACCGCCACTCCACGAGCCCTCATCATTAGACCATCACCACCAACACCCCAACCCTCACCCAACATACCGGCCTCCACCAATCCACGACCCCTCATCATCCGATCCTCACCACCCCTACCTACCACGAGCTCCTCAACATACCAACCAACCCTACCATCACCATCATCACCACTTCCCCCTACCACGCTGGCGCCGGTACTTCGTTGCGGGAGGATGTTCTAAAGGGTCTTCCCCCAGGCAGGGATGCAACCACAGGAGCAAGTAGAAGAGGAGGCAGTGGAAGAACCATTGCCCGGCATGGCATATGACTTATTGAAGCACTTGGATAAAATGTCGGCATGGATTTCAATTCTGGAGCTGATAAAGAGGTCGAAGAACCATCAGGACATTCTACAACAGTACTTACAGTGGGTCATGGTCAATGAGGACCTCCCGCCCAAGAAGATCATTACTATCCTGTCCCCGAGGAGTGAACATCTAGCACTTACACTTACATTTACACAGGATGAGTTGGAACGGCCAGAAATCAAAAAATATGCCTTGCGCATTGCAGTAGTCATCCGAGGCATGGAGATCAAGTCTTGCTTGATTGACACCGAAGCATCTATAAATGTCATGCCGCCAGAAACATTGCAACTTTGCGGCATCTCCGATGAAGAAATCGAGCCTTCTACCGTCACGGTGACAGCCTATGACAACTCCAGGAAGCTGACACGAGGGGTGGTTACGTTGGAAGTAGGGCTCGGACCGTGTGCTATCACCGCCGAGTTTCATGTTCTAGAACTGGACCCTACATTCAAAGCTATCTTGGGACGTCTATATCTTGAGGCAATAGGAGCTATTGCCTCCACTAATCATCAGTGTCTGAAGTTCCCATACAAGGGCCAGGTGATTAAAGTAACCAACATCCCCATTCTAAATGACGTGGATGACCCCTCTTCTGCACTGCCAATATCAAAATTTGTCCAGCCGTTGGTTTCCACTACAGAGCTGCCCGAGGTCATGATGTTAACGATGCCTCCAGATACAATTGCATGGCGGATGATGAAAGGGATGGGTTATCAGCCAGGAAGGGGTTGGGAAAGGAGCTGCAGGGGGTTGTGCACCCCATTAAAGTCGTACAAAGACCAAAGAGACACGGCTTGGCTACGAGCCCAATTTCACTTCGAGGATGGTCTACCGGCCAAAAAATGCCAAGGGACTCCAAAAATTCTTTATGAAAGGGGAGACCATGATGATAGCCGGGGACAAAGAAGAAGAACCAGTCAAGGGGAAGAAGGCACCAGAGCAAGAAGAGGAAGTGGACAACCTGAGTTCATCTTTGGCTCAGTTGTTCATAGAGGAGGAAGTGGACAACCTGAGTTCATCTATGGCTCGGTTGTTCATAGAGGAGGAAGAACCAGTCGAGGGCAAGTCCATCTCAAAACAACTTGTCCACTCAAACCAACCTCCAACCAACGTTCCACGTGAACCATATCCTACGGTCACGTATTTCAAAATCCTCACACTCTCCCTCTTAGAATCACTCGATGGGCTGTCTAGCCCAATTCCTACTTCTAGGCCAAAATGGCCACCTGAACTAATCACTGGGCCTGAGAGCCCATTCAAATCTTATTA
Organism: Cryptocoryne crispatula var. balansae; assembly: GCA_036172225.1. Taxonomy (NCBI): domain Eukaryota; kingdom Viridiplantae; phylum Streptophyta; class Magnoliopsida; order Alismatales; family Araceae; genus Cryptocoryne; species Cryptocoryne crispatula. Next base: position 24,868,993 of record CM069924.1, read on the forward strand.
CTCCACTGGGCTTCTATGCCCATTCCAATCCAACAACCTTGGGCCCGCGTGCCCACCAATCAGGCCCGTGTGCCCTTTAAATTTCTTTTCTAGCTTTGGGCCCACGTGCCCACCACTTGGGCCCATGTGCCCCATAGATCTTTTCACTAGCTTTGGGCCTATCTGCCCCTTTCTTGTCGTTGTTGGGCCCATGAGCCCATTTTTATTATGTTTACTTAAGCTTTCTACTTCTACTCGAGCCCCACCGGCTCATTTTCTTTCTGTTATTGAAAATACCCAAAACACCCAAAAAATTGTCTTCTCGCAAACTCAGTTTTCCATTGAGGAGACGTCTCTACTTGTCTCGGAGGGTGCTCCCAACCAGGGACCCCTCTTCTCTGACTCACTGATCGATCTACACGATCCTTCACCTACTGTAGATACCACCTTTTCAATTCCGTCTTCTTTATGAGTAGTTAGGATAGGAAAGAAGAAAACCCGAGGTAAACGTGTGCCAGAGAGATATCTCCAGCAAATAGCTCAAAAATTCAAGGAATGTGCAAGGATGCCAAGGTTTTTGGAAAATGCTATCCAACTTGATGAAATCCAATATGAGGATGAATTCAATGTACATCATACACTGGGAGTTTACGAGGTTTTATCAGAAAAGGATTTTGATTTCGAGGATGGAATTGAGGACTTGGCTGATGCGTATGCATCTGGACTTAAAAGGTTTGAAGAACCATCAGCCACGGTGGATGAACTGACAAAAGAATTAAATCTTGGAACACTGGAAGATCCCAAGACAATCTTTCTAAGTGCAAACCTCACTCCCATTGAGAAACAGAGCTTAATTGAAATTTTGGAAGAATATAAGGACACGTTCGTATGGACATACGAGGGCATGCCGGGGTTAGACAACTCTTTAGTTGAACATCATCTAACTTTGAAACCTAGAGTTACCCCGGTTAAACAAAAATTAAGGAGATTCCACCCTGATGTTGCACTTAAGATGAAAGAAGAGGTCGACAAGTTACATCAAGCAAGATTCATTAAGGTCATCCTTTATCTGCAATGGGTGGCAAATATAGTTTCTGTCATGAAGAAGGATGGTTGAGTTCGAATTTGTATAGACTTCAGGGACTTGCGTGTCCTAAAGATGACTTTCCTCTACCTCATATTGATGTACTAGTTGATAACACTGCTAGATTCAAGATGCTATCATTCATTGATGGCTATTCTGGATATAACCAAATCCGATTGGCCGAAGAGGACCAGGAGAAGATCTCGTTTACTACACCTTGGGGAACCTACTGCTATGTCGTCATGCCCTTTGGACTAAAGAATGCTGGTGCTACCTATCAGAGGGCAATGATGGCTATCTTCCATGACATGATGCATACCCTTGTAGAGGTGTACGTGGATGACCTGGTCGTTAAGTCCAAAAGCTGAGAAGATCACCCGGAAGTATTAAGAAAGTTCTTGCAAAGGGCTAGGGAATATAAATTGAAAATGAACCCAAAGAAATGTATGTTTGGGGTATCGTCAGGAAAGTTATTGGGGTTCATAGTGAGCAAAAGAGGCATAGAGATCGACCCAAACAGGGCCAAGGCAATTATTGGTATGCCTCCTCCGAGAAATATGAAAGAACTTCGAGGATTAATCGGGAGGCTACAGTTTGTCCGCCGGTTCATCTCACAACACTCCCAAAGGTGTAAACCTTTCTATGAGTTGACCAAGGTGGGGGCCAAGTTCAAATGGGATTCTAAGTGCCAGGATGCATTTGATGGATTGAAAAGATACCTGGCTAGTCCCCCTGTGCTTAGACCACCGATCCCTGGCAAGCCCTTAGTTTTGTATATCTCGGTTTTGGAGAATTCTCTTGGGGCAGTCCTTGCACAAGTAGATGAAGAAGGGAAAGAGAGGGCAACTTACTACTTGTCAAAGATCTTTGATCCATGTGAGCAGAAGTATACTGTAGTGGAGAAGACCTGTGCTACACTAGTCTGGGTAGTTCAGAAGCTTAAACACTATTTCTTAGCTCATGAGGTCAACCTTATTGCCTGCATCAATCCCATCAAATTCCTTCTAGAGAAAACTGTTCTGACTGATCGGTTAGGTCGTTGGCAGAGCTTCCTTTCCCAGTTTGATATCACCTATGTCCCCCAGAAGGCGATTAAGGGCTATGCCATTGCCGACCATCTAGCCCATCACCCTATACCCCTCTTTGACCTGGTCCAGTCGGAGCTCCCGGATGACGAATTAATGTTGATCCGATCTTCCCACCTTTGGACATTATATTTTGACGGGGCTCTAAATTCACATGGTAAGGGAATAGGAATCGTCCTTCTATCACCCGAGGTTGTCACCATTCCACAGGCATTTCAGCTTGACTTCCCAGCAACCAACAATATAGCTGAATACGAAGCCTTGCTAGCCGGGCTGGAGGCCACTCATTTCTATAGTGCCACGGAATTGAAGGTGATAGGTGATAGCCAACTAATCCTTCACCAAGTCCTAACCAAATACTGAACCTCTCATCCAAACCACAAACCTTACCAAGAACTCACCCCTTGCTATATCAAACTCTTTTCCAAACTCACTTTTGTCCATGTCCCTCGAGCTCAGAACATCCTTGCTGATGCCCTAGCCTCCTTAGCTTCATCTCTATCAGTCCCGCTAGGTAGATAGGTGCAGACTATCCATGTCCGTAGAAGGTCGATGCCGGCGATTAAGGATGGTCGATTTCTAAAGATCAAGGAGAGATTTGACAGGAAGGAATATCTAGAGCAGAAAGAGGAAGTTTCTCTAATCGAGTTGGAAGAGTTAGATGAGGGTGAGAGGCCTTGGTTTGATGAGATCGCAAGGTGTTGTCAAGATCAGACATATCCACCTGGATCCAATGCAAAAGAAAAGGAGAACATCAGGAGAGTATCCCAGAGGTATACCATCCTAGGAGGGGTGCTCTACAAGAGGAGCTTGAGTGGAATCTTGCTTAGATGCGTTGATGAAGAAGAGGCAGAATTGGTGCTTAAGGAAGCACATTCCGGGGTCTGTGGGGGCCATGTCAATGCTCAGGCTATTGCCAAGAAAATCATCAGGCAGGGGTATCATTGGCCAACCCTAGAAGAGGATTGCTCCATCTTTTTCCGGCACTGTCATTCTTGCCAACTTCATGCCGACAAGATCCATTCTCCCGCATCTTCCCTTCATCCAATTCATGCCCCATGGCCCTTCGCCATGTGGGCTTTCTATGCCATTGGCCCTCTAAGTGATCTTAACTCTGAAATCCGTTCCAAATCGTTCATCCTGACGGCAACAGAGTACTTCACCAAGTGGGCAGAAGTGGAAGCATTCGTGGAGATCAAAGCATCAACATTGTGCTCCTTCATCAAACGCAACATCATCGCCAGGTTCGGGATACCCAGTGACATCATCACCGGCAATGGACCGATACGTGATCTTTAAAATAGGTACCACATTGCATTGCATCATTCATCTCCTTATTACCCGCAAGGTAATCGTCAAGCAGAAGCCACCAACAAAACTTTGATTAAAATCATTAAGAAAACCTGTAAGTCTAGCAAGTTCGCAGACTGGCCAGAGAAGCTTGTAAATGCCCTATGGGCTTATCGTACTCCTGTACGGACCCCCACTGGTCAAACCCCGTATGCTCTCGCATATGGGATGGAAGTGGTGGTCCCGTACGAAGTACTCCTTCCATCACTCCGAGTTCAACTCGATGGGGACATCTCTGTCGATGAGAAACGAGAATCTCTCCTTGCACAACTTGAACTCCTAGATGAAAGAAGGTTGGCCGCCTCCGAGCTTGCCCGGACTTGTCAGAATCGATTGAAAAGGTTTTATCAGAAGAGGGTGGTAGAGAGAAAGTTCGAAATCAGTGAGATGGTAGTCAAACGTATATTCGTTAAGCCAGGTGGTCCCCGCTCCAAGTTGCAACCTAACTGGGAAGGGCCTTTTGTTATAACTGAAAAATATCCAGGCAATGCATATGAGCTAACCAATGCCGATGGAGAAAAATTGAACCATCCATGGAACGACGTTAACCTCAAAAAATATTTTCCTTAGAAAAGAAAATGTAGAATTTCTGGTATGATATTAAGTCATCAATCCAAGGGTGTTAGCTAGAAGTCAAGGGTAGACATCACCCTGCACACACAACACCTCCCGATCCCAGAATCTGGAAAGCACAACACTCGAGAGAGGCAAGGCAGAACCCTGAAGGCAAAAAGGAAACCTTACCTTATTCTCTTCTATTCGGTCCAAGATAGGTGAAGGGGACTAGAGGAGGATAGTACTGAAAATGCCTGCCGCCTTAGTAGGAGGCCGTCTCATAGGGTGAAAAAGGGTACCAAAAGATGGGCAATGAACCCCATAGGTTTAAACAAATATGGGCCTGTCTGAATGAGTACCCGGAAGAATAGAAAATGAAGAAAAGGCATCAAAAGATGGGCAATGACCCCACAAGTCAAAGACTTGTCTAAGTAGGTGCCATATGTAGAAAAAAAACCCGAAGAGGCCGAACCCCAACGGGCAATTTGGGCATCAATAGAAAAACCCTCCTCGACATCCCCAAATCCTATCAAAGACTTCCTTTATTATTCTTCCATCTTGAAACTGTAGGGTAGGGTAAACTATCCAAACTCAGGGGGAATCCAAACCGATCAAGAGAAGAGGGCAAGAAAGATTCTAGGTAGGGAACCTTATTTTCACGTGGTGTTTATCGCTTGAATCTTGATTAAACACTCAAAGATCGATGAATTGTCTCAATACTGGCACATTCACCACAAAAATCAAAAAAAATGAATATTTTTAAAATTTTCAAAAAAAAGTTAATATTTTCAAAACTCAAAAAAAAAACCAAAGAAAAAAAAATGCATCATCTAACTTGGCATAACCTTGATTTTTGCCTTTGCTAGCATTCATGTTTATCTTTATGTCTTGCATGTTTCACTTCCGCATTGCATATTTACCTTCATTATCACCCCATTAAGAGGGCTCCTCCCTTTGACCTAAGTCAAAGTTGGCCATAATAGGCAAAGGGATGAGTTGTTGTGAAGATCTAATCCTCTTTTATCAAGTATTTTCAGGGACTTTAAAATAAGAGAAGAAGGTTCTCTCAACGACAGGTAAGTTCTCTGAACCATTTCATTTCGGTCATTTAGGTTATTACACCTTTTTAAGAAGGCTCCTCTCTTTGACCTAAGTCAAGGCAGACAGCAATAGGCAAAGAGATAAGCCATGGTGAAGATTTAATCCCCTTCATTAAGTGTTTCAGGATTCTGAGATCAAGAAGGGAGTGACTCTCGCCATAGCAGGTAATCTCTCTTAACTTTTACCTTGTTTGTCATTTTGTGCATTCTACCTGGTTAATAAGGCTACCCCCCTTGACATGTAAGCAAGGCAAGATGACAATAGGCAAGGGGGTCAGCCATAGAGCAGATCTAACCCCTTTATTAAGTTTTTCATAAAATAAACACGAGTTAAGGAAGGGGGAGTCTCGCCAGCAGGTATATTTCTTATCCTACATCTATTATTTGCCATCCTTTAGAAGGCTTTTCCCCTTGACAAACTTGCAAGGGGCTAAGCCGAAATGTGATACTAACTACCCTTTTGAGCGATGTCAAGCAGATCAAACAAACACTAAAGCAAACAGATGAAGATCTGAATATGCCATCAAGAGCTACAACAAAAAAGAAAAGTAGTTACAACATTAGAAAAGCTAAAGCCTACTACAGATATCAGTGCCTGCTGCTACCCTCTCCAGGAGAATGACCACGTGGAGAAGGCATGGAAACCATGTCCACGAATACTGCCACAACTGCCTCATTCTGGCGATACTCCGAAGGAGTGGCCAAGAAATTGCTCGCGGAAACAGAAGAATGGACATGGGAAACCCCCATAACTTGCCGAATAGCATATATGTCGTTAGTCATGTATTATTATCTTATGCATTATTTGTAGAAGGACATGAGTGCGGAGAAGACTTGACATGAGATCCCCTTCACCAAAATCTACGACGGTCGGGTCATCTTTGATGCTCACGGATAAGCCAAAGTTGTGCTGTGAGGGACGATGGTTTTCGAATGGGGATCTTGACCTCATAGACAATCTATATCTTCAACTATTTATTATACAAGTTTTGTCTTGTTTCATTGAGCCCAGCATGCATCATGTAGCGTTAATTGCATTACATTTTGTTTTGTCATTGCATACATCATTTCGTAATCTTCACCTTCTCACCCTAATCTTTAAACCTTTTATCCTAATTCCGATCATTCTGAATCCCACCGTGTTCTCTAATCCCACCATGTTTTCTAGTTCCACCAACCTCTCTAATATCCCACCGTGTCTGTTAATCCCATCGTGTTCGGTAAACACCTTATGCCTCCAAATCCTACATCACCACTGTGACCATTGCAACACTTCTTTGCTATTCATCCCAGCATGGCAGCCAATTCTTCCCGCCAAGGGCCTCTTATTCAATCAGAACTTGCACCGTCACTATCTTCATGGTCTGTGCTTCAACATTTGCCTTTTGGAATCTGAGATCATTCCATTCCGAATCAAATCTTGTCTCTTGGAAGACTTAAATGAATCTAAGAGCCTGAATGTGCTCGATTGGTATTCTTTTATTTTTCAAAACAAATCTCTTTTTAAAATTTTAGCCCATCACAGTATAGGAACACCGCAAAGATCGGGTTACCGGCTGATGATGAATCTACGAACCCATGTTTCGGGGACTCCCCACCGCGTTGGGGGTTGGCTATTCTTCTCTCGTGCCAATGGCACATCTCTTACCAATCGAACATAGGAAGACTTGATGAAACATGGCGGTTAACCAAAAGACTTGAGGAGATTCGTCTTGCCGAATTTGGTCGTTAAGCGTGTCTATATCTACACCTTGATGCCACCTTTTCAGTCCATCACCATTTCACTTCACTACATTCCACTACGATCCATCTCACTTCGCTACGCTTTCTCTACGTTTCACTCCGCTCCGCTACATGCCATTCCCTTGCAAAGCCGACATCAAGGCGAGGCAAGCTGTAGACATGCCAAATTGGCTTGATTCGGAGCCCCAGACTCTTATTCCATAGGTGATATCCTTTATTGAGCTAAGGACATTGGTGGATCCCCTTGTGAGTTGAGAATGGACCGATGATTTTCGGAATATTACCAAAACCTTCAAGCGAGAGCCGCGCGTGAACTGTAAAAACATGAAGCCTGCTTCATAACCAACCTTGAATGGTCCATAATTGAAGGTCTCGGGAGTCCCGCATGTGTTTCGTAACATTCAGGGTTTCCGAGAAGTCATTTCGATAGGCGTCGGTCAATGACGGCTTTTGTTACGATTTTTTCGATCTGTACTGACACGGCTATCCCGGACCAAGCTTTAGGCCTTTCCGGTCATCATCGGGTCTTTTTGGGTCATCCGGGTCGATTCTAGCCGAATATTTTCAACAATCGTGGCCATACGTCCGGTTTGGTAAATTTTAGGGTTTCGTGGCTTTTCCGAGTTTTGGTTCACGTTTACCGGGTTAATCTAAGATTTTTCGATGACTTCGGGTTTTCTGATCATACTGGACTTGTTATGGCATCACTTTAAGTCATCCCGAGTTGACCCGAGATTTCTCGACCAGAACCATGCTCTTTCGGATCTTCGCCACGGGTTTCGGCTTTCCGCGAGAGGGTAAACCGGCTTTCCGCGAGGAGGTGCGTTTGAAACTCCTCTTTCTAACTCAACAAACGGGAGCCGAATCGGACATCCCGTTTGCAAAATACGGCTCGCAGAACGCGCGCGCAGGAGAGAGAGTCTACCGCGCCCCCACTGCCCTTGAAAAGGGAGGGCGCGCCCTGCACGCCCTCAAACTGGGGGTGCGCCCTGCGTGCCCCCGGTTCCTTTGAAAGGCGGGGGCGTGCCCCCGAAGTGAGGGCGCGCCCTATGCGCTCTCGTCCCCTTTGAAAAGAGGGGGCGCGGTCGGTCCAGTTTCCATTTTTTGCACCGGCTTCCTTCCCCTATAAATTGAGGGCCATTCTCAATGACCCAAGGTTAATCCCCCATTCCTAACTCGTCCATAGGTCATCTAAGCTCTTCTCCAAAGTTGTCCCGACGTCCAAAGGTGATTCGACGTCGAGAGATCAATCCCGAGGCGAAGAAGAAGCCTGATCCGTGCATTCTACATCAACCAACTTCATCGGCTTCTGCAGAAAATCCGGGGCTCCTGATGAAAAAGTCTTCAACATAGAAGTTGTTCCTATCTTCGTTCTCTTTCATCTACAACTGACGTCACTCAATTCCTACTTGCCGTTCGTTCGTGACAATTGTTGTACTGAGAGCGCGCATTCAGGTTTTGTTTCCCACATCCGCCTAATTTCATAATGTTTACAGACTTTTAAAGGAGGATTTAGGAGAAATCACCAACAGGAACTATTTCTCTCCAAGTTTTCTTTCTACTCCAACAAACGGCACTCGATTCTGACATCAGGGTCATCCTTAGCATTCTCTACACCAAAGTCGCGCCAGGAGGGTGCAAGGCTACCCGAACCGGCTCGCTTCAACCATCTCGGCTTCAACTCAAGCCGATTCACTTTATAAGCTTTCTCAACTCACCTAACTCAGTTTATTTACTGTTTTAAAGCATCTTTTAGTTTATTTGCATCATTTTTTCATAATCAAAAATACACAAAAAAGGGGTTAAGGCTCACCCCGAAGCCGGTGAGTCCGATTCCAATTGCTTCTTTCTCACCTTATTACTACAGTTACTACACTTCCCATAGTTCTAATTGGCTTCTTTCACTTGGTTTATTGTTCTAGTTGCACAGGTCTATCAAGCTAGCATCGGTTGGAGACTCTTCTTCATCGGCCGGCCAAAGAAGAAGAAGGTTGAACCCATATCCCGATCTCCCACGCTAAGGTACATGGTCAGATTCAATTTCTTTTATTTGTCAATTCCATAAAGCGGAGCCCACATCTCCTGGAGACCACAATTCCTCCTATCATGTTCTAAGTTCATTTCCTCCTCACTCTCCTCCCACATGACCCGAACCGTCTCCGATGCTCGAGCGACGCCGTGACATGAAAGTTCGGGGATCAATGTGAGTGTGGGACCGAGGTGAGGATTTTACCGCTTTCCGAGTGTTTTCCAATTCACTCCCCTTCCCCCATTCTATCTTTCACCTTCTCTTGAGGTGTCGATCCGGAACCCCTTTTCGGAGTCGACAGCGGTGTAGACACACCAATTTGGCCTTATTTAGTGCTTGAACTATTACTCCATTGGCAACATATCTTTTAGAGCATAAAAATAATGTTGAACCACCCTTTTGGATGAGCCGAGATGCTTATTGGAAATATGAGGATGATTTTCTAATTTCTAATCAAATCCATGTTTACCGAACAAGAGACTCTCGGTGGTGTGCTAGATTATGCTTTTCCCAGCATATCCTCTATTTGAAAATTTTCCACAGGATTATATAGACGTCTAATGAAGAAGTCTTAAACATGAATAATCTTATTCCCTGAGTTATCTTTCCATTTCAAAAAACAGAATTCAATTCTTATCTCCCATTTGTCTGCAGAGCCCTTTGGAAGTCAGATGCGCAGTTCTGTCCGCACGCAGCACCAATCAAGCCCAATTGCATGCAAGTCCAGCCCATTGGGCACACATCTGACCAATTCACGACCTTACCTTCCTTTTTACTCCTCCATATCACTTGGTATAGTATATTTAAGCTTCATGTTCGAAATTAGCATCATCAAATGATGACAATCCAACTTGTTGTCTTGTATATCAAGACTTGCCATTTTAAGACTAGATTTGTTTCCTCTTTGAGTGGAGACATATTTTGAGCATGGGAAATATGATCCATGATTTCCAATCCCTCTAAATCATTTGGGTAATTTTCTAGAAGCCTCATGGTGAAAATTAGCAGTATTAAATAGAGGAAATCCAACCTATGGTCGGATGTATCAAAACTTGCTATTTTTTGACCTGTTTTTCATCCCCTATAAAGGGAGACTCATATGAACGACCTAAGGAGGGAATCCCCATCCTCCAGCACTCCTATCTTCCTCCTACAGCCACCCTAGGCTCTTCCCAACCTCCCCAAATCGTTCTATCTTTGTCCCGATGCCCGGAGATCATCCCAAAGTGAAGAAGAAGCCGATCTATGCTCCGACGTGCTGCACTGCTGATCATCAGCTTCTACAGATCTTTATAGTCATTTTCATGCCTAACCTCCTTCAGAATAAGTGTTATACATCAATATATATTTCATATACAACAAACATAGATAAATTCTGACATTCCCTTGGCTTTTTATAGCTTCAACACCGGCATTGCACAGACAGATCCGAAGTCTTCTCTTCTAAGTCATCATTTTCTCAATCAATTTAAGTAAATTTAATGGTGGATTCAGCCTATACATTATTCATAGAAATTGTTTCCTGGTGAGTTTTATTTTATCTCCAACAATAATAATTCAATTTAGATATCTGTAGTTCCCATAGCATGTCCTACATTGACATTGTGTTGGGAGTTTTCAGAACTTCACTGTCCAAGATCCGGCTTATCAGGTAAATTCAGATTACTTATCATAAGATTCAATAAAACTTGTCTTCATATAAAACTACCCTTTGTGAGTCATATTTATTTTTAAACAAACATCACTTGATTCTAATATTGGTGCTATTTTTTACGGTCTTTGCATCAGAGCTGCGCAGTTTACATTGAATCTGTCCAACCCGGTTGCCACTTTGCCTGGGTTGTGTTGTCTTTAACCATTCATATTCTCTTTGCTAACTCTTCATTAAAATCATTTAGTTCAAATTTAAGCATCATTTTTATTCAGTTTTACATCATTTCATACATCATAACAAAACCAAAAAATAGGGGTTAGGGCTAACCCCGAATCCGGTGAGTTTGTTTCCAATTGTCGTTTTATGTTATTACTTTTACAAGTTACTACACTTTACTCAGTTCTAATCCCACCGTGTTTGTCCCACCGATCTTTCTAATATCCCACCGTGTCTATTAATCCCACCATGTTCGTTAATCACCTTATGACTTCAAATCTTTCATTTCTATCACCACTATGGCCATTGCAACACTTCTTTGCTATTCATCGCACCATGGCAGTCAATTCGTCCCACCAAGGGCCTCTTATTCAATCAGAACTTGCACCGTCACTATCTTCACGGTCTGTGCTTCAACATTTGCCTTTTGGAATCTGAGATCATTCCATTCCGAATCAAATCTTGTCTCTTGGAAGACTTAAATGAATCTAAGAGCCTGAATGTGCTCGATTGGTATTCTTTTATTTTTCAAAACAAATCTCTTTTTAAAATTTTAGCCCATCACAGTATAGGAACACCGCAAAGATCGGGTTACCGGCTGATGATGAACCTACAAACCCATGTTTCGAGGACTCCCCACCGCGTTGGGGGTTGGCTATTCTTCTCTCGTGCCAATGGCACATCTTTTACCAATTGAACATAGGAAGACTTGATGAAACATAGCAGTAACCCAGGAGACTTGAAGAGATTCTCTTTGCCGAATTTGGTCGTTGAGCGTGTCTATATCTACACCTTGATGCCACCTTTTCAGTCCATCGCCATTTTGCTCCACTACATTTCACTACGATCCATATCGCTTCTCTACGCTTTCTCTACATTTCACTCTGCTACGCTACATGCCATTCCCTTGCAAAGCCGACATCAAGGCGAGGCAAGCTGTAGACACACCAATTTGGCCTTATTTAGAGCTTGAACCATTATTCCATTGGCAACATCTCTTTTAGACCATCAAAATATTGATGAACCACCATTTTGGATGAGCCGAGGTTCTTATTAAAAATATGAGGATGATTTTCTAATTTCTAATCAAATCCGTGTTTACCGAACAAGAGACTCCCGGTGGTGTGCTAGATTATGCTTTTCCCAGCATATCCTCTATTTGAAAATTTTCCACAGGATTATATAGACATCTAATGAAGAAGTCTTCAACATGAATAATCTTATTCTCTAAGTTATCTTTCCATTTCAACAAACAGCATTCAATTCTGATCTCCCATTTGTCTGCAGCGCCCTTTGGAAGTCAGATGCGCAGTTCTGTCCGCATGCAGCACCGATCAAGCCCAATTGCATGCAAGCCTAGCCCATTGGGCACACATCTGACCAATTCAGGACCTTACCTTCCTTTTTACTCCTCCATATCACTTGGTATAGTATATTTAAGCTTCATGGTCTAAATTAGCATCATCAAATGATGACAATCCAACTTGTTGTCTTGTATATCAAGACTTGCCATTTTTAGACTAGATTTATTTCCTCTTTGAGTGGAGACATATTTTGAGCATGGGAAATATGATCCACGATTTCCAATCCCTCTAAATCATTTGGGTAATTTTCTAGAAGCCTCATGGTGAAAATTAGCAGCATTAAATAGAGGAAATCCAACCTATGGTCGGATGTATCAAAACTTGCTATTTTTTGACCTGTTTTTCATCCCCTATAAAGGGAGACTCATATGAACGACCTAAGGAGGGAATCCCCATCCTCCAGCACTCCTATCTTCGTCCTCCAGCCACCCTAGTCTCTTCCCAACCTCCCCAAATCGTTCTATCTTCGTCCCGATGCCCGGAGATCATCCCAAAGTGAAGAAGAAGCCGATCTATGCTTCGACGTGCTGCACTGCTGATCATCGGCTTCTACAGATCTTTATAGTCATTTTCATGCCTAACTTCCTTCAGAATAAGTGTTATACATCAATATATATTTCATATACAACAAACATAGATAAATTCTGACATTCCCTCGGCTTTTTATGGCTTCAACACCGGCGTTGCACAGACAGATCCGAAGTCTTCTCTTCTATGTCATCATTTTCTCAGTCAATTTAAGTACATTTAATGGTGGATTCAGCCTATACATTATTCATAGAAATTATTTCCTGGTGAGTTTTATTTTATCTCCAACAAGAATAATTCAATTCAGATATCTGTGGTTCCCATAGCATGTCCTACATTGACATTGTGCTGGGAGTTTTCAGAACTTCACTGTCCAAGATCCGGCTTATCAGGTAAATTCAGATTACTTATCATAAGATTCAATAAAACTTGTCTTCATATAAAACCACCCTCGGTGAGTCATATTTATTTTTAAACAAACATCACTTGATTCTGACATTGGTGCTATTTTTTACGGTCTTTGCATCAGAGCTGTGCAGTTTACATTGAATCTGTCCAACCCGGTTGCCACTTTGCTTGTGTTGTGTTGTCTTTAACCATTCATATTCTCTTTGCTAACTCTTCATTAAAATCATTTAGTTCACATTTAAGCATCATTTTTATTCAGTTTTACATCATTTCATACATCATAACAAAACCAAAAAAAGGGGTTAGGGCTAACCCCGAATCCGGTGAGTTTGTTTCCAATTGTCGTTTTATGTTATTACTTTTACAAGTTACTACACTTCACTCAGTTCTAATCCTTCTTCACTTGTTTTCTTGTCTTATTGTTTTCTAGTTGCACAAATACATCAAGCTAGCATTGGTTGGACTCTTCTTCATTGGCCGGCCGAAGAAGAAGAAGGTTGAACTCACATCCCAATCTCCCACGCTAAGGTACACACAGTCAAATCAACTCTTCTCTTAATTTACATTCCATAAAGCAGAGCCCGCGGCTCCTGGCGACCACCTCTTATCATGTTCTAAGTTAATTCATTCCTCACTCTCCTCCCACATGACCCGAACCATCTCTGATGCTCGAGCGACACCGTGAGATGAAAGTTCGGGGATCAATGTGAGTGTGGGACCGAGGTGAGGAGTCTTTACTGCTTTCTGAGTGTTTTCCGATTCACTTCCTTTCTCCTATTCTATTCTATTCCATCTTTCACCCTCTCTTGAGGTGCCGATCCGGAACCTATTTTCTGGAGTCGACAAGCGGCATGAAACAAAACTTGTCCAGAGTATGAATTTGACCATAACCTTCAATGCATCATCATTAGGCATTGGTCACTCAGCTAATTTATGTGTTTACATGATTTATATGCGGCTTTCGCTCAGAAATTATGGCTTTGTGCGCAAATCTCTAGAAAACATCCGATTTCATTCGACAAAGCTCCAAATCAACATTAAAAGGACCCGGCATTATTCTAAGATCAATCACACATGTTACCCTATAAAACATGAGTTTTATGCTCTGAATTAGGCAAATTTGGCATGCCTACAGCTTGCCACGCCTTGATGTCAGCTTTGTAAGGGAATGGCATGTAATAAAGTGAAGTGATTCGGTGTGAACTTTAATGGAATGTAAGCTAGTGTAGATGAATGTAGCGTAATGGAATGGTGATGGACTGAAAATGTGGCATCAAGGTGTAGATATGGACATGCTTATCTACTAGATCCAGCAAAATGAATCTCACAAAGTATTCTAGATCACTTTCATGTTCTTTCAAAACCTCATTTAATTCATTGGTAAAAGACATGCCATTGGCACAAGAGATGAAAAATAAAAGGATAAAGGATGTAGCCAGCAACCCGAACTTTATGGTGTTCTTGTACTTAGATGGGCTAAAGTTTAAAAGTAAAATTAATTTTTAAATGAAAAGAATACCAATCCATTATATTTGGAATCTTAAGTTCATTTAAGTTTTGTTGGCATCAAATTTTCCGCTTAGCTTGCTTGATACAAGTTTCAGCAATGCCGAAGCCGGTGCAGAAAATCTGACCCAGATTCGGAAAATTGGTGAATAGATGATGTAAACAGGCTTTGGAAATGCCTTGTCATGGCCTTGCATACTGAAAATGTCCAAGATAATGTGCTCATTACATAGCCCCGGTGAAGAGCTTCGCAACGGTGCACAAAACATGAAAAACGGACACCGGAAGGCCGAAATGACCATTTTGCCCCTAACACTTTGGGACAAATTGGGACTCTAACATGGAATTAAAACTTTACCACATTTTCAAGGTTAGATAGAGCTACGCAACGCTCAAAACAGATCGAAAATCCGACCCCCGGATGAAGAGATATGCAAGAAAGAGCAAATCCGGACGGAAAGCCGTTTGTTTTCGCACCAGGGGCATAATGGTCCGATTAGCTCTAGATCGACCCATGGGCTGAAAATTTAAATTTTCATGACCCAAAACTTTTATCTCATTAATATTGATGCATGAAAATTATTTTTGGCCAATGGGAGAAGGTAATTGCACTCAGATACAGTTTTCGGCATTATCGACGGCCGAGATCGCACCGATCAGAGAAACTAGCTAAATCAAGAGATCCGTTACAATTAAAGTGATCTCAACCACACATCAGGATGGAGCATAAGATCAATGTCCATCAGGGCATTATCTAGAATTTTTTTGAAGTCAATTTGGGATTTATTTAATTGGTTTTGGCTAGAATTAATGCTAGCCGTTGGATCGGGAGCACTCTGATTAAACCAGGGTTAAACCTAACCCAAGATGGGCTAACCCAACCTGTCATGGCCGAACCTACCATCCTCCCTCATCTGATGTGTGCGCAAACAGCCCTATAAAGTTGGGGAGGGTGCGCAAGGCTTTCCCAACTCTCTCCATCTCTCTTTGGTTTATCTTTATCTCATCCTCAACCACCTTAACTTCCCATAACATATCCTTATCACCCTCAACCACTCTCTTGGTTTATCTTCATCCTAACTAATCCTACAACTAACCAATCCTATCCTATCCAAGTCCTGGCCGAACCAGCCATCTTACCACATGTCAGGTGCGCACATCTCCTTGAAAGTAGGAGAGGGTGCGCACCCTTCTCTCCCTCTCTTTCTAGATGGCGCACAATCACCTCAGCAACCTCCCTTGAGTTATCCTTATCATCCTCAACCTCCCTTGAGTTATCCTTATCTCCTCTCAACAACTTACAGCCTTATCTCCTCCTGCAGATGGTGTCATCAACTCCTATATAAACCCCCCCTTGCTGGCCATGTGAGGACAAGCTGATCACCCTGCGGAAGCCCTGCCTCTCCTCCCTCTACCCTGCTCCAAGACAGCTTCTCCTTGCTTGGACATCTTCATCAGCAAGTCAACAACCTCTCTAGCCCCTTTGTGGTGTTCCAAGTGAAGAAGAAGAAGGAGAAAAGGCCTCCCTCCAGCAAGTGCGCCAGCAGCAGCCCAATCGGTGGTGCACCGATTCCAACAGCAGGTGTTCCTTCTTGGAGCATTGATTACAGCCCCATTTTCAGAAACAAAAGAAGAAGAATAAGAAGGGTATAAGGCCAGCCATATTCTCCTTTAATCTCCAACAAGGATTGTGCCAAAAATGTGAGGGAAGATGTAGTACTTTCTAGTTCTTTCCCTCCCCTCTTCTTTCTCTTCCCCTTGGCCTTCTCTATGGCCATTCAAGAAGCTCCAAAAACCCAGCCTTGTTGGTACCACCTAAAGCCCATGTTCAACCTCTTTATGTTGGTCCCACAAGCCATCAAAAATCAGCCTCTTTGAGCCCTTCATTTCAGACCCCTTGCTGTCCTAATTCTGGCTCCTCATTGCCCATTTGCGCACAGCCCATAGGTGGCCTGTAAACAGCCCATTTGGCACCCCCAAACAAACCAATCACTCTCTTTGATGTATGGAAGGAATGGTGACTGCCCGGGCCTCTTGGAATCCACCGGACGGGCCAAGAGTTAAGCCGGGTGGCCCTGATTTCTACATGTCAAAATGCCCTTTGTGCATTCCTAAACTAGTCCTAGTTCACACCTAAACCTGCCCCTTGTGCAGTCCTACCAAAAGCCCACCTAAACAGCACCTTAGCCAACCCATTCCAGCCCCTCTGAGGTTCACCTACCCTGCTGCGATAGCAAGATTTCAAGGTGCAAAAAAAAAATGGAGTGCAAATCAGGCCAACCGGGCCATGGAGGGGCAAATCAAGCCCATTGGGTCATAGAGTGCAAATCAGGCCGCCAGGGCCCATAAGCTCAAGAATGAGCCTTACCAAGCTGACATGACATGAAGACCAGCCCATTGTGCTGATGAAGCTGGCCCATTGGGCCTTGGACATTTAAAAAGCACACTTAACTAAAGTTGAAGGCGAAATGCCAAAATTAAATAAGGAGTTAGTCCACAACTGGACGCTTCATTGGGCGGCTCATCCGGCATGCACCGGAATGCTGACCCGGGCGTAGGCATGGGACACGCTTCCCACTGTAGATGGACCCTTCCCACTACTTGGAAAGTCAAATGACTATGCCTTGTAGGACGGGTAAAATTTCACACTGATTGGAAAATAAGGCGGCATGCTGCCAAAATTCTCCTGGTCAAGTGGGATCTTACACCAAGGGAAGGACTTTGACACTTCAACAAGCATTATGGCATATGAACTGCCACATCTGATGTACACCAGCATGAACATGAATATTCAATGAACATTTCAAGTGCAGAGTTGATTGCATGTGACTGGGCATCGACACTAGCCCGACAGACTGGATGGGATGCAAACCGAACAAGAGTTAACCAAATCTGAAGTTAACTTAATTAGATCTAAAAATACATTCAAACTAATCTTAAAACATGCTTAAAACAGATCATTAAAGCTTTAACATTCAACAAAAATCATATTTAATACAATCTGGAAAAATTGATTCAATACACTTAATCCATTGCAATTCAATTTCCTAAAACAAGTGCAAATCAAAAAATCAAACCAATTGAAAAGAACACATGAAGAAAACATTAATGCATATGAAATTCATCTTCAAATATGTCAAATTTATATCATTAACAATTTGAAGTTCAAGTTTAATCAATTTAAACCAAACTTTAAAACATTTAAAACATACCGAATGCACCCGAATTGGTACTAAAACACTAACCAACCTGAGAAAACCACATTAAAATGACTCAATACATGTCAATTAAATCTAAACAAGTCAAAATTGATCAAAACACATCTAAAATATCATGTTCAAATAAAAAATAAAATAAACTTCAATCAATTGAAGTAAAACAAACCAAACAATTCAAACAAGCTAGAAAAAAATAACATATGAATCCAAGTCAAATGGAAATCTGAAATCAACATTTCAAGCCACATCAAAATCCATTATTAAATTAAACATAAATCAACTTCAAAAAAAATCTAATCAAACTTGTTTGCATCTTATCGGGCCTAAAAGGCCAAGGCCCTTTGTGTTCTTTATATGTTGTGGATGTGCACGCTCTCGTCAAACAAGATGGCTATGGCAATTAATCAAGGGTGTTCGAGTGTTTGCTCGATGTAAATGAACATTGGATATTCGCACCATCCAATTGAGAGAGGTCAAAAAATATTTTCACAGAACCTGAACCTCAGTTCTATACTTTTCTAATATCTCCTGGACCATCTAGTAGTTTTTTATGGTCTATCACCTATTTTACTAGAAAATTCAGGTACGATATTTCAACATCTAAAAAACAAATCTTTTAAACACATTTCAATGAATCAAAATGATTCCCGAGGTTCCCACAAATTGGCACGCCCGGTGGGACCTCTCTTTCCCTTCATCTCTCTGCCATAGCGGTCTGAGAAAGTGCACACCCACTATCTCTTTAAAGACTCTCTTCATCTGATCAGGTCAGCCTTGTATGTTTTTGCAGGTTCAATGGAGTTTGACAACAGTGTTCGCTATTCTGAGGCCTACATCAACAGCCGTTGCATTGGTGCCGTCACCGCCGGCATCACTTTTGGCTGTTTCCCCAAAGTTGTGCTACACCCTAACCATCTTGGTGCCACACTAGAGGAGCCATTCGCTACTGAGGAGGAGGTCCATCCCCTCCAACAACTTCAAATAGCTTCTGCAGATGCTGCCCTACTCTTTGAGGCTTCTCTCCCGAAGTCACCTCAACCAGCTCCTCTTCGGGAGCCATTTTCTGTGAATGTTATCACCGTTAACTCCGGGCCCGCGCCCGCATCTCCTCAGTCGAGTCTGCGCAAGCTTCGGCTTGAACATGGCTCCCACCGTAACTTGGAGGTTGGTAACGTACGGTGCCCTTGGAACCGTACCCACCCGGACACTTTCATCAGGACTCCCTCTAAGTTTAGGGAAGAGAAGCACCGCCGACCGTGGCTTATCGTTCTACCCCTTGTCAACCGGTTCATTGCTCTGAGCCAGTTGGATGATGACTTACGGGCCCCTGCTATGCCCGTTATTAAGAATATGCCAACTGTACGGGGTAAGAGTCAACCTTCTGCCCATTCCAGGAAGACCGGCCGACTAGTGGCCTAGGATGCTGTTGAGAGGGGTCAGCCCTCTCCTAAAAAATTTGAAGACTCAAGCTGATCAGCGGCTCTCAAGATATTAGCTCGGGCGAGGGGCCATCCCTTGGCTTGTCTTTCCTCCTTGGACCGATCAGTGATCTACGTTGAAGAGAACCTACAGGTGTTACCACCTGCCCATCAAAAGTTCTATGTAAACAGTCGATTTGCTGACCAACCATTCCAGTTCTCTACCCAACCAACTGGGGGCAAACTCCCCATGAATTTTTGGCTCACCCGGCTGACCGCTCAACGGTCCAGCCCAAGAAGACCCGACAGCAGCCGCCTGCTGTACTAAAGACTCCAGCAGTCATCCCAAATGCTGACATTTCATTTCGGCAACTGGTTCCACTGATTGGGGGCATGTCCCCCATTCAAGCATCTTCTCGCCAAGAGCCCCGGATAGCGAACACTCGTGCCCACCGGGGGCAGGGATGCAAACCCTCTGTCCCGATCTCGAAGGTTTGGTGCCCTAAGGCCAGCATTCTCCTTATAGAACCACTTTTCTCCAAAGCCTATCGTTAACCTCACCCAGACGAGGGGCCTTCTAGGCTGAAGTCCCAACCACGGCCACAGCCGAGGGCTATATTCAACCCCCCGCAGCAACCAAAGGCCAATTCTATTCGGCCGAAGGTTCAGTTTGTGCCACCCCACCGGCGGCAGTTTTATCATTTGATGATGGTCATGTGACCACTACTCCGCGGGAGCTACCACACAGAAGAGGGTCAGTCCTTGACCGAGTTATGTTGTCTGACACTGCCCCCAGACGCCAAGTAGCACGAGGGCCAGGAGGCCAGATGCGAGTATACACTTGCTACACTGTAGGTGCTGGTCACCCTGATGATGTTCCAGAGGACTCTCAGACTGTAGTCCATGTTGGGCCCGTCACACGTAGTATGGCCGAACGTCAATCTGCCATCGCCGCGGAGGGCGCGCACCGTCGTAAGGACAAGGATATTGTGCCGAGCGATGAAGTAGTGGTCATGCCACCGGCCATGAAATTAGAAGATCTTTAGAGGGAGAATCAACAGCTCCGGGCTCTCCTTGCCAGTTCTGGCTTGCTCCATTCTCAACCGGCACAAGCATCATGTGCCACCGAGGCTTCAGATGGGCCCTGTATTACTCAAGGAGAACTGCCACCTGTAGCATAGCCTCGTCCTACTACTCCCATGCATCCGGCTCCTAGACCACCCATGGATGATGAGATCTTCATTCAACCACAGTACCAAGCCCCTCAGCCTCCACCACAGCAAGATTTTCTTGAGTCTTCTTAGCGAGCTATGATAAATCAAATGATTTCTATGAGTTTGGCGCAACATGACGATGGACAAGGTGTGGCGGGCCTCTACCAAGTCCCATACCCACCACATCATCAGTATGTGAAGCTTCTTCCTGACGTCTCTAAGGTGCCCAAGTGCTCCAAGTTTGATGGGCGTGGGTCCCCCAGGGAGCATTTGGCTTTATATTACACTCACATGGGTGAGTTAACACATTGCGAATCGTATTTGCTTAAGTACTTCTCCACCACTCTAACAGGCACAGCCTTTGAGTGGTTTTCTAAGTTGAAGCCTGGGTCAGTAGTAGACTGGCCTTATCTACAAAGAAAGTTTATTGAGAGGTTTAGTTTCTCTGAGTGGCCGCATACCTTGGTCGAGTTGACCACTATGTTCAAAGGACGAAACAAATCGGCAGTTGGCTATATTCGCCGCTGGAGAAATGTATGTATGAAGTGTGCCAATCCACCTTTGCATGAGGAGGCAGTTGCATTGTGTAAGAGAGGCCTTCGGGCTGAGATCCAGGAAAAAGTGTTGGGGACACGGATCCAATCCTTTGATGACTTGAATGTCACGGTTGCTGACATAGAACACTTTTATGTCAATAAACCTTTGGTGGCAGTTGCAAGATCAAGGCCAATGAAGGACAAACAGCCAGTTTCTAGGGATGTCAATACAGTGGATGTCTCATCATCTTCTAGACCCTATAATAATGCTGGGGGCAAAAGTGCTACCACGGCACCCCCTCAGAGGAATACCACCAATCTTGCTCCAAGGCCCACATGGGAAGAACTTGCTTTGAAGCCCTATTCCTTCGCACAGGACTATGCAAAGAAATTATTTGATGCCTGTATGAAGAATGGACTAATTAGCCTGCCGATGAGTCGACGCCCGGAGGATGCTGCTAAGAGTCAAGAACCAAACTTCTGCCCATACCATAGACTGGTGGGGCATATGATTGAAGATTGCTACCAGTTCAAGGACTTGGCCGAAAAATTGATCCAGGACCAAGTTCTTAATTTGGGGAACCGACTAGTGCAGCCCCCACAACCTCATGTCAAGCCTCGACCACCGACAAACTTTGTGGTCAATGCGGTACATTACAAACCGGAGCATCCTGTTCCGGGGCTTCCTCCTCCTCCACCTGAACGACGATGGCGTCCTGAGATGGAATGGCTTCCGCACCCCACGGTTTATCAAATGGCGTCCTGAGTTCGTTCCATTTTGGAGGGATTCCGGGTTAGATGTGTGCACCTAGAGGCAGACATTATGGCCACCATGGCTAATGTCACCGAGTTGCTCACTGGCGAGATGACGTATGAAGAAGCTTGCCCCCCTCCTCTGCAAGCCCAGGGGAGATCTTTTGCTGACTCACCTCAGCTATCAGGGCAAACTGTTAATCAACCCGATGAGCTTTGGGGAAGTGCTGATCAGTACGAGGCAGAGCCTGAGGCTTACTCTGCATGCTCCCCGAGGGCACCTATTGAAGCACCGCAGCCAAACAGGCCAAAGAAGCGTCGACGGTATCATGTTTACTCACGATATTCTTTTCCTCAGGCAATGACACGCCATCTCTATGAGGTGGTTGCAAGGGGAGGCCTGATGGAACCACATCCGGATAGGGGCTTCCACTTCATGTCCATTCCTAGGGGTGGTTGTGGATATCATCATACACAGTCACACTCCATTGAGGACTATCGGGCAGTCAAGAAGCACCTTGAAGACTTGATCAGAAATGAGGTCCTTAAGATCGGATGTTACCTCGTTCAACCACCGTGGCCCCACGTCAACTCAAGCCCGGCAAGTTCTTCCTATGTCATTCACACCACCCCTGAAGTTGTTAGGCCAAAGAAACATATGGATGGGGGCACCTCACTAAGTTCCATGCGCCCCCAATTCTTCTCCAGTTATCAGAAGCTCCCTTGTGAGCTTATACAGAAAAACATTGAGGCCGAGGCTCAATGCCAATGCCAGATCCAAGAAGCAGCCGAGGACCCTGAGAGACCTTGGCAAGTTATCCCTACGCGGGAAGAGAGGGCTCGAGTTCGAGCAGAAGTTGCCTTACGTAAGGCTGAGGACCAAGCAGCTGCTGAGGGTCAAAACAATCAAGTAGCTCCACCGTATGGCCCATCTGATGCTACACACTGGAGAAGCAGCTCAAGAATAAGAGAAAAGCCGAGAAGAGAAGAGCTCAGCGGCAGGAAGAACGCCTAAGAAAGATTGAAGCTCGGCAACAGAGCTTGACTCCAGTTCAGAAGCTCCATAAGTTAATTGACCAACTTGAGGAGTATGTTCCAAAGCAGCCTTCAGGACCCCTGACTCTCGATGATTTCATCCCTTGGGATGATTGGGCCAAGTGCCAGAGATTCACCAACTGTCTACTTAACCTTAGGAAGAGGGCAGGGATTGGTGAGGAGGCAGCCCTGGCCCTAATTGCAGATTTTTGGGAAGACGGTGCAGAGGAGCCTAACGTAGAGGAGCTCATGGCCCAGTTTTAGACCTTCTCCTGCAACATGGTAAATTACCCTCCTCCAACTTCCTATAAAAGTCAAGGATGGGCTCGTCGGGGTCCTCAGATCAACCTCTCAGCCCCGAGGAGAAGTGAACGAATATCCCAAAAGAAGCGTGGTGGTCAAATCCAGCTTACAGATAAGGTTATCTACCTTGAGGATGAGGGACCTGGCCTAGTGCCTGCTCCAATCATCAGACAACCCCTTGGGCACAACCCTAATTTAAATGGATCTGCCAGTAGTCCAAGTGTGCCAAGCACTGCGTCAGACGTGCCATCGACATCAGCCCATGTTCAAGACACAGATGCCAGAGAGGCCAACCAGCCTAGTTCCTCTCAGTTAAATCATCTTGTGGATGAAGATGAGGGCCGAAGCCCTTCGCAACCTTTTGCTACATCAAACTTTCAGGTGGACCGGCCTGACCCCCTTGTGGCCAGGTATCCAACAACAGCAGAAAGCAGGGATCAAGTCAACACCTCCCTGCTATCTAAGATCAGGAGGCTACCTGTACGCCTCAGTATTTGGGAAGTTCTCTCCTTAAACAAAGAGCTTCGTAATACCCTGATAATAGTTCTGTAGCAACCGGAGGTGAATGAAGCTCACATTGCCGAGCTTGGACAGTTTGATGCCTATGCAGCTTCTGTGTCATTCACGGATGAAGATATAGTCTTTCCCAGTGCCATCCACAATAGGGCATTGTACATGAAAGGCTCTATAAATGGGTATGAGATGAGTCGCATCATGATCGACGCTGGTTCAGCATGCAATCTTATGCCCATCAAAATGTTCAGAGCTTTTTTTCTAACACCTTATCTGCAGAAAGCTCCTGGAGTCACCATCTCTGGTTTTAACCAAGATTCCGAGGAGGCTTTGGTCCGAGTCGATGTGGAACTGGATGTGGGAGGTCTAATGGCCAAGACCACCTTTTACATCATCAATGCCAACACTACATACAGGGCACTGTTGGGACGCCCTTGGATTCATGCCAATTGCATTGTGCCATCCACATTCCACCAGTGCATAAAATACAACAAGGAGGGGAGGCAGTATAGAATTGAGGCTGATCAGTCCCCGTTTGAGATTGCGGAGTTTGCTGATGCCATCCCATACTTTTAGACTGTGCCGTCAAAACCTGTGCCCAATAAAGGAAAAGTAAAGATGGAGGCTGAAGACCCTCAGGATGATGAGATCCAAGTTGATGAAGTCAAAGACCCGACTTTCATTAAAATCCCAGGGTCCCATGACCCAGGCGTATCGTAAAGAATGGCGCCGGACTAGCTTCAATGCAAATTCAGTCACAAGAGAGATTGAGGATAGCATCTGCATGCCTCAAGATTTGTTGTGGTTGACAGGGGACCGTGAGCTACGAACTGTTGAAAAGCTCACCACATTCAGAGTCTCCTACCCACCTGGCCCTATCCTGACATTTTACAAAGCTAAAATGATGAAGAAGCGAGCCCGAAAAGATGACTTTGGGTGGCCCGAGCAATCAGATTCTCAGTCAGTGACGATTCAGCCATCACCAGGGGTCTCCCCTGGTATTCTCCACATGTATCAGAAGATGGGAATTACCCAGAGGCAGTCCCGGAAGAAGACCCGTGCTTTCTACAACATGTGTAATCCCCAGGATGGCCAAAACACGACCAGCAAGCATGCTGGCCTGGCATATGACTCTGACTATGAGGTGCCAGTCCATTATGCCGTAGACATGATGATAGAAATGTATGCCCTACAAGCCAATCATATATGATATGATTTGACATTTCAAGATATATCTTATTTAATTAATTAGGCAAATCTTCATTAGAAGCTCTTATTAGATGCGAATATCATAATGAAGTCCTTGATCAAATACAATGATGATTAAATCATGATGAGATCATGATAATGAGATTGATCATCTAGAGGTATTTGATCTAAATGTTCCTGGTCATAGGATACTTGAGACGGGACATCAAGGATCCGGATAGACTAGTGTATGTGATGTCTTCTCATGTGATGAGGACGACCGATCTCATTGGTCATTAGTGTGGAGACACTGAGATACACATACAAGTGCTCATTAGTTCAATGAGTTCACTGAAATGATCGAATTAGAAACCCTGAATGGTATCTTACCGAAGTGTCTATCAGGGTTTTCTATCATCAAGGTTGCATGGTTGGACCTTCGACCTGAGTCGCCAAAGATGCCTTGTTGGGTGGAACTTGTGCTTTGACCATTCACTTATGGATCACAATTTAGTGTCGACTCCGAAAACGGGCTCCGGATTGGCACCTCAAGATAAGAAGGTGAAATATAGAAGAGGGGGGAAAAGGGGGGAGTGAATTGAAAATACTCGGAAAGCGGTAAAATGTCCTCACCTCGATCCCACACTCACATTGATCCCCGAACTTTCATCTCACGGCGTTGCTCGAGCACCGGAGATGGTTCGGGTCATGTGGGAGGAGAGTGAGGAGGAGATGAAATTAAAACATGAAAGATGTGGTCGCCAGGAGCCGCGGGCTCCGCTTTATGGGATGTAAATTAAGAGATGAGTTGAATTGACCGTGTACCTTAGTGTGGGAGATCAGGATATGGGTTCAACCTTCTTCTTCCTCGGCCGGCCGATGAAGAAGAGTCTCCAACAGATGCTAGCATGATGAACCTGTGCAACTAGAACAATAAACCAAGTGAAGAAAATAATTAGAACTATGGGAAGCGTGGTAACTATAGAGAGAATATGAGAAAGAAGCAATTGGAATCGAACTCACCAGATTGGGGCGAGTCTTAACCCCTTTTGTGTATTTTTGATTATGTAAAAATGATGTAAATGAACTAAAACATGCTTTAAAACAATAAATAAACTGAGTTAAGGGAGTTGAGAAAGCTTATGGAATGGATCGGCTTGAGTTGAAGCCGAGTTGGTTAAAGAAGGCCGGTTCGGTTACCCTTTGCACCCTTCTGGCGCGACTTTAAAAACTCATACTGTCATGACCCTTCCTGGTATGAACAATTTTTGAAAATTAATTCAAACCCATACCACCCTGACCATTCCGATCTTGTTGGTCTACAAGCTTCCACGTTGTCATGACCACTCTGGTCTTGATGACCCACAAAACATGCATCATCTGGACTATCATTCCAGGCAACCTTCAACAAACTAACCATCTTGGCGAGGTTGGTCTTGTATGGCTTTAAAACTTTCACTACCTTGAACATCCCGATCTCGGTAGTCTACACAACAAGTTGCCTTGACTACTTGTTCTTGAGGCTCCAAACAAGGCTTCTACAATGCCACTTTGGCTTCCATAGCCCTACTTTAGTCCTACAGAATGTGTAGACCCATGGGACACCAGCCCCTTTGGGGCTCCCATTCGCCTATTTGTGGCACTTTAGTCCTACCCTTTGTGTGGACCCTTGGGAAATCAGCCCCTTTGAGGCTCCCATTCGCCCCTTTGTGGCACCCTATTCCTACACCTTGTGTAGACCCATGGGACACCAGCCCCTTTAAGGCTCCCATTCTCCCCTTTGTGGCAGTATTACTCCTACCCTTTGTGTGGACCCCTAGGAAACCAACCCTTGAGATTTCTTATCGGACTCTTTGTAGTCCACAAACTTTGCCTTGTAGGCAAGCCCGAAATCCTTTTGTGTTGGTTTTACAACCTTATTAGGCCCCCGTGCCAAGTTACCTTCTGTACTTGGATTGGTCTCATATATATTAGACCCTCATACCAAGTTTCCCACAGCACTTGGATTTGTCTCATATTCACTCGACCCTCGTGCCAAGTTGTTTTTCCCTACTTGGATTGGTCTTGCCTTGATTGAAACTCTCTCTGTGTTAGTTTCAAAAATTTGACCCTCATGTTGAGTTGTCTTAGGCACTTCGATTGGTCATATCTTGTTCGAAACCACCTTTGAGATAGTTTCAGTATTAGTCCTCCATGCCAAGTAGCCTTCAGCACTTGGATTTGTCTTATCCTCTTTGGAACCTCCTTTGCATTGGTTTCGCACCTATTTGATTAATCCCTCATGCCAAGTTGCCTTATGCACTTGGATTGATCTTATCCTTGTCAGGAACCCCCTCTGTGTTGGTTTCTCCACTCACTTGTTTGAAGCCCCTTGATTGGTTTCACAACTTTGGTTGGACCCCCGTGTTGAGTTATCACTAATCTCAACCTGGTTCATTCTATTTGAATACGGCTTGGGAGAAGCCTTAATTCCCTATACAATAGAGAGAGAGAGGGAGAAAAGAAAGTGAAAATAAAAAAATAAGAGAAAAAGAAAAGAGAAAAAAAAAAGAAAAGGAAAAAAAAGGAGAGAGAAGAAAAGAAGATAGAAAACCTAGCTAGAGTGAAAACCTGAAAGGGCACTCTAGGTAAAATTAGGTAACCCCGCTAAATGAAAACCTCTCTGGAGGCGTGTAGGCAAAACATCAAGGGGGCTGGTCTAGGTGAAAATCTTGCAAGAGACAGTCAGATCAGTAAGAAAAAAAACAAAGAAAAGGAAAGACTAGCTCATTCAGAGAGCTTGCTCGTTGGGGAGCATGCAAGAATTGACACCATCAAATGTGCTTATTGAATGGAGGATGGGCAACCAAACACAAAAAGAAGCCAATGCTGGTCATGTACAAGGGCCCAAGCCCTTCTCAGTCCTGAAGAAAGCTCATGTAGCAGAAGCAGTGGATAAATTGCCAGGGACAAAGCAGAACAAATATCAGAGGCCAACTTACATGGGCAGTCCCTTCTCGACTCCCATCTCCAAGAAACTGCCCATGGGGGGCATTTGTTGGCATCAAATTTTCCGCTTAGCTTGCTTGATACAAGTTTCAGCAATGCCGAAGCCGGTGCAGAAAATCTGACCCAGATTCGGAAAATTCATGAATAGATGATTTAAACAGGCTTTGGAAATGCCTTGTCATGTACTTACATGCTACAAATGGCCAAGATAATGTGCTCATTACATAGCCCCGGTCAAGAGCTTCGCAACGTGCCCAAAATATGAAAAACGGACACCGGAAGGGCGAAATGACCATTTTACCCCTGACACTTTGGGACAAATTGGGACTCTAACATGGAATTCCAACTTTACCACATTGTCAAGGTTATATATATCTAGGCAACACTCAAAACGGATCGAAAATACAACCCCCGGATGAAGAGATATGCAAGAAAGAGCAAATCCGGACGGAAAGCCGTATGTTCTCGCACCAGGGGCATAATGGTCCGATTAGCTCTGGATCGACCCATGAGCTGAAATTTTCAATTTTCATGACCCAAAACTTTGATCTCATGAATATTGATTCATGAAAAATAATTTTGGCCAATGGGAGAAGGTAATTGCACTCAGATACAGTTTTTGGCATTATAGACGGCCGAGATCGCACCGATCAGAGAAACTAGCTAAATCAAGAGATCTGTTGCAATTCAAGTGATCTCAACCACACATAAAGATGGAGCATAAGATCAATGGCCATCAGGGCATTATCTGGAATTTTTTTGAAGTCAAATTGGGATTTATTTAATTGGTTTTGGCTAGAATTAATGCTAGCCGTTGGATCGGGAGAACTCTGATTAAACCAGGGTTAAACCTAACCCAAGATGGGCTAACCCAACCTGTCATGGCCGAACCTACTATCCTCCCTCATCTGATGTGTGTGCAAATAGCCCTAGAAAGTAGGGGAGGGTGCACAAGGCTTTCCCAACTCTCTTCATCTCTCTTTGGTTTATCTTTATCTCATCCTCAACCACCTCAACTTCCCATGGCTTATCCTTATCACCCTCAACCACTCTCTTGGTTTATCTTCATCCTAACTAATCCTACAACTAACCAAGCCTATCCTCATCCAAGTCCTGGCCGAACCAGCCATCTTACCACATGTCAGGTGCGCACATCTCCTTGAAAGTAGGAGAGGGTGCGCACCCTTCTCTCCCTCTCTTTCTAGTTGGCGCACAATCACCTCAACAACCTCCCTTGAGTTATCCTTATCATCCTCAACCTCCCTTGAGTTATCCTTATCTCCTCTCAACAACTTCCAGCCTTATCTCCTCCTGCAGATGGTGTCATCAACTCCTATATAAACCCCCCCCCCTTTCTGGCCATGTGAGGACAAGATGATCACCCTGCGGAAGCCCTACCTCTCCTCCCTCTACCATGCTCCAAGACATCTTCTCCTTGCTTGGACGTCTTCATAAGCAATTCATCAACCTCTCCAGCCCCCTTGTGGTGTTCCAAGTGAAAAAGAAGGAGGAGAAAAGGCCTCCCTCTAGCAGGTGTGCCAGCAGCAGCCCAATCGGTGGTGCACCGATTCCAACAGTAGGTGTTCCTTCTTGGAGCACTGATTCCAGCCCCATTTTTAGAAAAAAAATAAATATAAGAAGAAGGTTATAAGGACAGCCATCTTCTCCTTTAATCTCCAACAAGGATTGTGCCAAAAAGGTGAGGGAAGATGTAGTACTTTCTAGTTCTTTCCCTCCCCTCTTCTTTCTCTTCCCCTCGGCCTTCTCTATGGCCATTCAAGAAGCTCCAAAAACCCAGCCTTGTTGGTACCACCTAAAGCCCATGTTCAACCTCCTTATGTTGGTCCCACAAGCCATCAAAAATCAGCCTCTTTGAGCCCTTCATTTCAGATCCCTTGTTGTCCTAATTCTGGCTCCTCATTGCCCATGTGCGCACAGCCCATTGGTGGCCTGTAAACAGCCCATTTGGCACCCCCAAACAAACCAATCACTCTCTTTGATGTATGAAAGGAAGGGTGACTGCCCGGGCCTCTTGGAATCCACCGGACGGGCCAAGAGTTAAGCCGGGTGGCCCTGATTTCTACATGTCAAAATGCCCTTTGTGCATTCCTAAACTAGTCCTAGTTCACACCTAAACCTGCCCCTTATGAAGTCCTTCCAAAAGCCCACCTAAATAGCACCTTAGCCAACCCATTCCAGCCCCTCTGAGGTTCACCTACCCTGCTGCGATAGCAAGATTTCAAGGTGCAAAAAAAAAATGGAGTGCAAATCAGGTCAACCAGGCCATGGAGGTGCAAATCAGGCCCATTGGGTCAAAGAGTGCAAATCAGGCCGCCAGGGCCCATGAAGCTCAAGAATGAGCCTTACCAGGCTGACATGACATGAAGACCAGCCCATTGTGCTGATGAAGCTGTCCCATTGGGCCTTGGACATTTAAAAAGCACACTTAACTAAAGTTGAAAGCGAAATGCCAAAATTAAATAAGGAGTTAGTCCACAACTGGACGCTTCATTGGGCGGCTCATCCGGCATGCACCGGAATGCTGACCCGGGCGTAGGCATGGGACACGCTTCCCACTGTAGATGGACCCTTCCCACTACTTGTAAAGTCAAATGACTATGCCTTGTAGGATGGGTAAAATTTCACACTGATTGGAAAATAAGGCGGCATGCTGCCAAAATTCTCTTGGTCAAGTGGGATTTTACACCAAGGGAAGGACTTTGACACTTCAACAAGCATTATGGCATATGAACTGCCACATCTGATGTACACCAGCATGAACATGAATATTCAATGAACATTTCAAGTGCCGAGTTGATTGCATGTGACTGGGCATCGACACTAGCCCGACAGACCGGATGTGATGCAAACCGAACAAGAGTTAACCAAATCTGAAGTTAACTTAATAAGATCTAAAAATACATTCAAACTAATCTTAAAACATGCTTAAAACAGATCATTAAAGCTTTAACATTCAACAAAAATCATATTTAATACAATCTGGAAAAATTGATTCAATACACTTAATCCATTGCAATTCAATTTCTTAAAACAAGTGCAAATCAAAAAATCAAACCAATTGAAAAGAACACATGAAGAAAAAATTAATGCATATGAAATTCATCTTCAAATATGTCAAATTTAAATCATTAAAAATTTGATGTTCAAGTTTAATCAATTTAAATCAAACTTTAAAAAATTTAAAACATACCGAACGAATTGGTACTAAAACACCAACCAACATGAGAAAACCACATTAAAATGACTCAATACATGTCAATTAAATCTAAACAAGTCAAAATTGATCAAAACACATCTAAAATATCAAGTTTAAATAAAAAATAAAATAAACTTCAATCAATTGAAGTAAAACAAACCAAACAATTCAAACAAGCTAGAAAAAAATAACATATGAATCCAAGTCAAATGGAAATCTGAAATCAACATTTCAAGCCACATCAAAATCCATTCTTAAATTAAACATAAATCAACTTCAAACAAAATCTAATCAAACTTGTTTGCATCTCATCGGGCCTAAAAGGCCAAGGCCCTTTGTGTTCTTTATATGTTGTGGATGTGCACGCTCTCGTCAAACAAGATGGCTATGGCAATTAATCAAGGGTGTTCGAGTGTTTGCTCGATGTAAATGAACATTGGATATTCTCACCATCCAATGAAGAGAGGTCAAAAAATATTTTCACAGAACCCGAACCTCAGTTCTATACTTTTCTAATATCTCCTGGACTATCTAGTAGTTTTTTATGGTCTATCACCTATTTTACTTGAAAATTCAGGTACGATATTTCAACATTCAAAAAACAAATCTTTTAAACACATTTCAAAGAATCAAAATGATTCCCGAGGTTCCCACAAGTTTCACCAAAATACTCAGCCTAATTTTGAGTGGAATAACCTCAAGTTCTAAAAGGGTTCATTTAAGCATAACAAAATCTGCTCGGGTATCATGAAAACCGTGAATCGCGCTCTGGTAAAAAACCTGGTTATTCGGACAACGAAAAAATAGACTTAAGCCATAGTGGGATTGAAATATAACAGTAGGACTAACATAGAATGATGGAAAAGAAGAAACAATGGCATGACAAACATGATAGAATAAAAGACACGATGCGATAAAAATAAAGGACATGGTGGGATAAAATAAAAGACATGGTGAGATAACATAAAAGACATGGTAAGATAAAAGAGTAAAACATGGTGGGGTAAAGAGTAAAACATGGTGGGATAAAATAAAAGACATGGTAGGATAAAAGAATAAAACATGGTGGGATAACATGGTAATGATGAAGAATGAAAAAGAGATGGATGTGAAAACAAAGAAAATTATGTAGAAAATAGTTGAAGGTATAGATTGTCTATTGGAGGTCAAGACACTTGATTAGGAACCATCATCCCTCCAATGTTCAATTTTGGCTTATCCGTAAGTGTGAAGGAATGACCAAGTCGTTGTAGATTTTGTTGAAGGGGATCTAAGGCCCAATCATCTTCACGCTCAAGGTCTTCAACATCAATGCATATAATACATATTAAATGAACCTAACATAACTAAGTGACAGATGGTAGGTGCGATGTGAAGTGCAAAGTGGAATGCTGGGTGATGTGAGATTGATGTGAAACTGAGTGAAGTCTTCAGGCGTGTTCTATCAATTTGTATCGACTACCTGATTCATCAGCATCTTTGTTCCATCCTTGTCTTGCCTTTTGACGGAATACAGCACCACAATAATGTTCAGCTAGGTGGCACTTCCTCTCTTTTCACCGCAGGGTTGGCATGACGTTCCTTCAGGAAGACCGATTTCACCAATTCACCTGTTGGACTTAGAAGGTTGCCTGCGCATTTTTGATTAGTACTCAATAGACGAAATTGTCATATGAAGCATATTTTTCCTGAAATGGACAACTAAAGTTTTCACTATTGTAACCATCATTTGGAGGTCAAAACAATGTTTTTGATGATGTTTCCTTTAACAAAAAAAAGTCATTCTCAACATTCTGGACAATTTCTGACCTTTTGAGATTTTTAAGAATTTTTTAAATTTTTTGGTTCATGTGCCCCCGATCGGGGGCACGTGCCCATGCACCCGGGGGGTGGGGCACCTAGCCATGTGCCCCCACATGAGGGCATATGGGCCCTGAGCCTCTTTTTTTTTTGAAAAAAATGTATCTTGTGGCCCTTCTCTTTTGCCTCTTCAACTCCTGAAAACAATTTGCAAAGATGATTAAATTTTCACCATTACTCATCCCTTTGCCTATATTTCGTTTGCCTTGATTTTGAGTCAAAGGGAGGAGCCTTCTTAACAAGGTGGAATAAAATAAATGACTAAAATGAAATGGGGGTAAGGGTTGAGAGAACTTACCTGCCGTGGTGAGAGTCTTTCCTTCCTACATTGAAATACCTGAAACACTTGACAAAAAGGGGATTAGATCTTCACCATGACTCATTCCTTTGCTAATTACGATCATCTTTGACGCAGGTCAAAGGGAAGATCCTTCCTAACAAGGTAATTAGAGCAAAAAATGAACATGCAATGAAGTAATAGAAATATACATGACATAAAAATAAACATGGATGCAACTAAGACAATGATCATGACTAAGCTAAAAGAGATGCATTTTTTTTGCGTTTTCTTAGAAATATAAAATTGTTTTTGGATTTTTGAAATATTCAATTTTTTTGAACTTTTGAAATATTCAATTGTCTTATTTTTGAAATATTCATTTTTCTTTTGATTTTTTAAATATTCAATTTTTTAAAATTTTTGAAATATTCAAATTTTTTATTTTTAAAATATGCATTTTTTTGGATTTTTGAAATATTCAATTTTTTGGATTTTTGAAATATTCAATTTTTTATGGAGAGAGTGCTGGTATTTTAGACAGTTCATCGGTCTTTGGGGTTTGTCAAGACTCAAGTGGTAGATACCACGTGCAGAATAAAGTTCCCTACCTAGAATCCTTCCAACCTTCTTTCTTTTATCGGCTTAGGTTCCACCTGGATTCAGTTAGTTTACCATACCCTAGGGGTTTAAGAAGGAAGAGTATAGAGGAAGTCCTTGATAGGGTTTGGAGATGTTGGGAGGGATCTTTCTACTCATACTCAAATTGCCCATTGGGGTTCGGCCTCTTTGGGTTTTTCCTATTTTTTTGCTCTTCTATATGGCACATATTTAGACAGGTTTTTGACCCATGGGAACATTGCCCATCTTTTAGTGCCTTTTGCCTTGACTATCATTCTAGGTACTCATTCAGACAGGATGATCATTTTTATTTTTCTAACCTGAGGAGTTCATTGCCCATCTTTTGGCACCCTTTTGCACCCTATGAGACAGCCTCCAACTAGGGTGGCAGGTATTTTCGATACTACCCCTCTCTAATCTCCTCTCCCTATCTTGGACCGAGTAGAAAAGAATAGGGTAAGGGTACTCCTTCTGTTTCTATATTTCTGCCTTGTCTTTCACAAGTGTCAGGTTGTCTGGATTCTAGGATCAGGAGGTGTTGTGTGTGTAGGATGGTACCTACCCTTTACTTCTTATGAACAGCTTAGGATCGATGACTTGAGATTATACTAGTGGCTTCTCCATTTTTTATGAAAAGTACTTTTTGAGGTAAACTTCATTCCAATGATGATTCAAATTTTCTCCATCTACATTAGTCAATTCATATGCATTGCCAGGATACTTTTCAGTGATTACAAAAGGCCCTTCCCAGTTAGGGTGCAATTTGGAGTGGGGACCCCCCAGCTTAACGAAAATTCTTTTAATAAGCATTTCACCGATCTTGAATTTTCTCTCAACCTCCCTCTTTTGATAAAACCTTTTAAGTCTGTTCTAATAAGTCTGGGCATGCTTGGTGGCAACTAGCCTTATTTCATCCAATAGTTCATGATGTCTAAGGAGAGATTCTCATCTCTCATCAACAGGAATATCCCTATCGAGCTGAACTTGGAAAAATAGAAGTAATACTTCATAGGGGACCACTGCTTCCATCCCATATGCCAAAGCATACGGGGTTTGTCTAGTGGGAGTCCTTACAGAAGTACGATAAGCCTAGAGAGAATCTACAAGTTTATCCGGCTAGTCGGCAAACTTGCTAGACTTACAAGATTTCTTGATGTTCTTGATTGAGGTCTTATTGGCGTTTTCTGCTTGACCATTGCCTTGAAGATAGTATGGTGATGAATGATGCAATGAAATGCGATACCTATTGCAAAGATCACACACATCTTGAGAGAGATATTGTGGCCCATTATCAGTGATGATGTCGCTGGGGATCCCAAATCTTGCCATGATGTTGCGCTTGATGAAGGAACAGACTGTTGTCGCTTTAATCTCTACGAATGCTTCTGCTTCATCCTACTTTGTGAAGTACTTTGTTGCTGTCAGAATGAATGATTTTGAGTGCATTTCAGAGTTGAGGTCAGTTAAGGGGCCAATGATATCAAAAGCCCACATGGCAAAAGGCCATGGGGCATGAATTGGATGAAGGGAAGATGCAGGAGAATGAATCTTGTCGGCATGTAGTTGACATGAATGATAGTGTTGAACAAAGATGGAGCACTCTTCTTCTAGAGTTGGCCAATAATACCCTTGTTAGATGATTTTCTTAGTGAGGGCTTGGGCATTCACATGACCACCACAAACTCCAGAATGTGCTTCCTTTAGCACCAACTCGGCTTCTTCTTCATCAAGACACCAGAGTAAGATTCCACTTAGGCTTCTCTTATAGAGAACTACTCCTAAGAATGTACACCTCTAAGATACTCTTTTAATTGCCTTCTTTTCTTTGGTGATTGATCCAGGCAGGTATGACTGATCTTGGCAATACCTCGCAATCTCATCATACCAAGGTCTCTCACCTTCTTCTAATTCTTCCAACTCAATTAAGAAGATTTCTTCTTTGTGTACCAGGTATTCCTTTTTGTTGAACCTTTTCTTAACCATAAGAAAATGTCCCTCCTCACTTGTTGGAATTGGCCTCTTACAGATGTGGATAGTCCGCACTTGCCTGCCTAGCGGGATAGATAAAGATGAAGCTAGTGAAGCTAAGGCATCAGCGAGTATATTCTGAGTGCGGGGGACATGGATAAAGCTGAGTTTGAAGAATAGCTTGATGTAGCAAGTGGTGAGCTCTTGGTAGGGTTTGAGGTTTGGATGGGAAGTTCAATATTTGGATAGGACTTGGTGTAGGATCAATTGACTATCACCTATCACCCTTAATTCTATGGCACCATGGAAATGAGCGGCCTCCAACCTAGCTAGTAAAGCTTCATACTCAGCTTTGTTGTTGGTTGCTGGAAAATCGAGCTAAAAAGCCTTTGGAATGGTGACACCTTCAAGTGACAGGAGGATAATACCTATCCCTCTACCATGAGAGTTCAGAGCCCCGTCAAAATATAATGTCCAAAGATTAGAAGATCGGACAGACATAAGTTCGTCATCCGGGAACTCTGACCTGACTGGGTTAAAGATGGATATGGGATGATAGGCAAGTGTTCAGTAATAGCATAGCTCTTGATTGCCATCTGCGGAACATAAGTGATATCAAATTGGGACAAGAAACTCTGCCATCGCCCTAACTGATCAATCAAAACTGTCTTCTCTAACAGAAACTTGATAGGATTGATACAATGAGCTTGACTTGTTGAGCAAAAAAATAATGCTTAAGTTTCTAAACCACCCATACAAGAGCAGCATAGGTCTTTTCTACCACAGTGTACTTCATCTCACAAGCATCAAACATCTTAGACAAGTAGTAAGTAGCTCATTCTTTCCCTTCTTCATCAACTTGGACAAGGACTGCCCCAAGAGAGTTCTCGAGAATCAAAATGTAAGAACCAAGGGCTTGTCGGGAATTGGTGGTCTAAGTACATGGGGACTTGCCAGGTATGTTTTCAACCCATCAAATGCCTACTGGCACTTTGAATCCCATTTATACTCGGCCCCCCACCTTGGTTAACTCATAGAAAGGTTTACACCTTTGGGAGTGTTATAAGATAAACCGATAGACAAATTGTAGCCTCCCAATCAATCCTTGAAGCTCTTTCATATTCTTCGGAAGAGGCATACCAATGATTGCTTTGGCCTTGTTTGGGTCGATCTCTATACCCCTTTTGCTTACTATGAACCCTACTAGTTTTCCTGATGAAACTCCAAACGTACACTTCTTAGGGTTCATCTTCAGCTTGTATTCTCTAGCTCATTGCAAAACTTTCCTTAGTACTTCAAAATGATCTTCCCAACTCTTGGACTTGATAACCAAATCGTCCACATACACCTCTACAAGGGTGTGCATCATGTCATGAAAGATAGCCATCATAGCTCTTTGATCTGTAGCACCAACATTCTTTAACCCAAAGGGCATGACAACATAGCAGTATGTTCCCCAAAGTGTAGTGAATGAGGTCTTCTCTTGGTCCTCCTCGGCTAACTGGATCTAATTGTATCCAGAATAACCATCCATGAATGAAAGCATTTCAAAACCAGCTGTGTTATCAACCAAAACATTGATTTGAGGCAAAGGGAAATCATCCTTAGGACACACTCAGTTTAAGTCCCTGAAATCTATGCAAATCCGAACCCGTCCATCCTTCTTCATAACAGGAACTATGTTAGCCACCCATTGCAGATATATGACAACTTTAACAAATTTTACTTGGTGTAATTTGTCGACTTCTTCTTTCATTTTGAGTGAAATATTAGGGTGGAATCTCCTGAGCTTTTGTTTAATTGGGGTAGTTCCAGGTTTCAAAGTTAATCTATGTTCAACCAATGAATTATCTAATCCCGGCATGTCTTCATTTGTCCATGCGAACGTGTCCTTATATTCTTCCAAAACATTGATCAAACATTGTTCTTTTGAGGGAGTGAGGTTTGCACTGATGAGGATGGTCTTAAGATCTTCCAGGGTTCCTAAATTCAGTTCCTTGGTTTGTTCATTCTCTGTGGTTGATGGTTCCTCAAATCTTCTAAGTCCAGATGCATATGCATCATCCAAGTCCTCGATTTCATCCTCAAATTCAAGATCTTTCTCTGATACCACCTTATATACTCCTAAAGTATGATCTATGTTATGCTCATTCTCATATCAAATTTCATCCAACTAGATGGTATTCTCTAAAAAGTTTGGCAACCTTGCACACTCTACACATTTCTGCACCAATTGCTGCAGATATCTACTTAGAACTCGTTTATCTCTAACTTTCCTATTTCCTAACCTAACCTAACCTACTGAAGACAAAGCTGGAAATGTGGTATTTATAGTGGAGGGAGGATCGAGTAAATCGATCAATGATTCAGAAGAGAAGGATCCCTAATTGGGAGCGCCCTCTAGGATGAGTAGAGACATCTCCTCAATGAAAATGTATGTTTCAGAGAAGACATTTTTTTGGAATTTTCAAGAAAAAAGATAGACTGAGCCTGAGTAACTCAAGGCTTGTTAGAAGCTGACAGAATTAACAGAGAGCAAAACTTAAGAATAAAGGAGAAAAAGGGGCTTGTGGGCCCAATGTTAACAAAAAATGGGCACATTGGCCCAAAACTGATGAAAAAAGTAAACGGGTACGTGGACCTGATTCTGAAACTTAATGGGCATGTGAGCCCATGCTGAGAAGAGCCTTCAGTCTTGAAGCTGATGAGGGAAGAAAATGGGCAAGCAGGCCCAGTGAGAATAGCTGAAGAGGGCGCATGGGCCCAAAGTGAGTTCTCAATTTGATGGAAGAGAGTAGGCTTGGAAGCCCATCCAATAGATCTAGAAACAATGGCACGAGGTTTAAACATGGGATTGTTGTATTTGGGCCTCGTGGAAAAGTTTTGACTTGATTGGTAGCCTGCTCAACAGGATTGTAGGCATGCCAATTTGGCCTTATTTGAGACTTAAACCCTTATTCCATTGGCAACATCTAATTTAGACCATCAAAATCAAGTTGAATCATTCTTTTAGAAGAGCCGAGGAGTTCACTAGAAATCTAACGAAAAGTTATGGATCTCTAATCAAATTCGTGTTTGCCGAACAAGAGATTCTTGGTGGTGTGCCAGATTATGTTTTTCCCAGCATATCCTCTACTTAAAATTTTTTCACAGGATTTTTTGGACATCCAATGAAAAAGTATTCAACATAAATAATCTTCCTCTATGAGTCCTCTTTTCAATACAGAAAATGGCATTCAATTATGATCTCCCATTTGTCTGCGGCATCCTTTAGAAATCAGATGCGCAGTTCTGTCTGCACGCAACACCGATCAAGCCCAATTGCATGCAAGCCCACCCCATTGGGCACATATCTGACCAATTCACGACCTTACCTTCCTTTTTCATCTTCCATATCACTTGGTAAAGTATATGTAAGCTTCATGGTCGAAATTAGCATCCTCAAATGATGGCAATCCAACTTGTTGTCTTATACATCAAAACTTACTATTTTTAGACCAGATTTGTTTCCTCTTCAAGTGGAGACATATTTTAAACATGGGGAAGGTTTTAAACATGGGGAAGGTGATCCATGGTTTAAAATCCCTCTCAATCATTTAGGTAAGTTTCTAGATGCCTCATGATGAAAATTAGCAACATTAAATGGAGAAAATCCAACTAAGGTCGGACATATTTTAAACATGGGGAAGGTTTTAAACATGGGGAAGGTGATCCATGGTTTCCAATCCCTCTCAATAATTTAGGTAAGTTTCTAGATGCCTCATGATGAAAATTAGCAACATTAAATGGAGAAAATCCAACTAAGGTCGGATGTATCAAAACTTGCTATTTTTTTTACTTGCTTCTCATCCCCTATAAAGGGAGACTCATATGAACGACCTAAGGAGGGCATACCCATACTCCAAAACTCTTATCCTTGTCTTCCATCTGTAGACACGCCAAATTGGCTAGATTCGGAGCCCCAGACTCTTATCCCATAGGCGATATCCTTTATTTGACCGTTATCTGATCCGGACTACCTCATGGAGATGAGCTAAGGATAGTGGTGGAGCCCCCCTTGTTAGTTGAGAATGGACCGAAGATTTCCGGAATAATGCCGTAACCTTCAAGCGAGAGCCGCGCGTGAACCATAAAAACACGAGGCCTGCTCGATGACCGACCTTGAATGGTCCATAATTGAAGGTCTCGGGAGTCCCGCATGTGTTCCGTAACATTCAGGGTTTCCGACAAGTCACTTCGGTAGGCGTCAGTCAATGACAGCTTTCGTTACGGCTTTTTCGATCTGTGCTGACACGGCTATCCCGGACCACATGTTAGGCCTTTCCGGTCATCACCGGGTCTTTTCGGGTCATCCGGGTCGATGCTAGCCATATATTTTATCAACCGGGGCTATACGGCCATTTCGGTCAATTTTAGGGTTTCGCGGCTTTTACGGCTTTCGATTCACGTTTACCGGGTTAATCTCAGATTTTTCGATGACTTCGGATTGTCCGATCGTACCGGACTTGTTCGGTCATCATTTCAAGTCATCCAGAGTTGACCCGAGACTTCTCGATCGGAACCGTGCTCTTTCGGATCTTCGCCCCGGGTTTCGGCTTTTTGCAAGAGGGTAAACCGGTAGAAAGCCCCGTACGAACATCTCGGGAGTCATGCGGCTGGTTTACCGACTTTAGGAGGTGCGGTTGAAGGCCCTCTTTCCAACGCGACAAACGGGAGCCGAATCGGATATCCGGTTTGCAAGATACGGCTCGCGGAACACGTGCGCAGGAGAGAGAGTGTACCGCGCCCTCGCTCCGCTTGAAAGGGGAGGGCGCGCCCTGCGCGCCCTCAACCCGGGGGCGCGCCCTGCGCACCCTCAATCTGGGGGCGCGCCCTGAGCGCCCCCAGTCCCTTTGAAAAGCGAGGGCGCGGTCAGTTGCTTTAAATCGGAAATTACCTCGATTAACACCTTCTAAACCGGGTTTTTGGAAGGTTTCCGGGGGAGGATTTTCACTTATTTGTACCGCGCCCCCGGTTCGGGGGCGCGTTACGCATGTCAAGTCGATTTTTAGCAATTTCCAGAAGTTTCCGTCGATTTTTAGCAATGAGACGCCGAACGCGCCCCCGACCCCTTTGAAACAGGGGGGCGCACAGACCGCGCCCCCGAACTGGGGGCGCGCCCTGCGCGCCCTTGGTTTGAGGGTGCGCCCTCGTCTCCTTTCAAACGCGGGGGCGCGGTACATCCAGTTTCTAAATTTTGCACCATCTCCCTTCCCCTATAAATTGAGAGACATTCTCAACGACCCAAGGTTGAATCCCCCTTGCCTAGCTCATCCAGAGGTCGTCCAAGCTCTTCTCCAAAGCCGTCCCGACGTCCAAAGGCAATCCGAAGTCAAGAAATCAATCCCGAGGTGAAGGAGAAGGCTCGATCCGGGCGTTCTGCATCCACCATTTTCATCGACTTCTGCAGAAAATCCGAGGCGTCTGCTGCAAAAGTCTTCAACATAGAATATGTTCATCTCTTCGTCCTCTTTCATCTCCAACTGACGGCACTTAATTCTGACTTGCCGTTTGTTCGTGGCAATTGCTACACCCAGGGCGCGCATCCAGGTTCTGTTTTCCACATCCGCCCCTTTCATAATTTTTACTGACTTCTACAGGAGTATTTCGGAGAAGTCATCAACATAGGAATTCTTCCCCTCTAAGTTTTATGTCTACTCCAACAAACGGCACTCGATTCTGACATCGGGGTCGTCCGTAACATCCTCTGCACCAAAGTTGCGCCAGAAGGGTACCAAGCTACCCGAACCGGCCATTTCTCAACCAACTCGGCTTCAACTCAAGCCAAATCATTCTATAAGCTTTCTCAACTCCATTAACTCTGTTTATTTAATGTTTTAAAGCATATTTTAGTTCATTTACATCATTTTTACATAATCAAAAACACAAAAAAAGGGGTTAAGGCTCACCCCGAAGCCGGTGAGTCCAATTCCAATTGCTTCTTTCTTATCTTCTTACTACAAGGCCACTACACTTCTCACAAGTCTAATCAAACTCTTCAC
Organism: Cryptocoryne crispatula var. balansae; assembly: GCA_036172225.1. NCBI lineage: Eukaryota > Viridiplantae > Streptophyta > Magnoliopsida > Alismatales > Araceae > Cryptocoryne > Cryptocoryne crispatula. Next base: position 24,910,744 of record CM069924.1, read on the forward strand.
TTGGTTTATTTTTCTAGTTGCACAGGTTGATCAAGCTAGCATTGGATTGGAGACTCTTCTTCATCGGCCGGCCGAAGAAGAAGAAGGTTGAACTCACATCCCTTTCTCCCACGCTAAGGTACACACGGTCAACTCCTTTCTATTTCCATTACATAAAGCGGAGCCCGCGGCTCCTGGCGACCACAATTTCTTTTTATTCATGTTCTAAATTCATATCCTCCTCACTCTCCTCCCACATGACCCGAACCATCTCCGGTGCTCGAGCGACGCCGTGAGATGAAAGTTCGGGGATCAATGTGAGTGTGGGACCGAGGTGAGGAGTCTTTACCGCTTTCCGAGTGTTTTCCGATCCACTCCCATTACCTTATTCCCCAATTCTTCTTTAACCACCTTATCTTGAGGTGCCGATCCGGAACCCGTTTTCGGAGTCGACAGCTTTTTGGCGACCACGGTGGGACAACCAATGTCTTCAACCGTGCTAGCTTGATTCAACCGTGCAACTAGTTGTTTTCCAACATGGTTCCCGCGTGAACCGGCTTGTCTTTTATCTTCCATGTCAATCTACCTTTAAACTTGCTAATTACTCTTCCTTTAAGATTGTCCCCCATGTGGACTTGATTTCTTGTCTTTAATTTCAGCCCGGTTCCCGCGTGAACCACTTTTCTTCTTATAAACCGGTTCCCGCGTGAACCACCTTTCTTTTCCTACTCGGTTCCCGCGTGAACCAACTTATTTTCAGATCGGTCCCCGCGTGGACCACCTCTTTACAGCACCTTTAGATTGGCCCCACGTGGCTCTCTTTTCATTTTGTCAACTCTTACACCGGTTCCCGCGTGAACCACCCTTTCTTCACAAAACCGGTTCCCGCGTGAACCACCCCTTTTCCTTCAAAAACCGGTTCCCGCGTGAACCACCTTTCTTCTCCAACTCGGTTCCCGCGTGAACCAACTTACCTTCAGATCGGTCCCCGCGCGGACCACCCCTTTGCACCAATTAGATTGGCCCCACGTGGCCCTCCTTTCCTTTTTCCAATCAAACAAACCGGTTCCCGCGTGAACCACCCATTTTCCTTCAAAAACCGGTTCCCGCGTGAACCACCTACTTTTCCAAAACTTGGCTCCCGCGTGAGCTACTTTATTTTCAAATCGGTCCCCGCGTGGACCATCCTTTTACCTTCACTTCAGATTTGTCCCCACTTGGACACTCCGACACATGCCGGTTCGCCCGCGAACCACCTTTTAATTGCTAGTTTCTAGTTACTTGTTTTACTCTATCATTGCTTGTCTTGCTTGCATTCACTTGTTTGATTTATTTAATAGCTTTCATTCATGTTTGCATATTGATTGCTTCTTCTCCTTCTACCCTCCATTTTTCATTTTTGCATTAGCTTTGCATCGGGTACCGGACTTGTTCCGATCCGTAGGGCATTCGAGGCGGGGGCTCTCTCTCCCAATGCACCCTCACCCTCCAAACACCTTCTTGGTGGATTCTTACCTCTCTTCTGGGATATTCCTTCCTAGTTGATTTGGTGGTTTCCATCAAGACCTCCGTAAGTCCCCATCCGTGGAGTATTCCTCTCCGCACGATTGGGCCGGTTGTACCACTTTCCCAAAACCCGAAGAACCCAAGTACCTACTCGTGGTGATTGAGTGATAACCTTAGGTCTTGAAGATTGAAGCAATAGGAATCATACCTACTTGAGTGAACAATTGCTAACAATCTATCTAATCTAAGGTTTTAACCCAAAAATTATTGAGTAGTCATTTTAAAACTTTGTTTGCATAACTTGCTTGCTCATAACAATTGAAAACAACCAAAAATTCTCTCCTTTCAAAACACCTAAAACAAAAAAAAATCCCTTTAAATTTTGTGTTCAACTTGCTTGCCAAACAACCAAATTGAAACCAAATCAAATCAAACAAACAACCATAATCAAACAAAAACTATATTTGCATTTACACCCTTCATTTGCTTTCTTTCAACCATTTTGTAAGGAAATTTGACAGGATGCCCACTCTAAGGTCCGGAAGACACAACGGGATGTCGGACTACTGCGACCAAGAAGAGGAGTACGAGACGGGCCACTACGAGCTGCAACAACCCATGGCTCAACCAGAGGGCCATGTCAGCGCCGTCAGGGAGCCAGAAATTCAAAATCCTACTCATCAACCCGCTTCACTTAGCGTGGAGCAACTCCTCCAGGGTCTATCTCTTCATCTAGACCCCGAATCTTTTCGCTTGTGCAATCCTTGACAAAGGGAAAGATGCCCGCCACTCAAGATCCGGTCGAGGGAAATCAAGCCCCTCACCACCTCGCCGTCAGCTCAAGCCCCAAATCATCTCTTCTCTGGACAACCCTACCGTGTCTCCACTCACCCTATTATGGGGCATTCACATAACTCGTTCCAATTCTCGTTTCCAACCTACCTCCTCCAACTCAACACTTTGCTCCCGTGGCTCGTGAATCTAGCCTCACCTGTGCGTTAATGAACAAACTCAACCAGATGGATGAGCGTTTCGAAGAGATGAGGCACCGCCTCGATTCTAAAGCCATCCCTGAAATCTCTGTCCCATCCTTCCCAGTTCTACACCTTCCTCCTTCAGAGATACCAATCTTCCAACGTTACAACGGGACTGGTAATCCTTTCAACCATCTAAAAAGCTTTCTCTATGACTCCTCATTCTGGAAAAATGACCGCAAAGCCCTTGCCTTCCTATTCCGTCGGTCATTGGATGGAGCCTCCCTTGGATTCTATTCTCTTGATTCCATTGAGGCGGCGGATTTCGACATTGTCAAGACGAAGTTTCTACGGAGGTACAGGATAGGGTGGGGCCGGCCGCTCGATAACCGACTTAATTGCTGAAAAGATGAGGCCGGATGAGGACTTTGCCGCATTTGCCGATCGGTGGAGGGGAATGGCCGAGAGGCTTGTGGATACCATCTCGCAGGGGGAGCAGGTGAGGATGCTCGCATAGGGAACACCACGCCCAACCTTCGCAACCTTCTGATCATGCACCGTCCAACAACCATGAGTGAGTTGTGTGATAGCGCCCGCTACCTCCAAGCCCACTTTAAGGATGCATCCATGATCAACCCGTTCGACACCAAGCCCCATAATACTAGAAAGCCTACACTCGTAGGACCCACCACCGAAGGGATAGTAAATAATGAGAGCATCAATGCCATGGGTAACCGTGGTGGGTACCGTCAAAGCCAATACCGTAACCCACCACCCAATCAACAATACCGCCCAGCCCCTCAACCGGCTCCTCGACCACGCGGCAACTTGCATACAACCGAGCACCACCACAAGAACCCACCTACAACCGAGCGCCCCCGCAACCAAATGCCTACAACCGAGCACCTCAACAACAACATGTCTACAACCGACCACCACCCCAACCACAAGCCTACAACCAAGTGCCACCACCAGCCAACCGACTTAGGAGGGGGGGACCCAAGAGAGAATACTACCCTCACCGCCATTCCCCCTCACCGATATCTTCAACGCATTGATGGCTGAACGGCCCTAGAGCTTCCAAAGGAGAGAGAAGGATGGCCGACAAATGTTGACATGACAAAATACTTGCGCTTACCATCGGTATCCCGGGCACACGGTGGATGTACCGTTTCCGATTTAAAGATTACATTCATGACCTCAACGATCGGGGAACATCGACCGGGGACGGATGGGGAGTCTATTCAAGCAATGAAGGCACGTCAGAATCAACCACGGCGACAGCAAGCACAGCAGCAGCCCGGCCTCGGCATAGTCCAAGATCCGCTCCCGGTACATGCACCCGTACAAGCACCGGCACCAGCACCACCAAACCAACGACTCGGCCTCGTCCACTCCGCCATCGAGGAGTCAACCCACCATTCCCAGGGTTGGCGGGTCGAGGATCAAATCACCTCCATGTCCGCCATACCAACCCCACCTACAAACCTCACCATACTCTCCATACCGAGAGCGGCCCCCAGCCCACAAACTATCCAAACACCACTATCCTCACCAACCATTAACCCTCCACGGCGCTTAATCATTAGACCGCCACCACGGCCTCCCAACCAGCACCCCAACCATCACCCCAACCTAACCCACCAACCACCGTTAATCCTCCACGGCGTCTAATCATTAGACCGCCACCAAAACCCCGGACATCACCTAACCTACTACGATCACCGCCACCCCACGACCCCTCATCATTAGACCATCACCACCAACACCCCAACCATCACCCAACATACCGGCCTCCACCAATCCACGACCCCTCATCATCCGATCCTCACCACCCCTACCTACCATGGGCTCCTCAACCTACCAACCAACCCTACCATCACCATCATCACCACTTCCCCCTACCACGCGCGCCGATTCGTAGCGGGAGGATGTTCCAAAGGGTCTTCCCCCGAGTCGGGATACAACCACAGGAACGAGGTAGAAGAGGAGGTGGCGAAGAACCGTTGCCCGGCACGGCCTATATGACCTATTGAAGCACTTGGACAAAATGCGGCACGGATTTCAATTTCGGAGCTAATAAAGAGGTCGAAAAGAACCATCGGGACATCCTACAACAATATCCGCGATGGGTCATGGTCAATGAGGACCTCCCGCCCGAGAAGATCATTACCGTCCCGACCCCGAGGAGTGAACATCCGGCACTCACCTTTACACGGAGGAGTTGGCACGGCCGAGAGATAAGAAAGTACGCCTTGCGCGTTGCGCAGTCATCCGAGGCGTGGAGATCAAGTCCTGCTTGATTGACACCGGAGCATCCATAAATGTCATGCCGCCGTAAACATTGCAACTTTGCGGCATCTCCGATGAAGAAATCGAGCCTTCGCCGTCACGGTGACCGCATATGACAACTCCCGGAAGCCGGCACGAGGGGTGGTTACATTGAAAGTAGGGCTCGGGCCGTGTGCTGTCACCGCCGAGTTTCACGTTCTAGAATTAGACCCTACATTCAAAGCTATCTTAGGACGCCCGTACCTTGAGGCAATAGGAGCTGTTGCCTCCACTAATCATCGTTGTACGAAGTTTCCATACAAGGGCCGGTGATCAGCAAAGTAACCAACATCCCCATTCCGAATGACGTGGATGACCCCTCTTCTGCACTACCAATATCAAAAATCTCATTCAGCCGTTGGTTTCAACTACGAGCTACCCGAGGTCATGGTATTAACGACGCCACCACCGATTCGATTGCGTGGCGGATGATGAAAGGGATGGGCTATCAGCCAGGAAAGGGGCTTGGAAAGGAGCCGGCAGGGGGTTGTGCACCCCATTGAAGCTGTACAAAGACCAAAGAGACACGGGCTTGGCTATGAGCCCAGTTTCACTCCGCGGATGGTCTACCGGCCAAAAAATGCCATGGGACTCCAAAAATTCTTTATCAAAGGGGAGACCATGATGATGGCCGGGGACGAAGAAGAAGAACAAGTTAAGAGGAAGAAGGCACCAGAGCAAGAGGAGGAAGTGGACAACCTGAGTTCATCTTTGGCTCGGTTGTTCATAGAGGAGGAAGAACCAGTCGAGGGCAAGTCCATCTCCAAACAACTTGTCCACTCGAACCCACCCCCAAACAACATCCCGCGTGAACCATATCCTACGGTCACGTATTTCAAAATCCTCACTCTATCCCTCTTGGATTCGCTTGATGGGCTATCTAGCCCAATTCCCACTTCTGGGCCAAAATGGCCACCTGAACTGATCAATGGGCCTGAGAGCCCATTCAAATCTTCTTACTCCACTGGGCTTCTATGCCCATTCCAATCCAACAACCTTGGGCCCACGTGCCCACCAGTCGGGCCCACGTGCCCTTTAGATTTATTTTCTTGCTTTGGGCCCGCGTGCCCACCATTTTTGCCCACGTGCCCCTTAGATCTTTTCACCACCTTTGGGCCTATCTGCCCATTTTTTGTCATCATCGGGCCCGCGAGCCCGTTTTTCTTCCATTTACTTAAGCTTTCTATTTCTGCTCGAGCCCCATCGGCTCATTCCCTTTTTGTTATTGAAAATACCCAAAATACCCAAAAAAAACGTCCTCTCACAAACTCAGTTTTCCATTGAGGAGACGTCGCTACTTGTCTCGGAGGGTGCTCCCAACCAGAGACCCCTCTTCTCCAACTCACTGATCGATCTGCTCGATCCTTCACCCATTGTTAATACCACCTTTTCAATTCCGTCTTCTTTAGGAGTAGTTAGGGTAGAAAAGAAGAAAATTCGAGATAAACGTGTGCCGGAAAGATATCTCCAACAAATAGCTCAAAAATGCAAGGAATGTGCAAGACTACCAAGGTTTTTGGAAAATGCTATCCAGCTTAATGAAATCCAATATGAGGATGAATTTATTGTAGATCATAAACTGGGAGTTTACGAGGTCTTATCAGAAAAAGATCTTGATTTCGAGGATGGAATTGAGGACTTGGCTGATGCGTATGCATCTGGTCTTAAAAGATTTGAAGAACCATTAGCCACGGTGGATGAACCAACAAGAGAACTGAATCTCGGAACACCGGAAGATCCCAAGACAATCCTCCTAAGCGCAAACCTCAGTCCCACTGAGGAACAGAGTTTAATTAAAATTTTGAAAGAATATAAGGACACGTTCGCATAAACATACGAGGACATGCCGGGGTTAGACAACTCGTTAGTTGAACATCGTCTAACTTTGAAACCTGGAGTTACCCCGGTCAAACAAAAATTAAGGAGACTCCACCCTGATGTTGCACTTAAGATGAAAGAAGAGGTCGACAAGTTACATCAAGCAAGATTCATTAAGGTCGTCCTTTATCCGCAATGGGTGGCAAACATAGTCCCTGTCATGAAGAAGGATGGCCGAGTTCGGATCTGTATAGACTTCAGGGACTTGAACCGAGCGTGTCCTAAAGATGACTTTCCTCTACCTCATATTGACGTACTGGTTGATAACACTGCTGGATTCGAAATGTTGTCATTCATGGATGGCTATTCTGGATATAATCAAATTCGGTTGGCCGAAGAGGACCAGGAGAAGACCTCGTTCACCACACCTTGGGGAACCTACTGCTATGTCGTCATGCCCTTTGGACTGAAGAATGCCGGTGCTACCTATCGGAGGGCAATGATGGCGATCTTCCATGACATGATGCATACCCTTGTAGAGGTGTACGTGGATGACCTGGTCGTTAAGTCCAAAAGCCGAGAAGATCACCCGGAAGTGTTGAGAAAGGTCTTGCAGAGGGCTAGGGAATACAAATTGAAGATGAACCCAAAGAAATGCACGTTTGGAGTATCTTCTGGAAAACTGTTGGGGTTCATAGTGAGCAAAAGGGGCATAGAGATCGACCCAAACAAGGCCAAGGCAATCATTGGTATGCCTCCTCCGAGAAATATGAAAGAAGTTCGAGGATTAATAGGGAGGCTACAGTTTGTCCGCCGGTTCATCTCACAACACTCCCAAAGGTGTAAACCTTTCTATGAGTTGACCAAGGCGGGGGCCGAGTTCAAATGGGATTCGAAGTGCCAGGATGCATTTGATGGATTGAAAAGATACCTGGCTAGTCCCCCTGTGCTTAGACCACCAGTCCCTGGCAAGCCCTTAGTTTTATATATCTCGGTTTTGGAGAATTCTCTTGGGGCAGTCCTTGCACAAGTTGATGAAGAAGGGAAAGAGAGGGCAACTTACTATTTGTCAAAGATCTTTGATCCATGCGAGCAGAAGTATACTGTAGTGGAGAAGACCTGTGCTGCACTAGTCTGGGTAGTTCAGAAGCTTAAACACTATTTCTTAGCTCATGAGGTCAATCTCATCGCCCGCATCAATCCCATCAAATTCCTTCTGGAGAAAACTCGTTCTAGCGATCGGTTAGGTCGTTGGCAGAGCTTCCTTTCTCAATTTGATATCACCTATGTCCCCCAGAAGGCGATTAAGGGCTATGCCATTGCCGAACATCTAGCCCATCACCCTATACCCCTCTTTGACCCGGTCCAATCGGAGCTCCCGGATGACGAACTAATGTTGATCCGATCTTCCCACCTTTGGACATTATATTTTGACGGGGCTCTGAATTCACACGGTAAGGGAATAGGAATCGTCCTTCTATCACCCGAGGGTGTCACCATTCCACAGGCATTTCAGCTTGACTTCCCAGCAACCAACAATATAGCTGAATATGAAGCCTTGCTGGCCGGGCTGGAGGCCGCTCATTTCTATGGTGCCACGGAATTAAGGGTGATAGGTGATAGCCAACTAATTCTTCGCCAAGTCCTAACCAAATACCGAACTTCTCATCCGAACCTCAAACCTTACCAAGAACTCACCTCTTGCTACATCAAGCTCTTTTCCAAACTCACTTTTGTCCATTGTTCCTCGAGCTCGAACATCCTTGCTGATGCCCTAGCCTCCTTAGCTTCATCCCTATCGGTCCGCTAGGTAGGACAGATGCGGACTATTCATGTCCGTAGAAGGTCGATGCCGACGAATTAAAGATGGGCGATTTCGAAAGTCAAGGAGAGATTTGGCGGGAAGGAGTATCTAGAGCGAGAAAGAGGAAGTTTCTCTAATCGAGTTGGAAGAGTTAGATGAGGGTGAGAGGCCTTGGTTTGATGAGATTGCAAGGTATTGTCAAGATCGGACATATCCACCCTGGATCAAATGCAAAAGAAAAGAAGGCCATCGTGAGAGTATCCCAGAGGTATACCATCCTAGGAGGGGTGCTCTACAAGAGGAGCCTAAGCGGAATTTTATTGAGATGCGTTGATGAAGAAGAGGCAGTGGTGCTTAAGGAAGCACATTCCGGGGTCCGTGGGGGCCATGTCAATGCTCAAGCTCTTGCCAAGAAAATCATCGAGTGCAGGGTATTATTGGCCAACCACAGAAGAGGATTGCTCCATCTTTGTCCGGCACTGTCATTCTTGCCAACTTCATGCCGACAATATCCATTCTCCCGCATCTTCCCTTCATCCTATTCATGCCCCATGGCCCTTCGCCATGTGGGCTTTCGATATCATTGGCCCTCTAAGTGATCTTAACTCTGAAATCCGTTCCAAATCGTTCATCCTGACGGCAACAGAGTACTTCACCAAGTGGGCAGAAGCGGAAGCGTTCGTGGAGATCAAGGCATCAACACTGTGCTCCTTCATCAAGCGCAACATCATCGCCAGGTTCGGGATACCCAGCGACATCGTCACCAACAACGGACCGCAATTTCTCTCTCAAGATCTGCGTGATCTTTGCAACAGGTACCACATTGCATTGCATCATTCATCTCCTTATTACCCGCAAGGCAATGGTCAAGCAGAAGCCACCAACAAAACTTTGATTAAAATCATCAAGAAAGCCTGTAAGTCTAGCAAGTTCGCAGACTGGCCAGATAAGCTTGTAGATGCCCTATGGGCTTATCGTACTTCTGTACGGACCCCCACTGGTCAAACCCCGTATGCTCTCGCATATGGGATGGAAGCGGTAGTCCCATACGAAGTACTCCTTCCATCACTTCGAGTTCAACTCGATAGGGACATCCCTGTCGATGAGAGACGAGAATCTCTCCTTGCACAACTTGAACTCCTAGATGAAAGAAGGTTGGCTGCCTCCGAGCATGCCCGGTACTTATCGTAACCGATTGAAAAGATTTTATCAAAAGAGGGTGGTAGAGAGAAAGTACGAAATCGGTGAGATGGTAGTAAAACGTATATTTGTTAAGCCGGGTGGTCCCGGCTCTAAGTTGCAACCTAACTCGGGAAGGGCCTTTTGTTATAACTCGAAAAATATCCAGCAATGCATATGAGCTAACCAACGCCGATGGAGAAAAATTGAATCATCCATGGAACGGCGTTTACCTCAAAAAATATTTTCCTTAGAAAAGAAAATGGAGAATTTCTGGTATGATATCAAGTCATCGATCCAAGGGTGTTAGCTAGAAGACAAGGGTATACATCACCTTGCACACACAACACCTCCCGGTCCCAGAATCTAGATAGCCCAACACTCAAGAGAGGCAAGGCAGAATCCTGAAGGCGGAAAGGAAACCTTACCCTGTTCTCTTCTATTCGGTCCAAGATAGGTGAAGGGGACTAGAGGAGGATAGTATCGAAAATGCCCGCCGCCTTAGTAGGAGGCCGTCTCATAGGGTGCAAAAGGGTGCCAAAAGAGGGGCAATGAACCCCACAGGTTTAAACAAATATGGGCCTGTCTGAATGAGTACCTGAAAGAATAGAAAATGAAGAAAAGGCACCAAAAGATGGGCAATGACCCCACAGGTCAAAGACTTGTCTAAGTAAGTGCCACATTTAGAAAAGACCCGAAGAGGCCGAACCCCAACGGGCAATTTGGGCATGAGTAGAGAAACCCTCCTCAACATCCCCAAATCCTATCAAAGACTTCCTTTATTATTCTTCCATCTTAAAACCCCTAGGGTAGGGTAACCGTCCAAACTCGGGGGAATCCAAACCGATCAAGAGAAGAGGGCAAGAAAGATTCAGGTAGGGGACCTTATTCACACGTGGTGCTTATTGCTTGAATCTTGATTAACACTCAAAGTTCGATGAATGGTCTCAATACCGGCACATTCTCCACAAAAATCCAAAAAAATGAATATTTTCAAAAATCTAAAAAAAAATGAATATTTTCAAAAATCCAAAAAAAAATCACATATTTTCAAAAATACAAAAAAAATCGAATATTTTCAAAAAAAAATCCAAAAAAAAAAAGAATATCTTCAAAAATAAAAAAATTTGAATACTTTCTAAAAATCTAAAAAAATGCATCATCTAACTTGGCATAACCTTGCTTTTTGCCTTTGCTAGCATTCATGTTTATCTTTATGTCTTGCATGTTTCATTTCCGCATTGCATATTTACCTTCATTATCACCCCATTAAGAGGGCTCCTCCCTTTGACCTAAGTCAAAGTTGGCCATAATAGGCAAAGGGATGAGTCGTTGTGAAGATCTAATCCTCTTTTATCAAGTGTTTTCAGGGGACTTTAAAAATAAGAGGAGAAGGTTCTCTCAATGACAGGTAAGTTCTCTTAACCATTTCATTTCGGTCATTTAGGTTATTACACCTTGTTAAGAAGGCTCCTCTCTTTGACCTAAGTCAAAGCAGACAGCAATAGGCAAAGAGATGAGTCATGGTGAAGATTTAATCCCCTATGATTAAGTGTTTTAGGATTCTGAGATCAAGAAGGGAGCGACTCTCACCATAGCAGGTAAGCTCTCTCAACTTTTACCTTGTCTGTCATTTTGTGCATTCTACCTGGTTGATAAGGCTGCCCCCATGACATATAAGCAAGGAAAGACAACAATAGGCAAGGGGGTAAGCCATAGAGCAGATCTAACCCCTTTATTAAGTATTTCAGGAAAGAAACACGAGTCAAGGAGGGGGAAATCTCGCCAATAGGAATTGCTCACAGAAACAGAAGAATCAACATGGGAAACCCCCATAACTTGCCGACTAGCATATATGTCGCTAGTCGTGTGTTATTATCTTATACATTATTTGTTGGAGACCATGAGCACGGAGAAGACTTGACCCGAGATCCCCTTCATCAAAATCTACGACGGTCGGGTCATCTCTAATGCTCACGGATAAGCCAAAGTTGTGTTGTGAGGGACGATAGTTCCCGAATGGGTATCTTGACCTCATAGACAATCTATATCTTCAACTATTTGTTATACAAGTTTTGTTTTGTTTTCTTGAGCCCAACATGCATCATGTAGCATTAATTGCATTACATTTTGTTTTATCATTAAATACAACATTTCCCAAACTTCACCTTCTCACTCTCTCGATCATTCTAAATCCCACCGTGTTTTCTAATCCCATCGTGTTCTCTAATCCCATCATGATCTCTAGTCCCACCAACCTCTCTAATATCCCACCGTGTCTATTAATCCCACCGTGTTCGGTAACCACTTTGTCCCCTGAAATCTTTTCACCGCTATGGCCATTGCAACTTCTTTGCTATTCATCCCACCATGGCAGCCAATTCATCCCGCCAAGGGCCTTCTATTTGGTCAGAACTTGCACCGTCAATATCTTCACGGTCTATGCTTAAACATTTGCCTTTCGGAATCTGAGATCATTCCATTCCGAATTGAATCTTGTCTCTTGAAAGACTTAAATGAATCTGAGAGTCTGAATGTGCTCTATTGGTATTCTTTTACTTTTTTAAAACAAATCTCTTTTTAAATTTTAGCCCATCACAGTACAAGAACATCGCAAAGATCGGGTTACTGGCTGATGATGAACCTACGAACCCATGTTTCGGGGACTCCCCACCGCGTTGGGGGTTGGCTATTCTTCTCTCGTGCCAATGGCACATCTCTTACCAATCGAACATAGGAAGACTTGATGAAACATGGTGGTTAACCATGAGACTTGAGGAGATTCGTCTTGCCGAATCTGGACGTTGAGCGTGTCTATATCTACACCTTGATGCCACCTTTTCAGTCCATCGCCATTTCACTCCACTACATTCCACTACGATTCATCTCGCTTCGCTACGCTTTCTCTACGTTTCACTTCGCTCCGCTACATGCCATTCCCTTGCAAAGCCGACATCAAGGCGAGGCAAGCTGTAGACACGCCAAATTGGCTAGATTCGGAGCCCCAGACTCTTATCCCATAGGCAATATCCTTTATTTGACCGTTATCTGATCCGGACTACCTCGTGGAGATGAGCTAAGGACAGTGGTGGAGCCCCCCTTGTTAGTTGAGAATGGACCGAAGATTTCCGGAATAATGCCGTAACCTTCAAGCGAGAGCCGCGCGTGAACCATAAAAACACGAGGCCTGCTCGATGACCGACCTTGAATGGTCCATAATTGAAGGTCTCGGGAGTCCCGCATGTGTTCCGTAACATTCAGGGTTTCCGAGAAGTCACTTCGGTAGGCGTCAGTCAATGACGGCTTTCGTTACGGCTTTTTCGATCTGTGCTGACACGGCTATCCCGGACCACATGTTACGCCTTTCCGGTCATCACCGGGTCTTTTCGGGTCATCTGGGTCGATTCTAGCCATATATTTTATCAACCGGGGCTATACGGCCATTTCGGTCAATTTTAGGGTTTCGCGGCTTTTACGGCTTTCGATTCACGTTTACCGGGTTAATCTCAGATTTTTCGATGACTTCGGATTGTCCGATCGTATCGGACTTGTTCGGTCATCATTTCAAGTCATCCAGAGTTGACCCGAGACTTCTCGATCGGAACCGTGCTCTTTCGGATCTTCGCCCCGGGTTTCGGCTTTTCGCGAGAGGGTAAACCGGTAGAAAGCCCCGTACGAACATCTCGGGAGTCATGCGGCTGGTTTACTGACTTGAGGAGGTGCGGGTGAAGGCCCTCTTTCCAACGCGACAAACGGGAGCCGAATCGGATATCCGGTTTGCAAGATACGGCTCGCGGAACACGCGCGTAGGAGAGAGAGTGTACCGCGCCCCCGCGCCGCTTGAAAGGGGAGGGTGCGCCTTGCGCGCCCTCAACCCGGGGGCGCGCCCTGCGCGCCCTCAATCTGGGGGCGCGCCCTGAGCGCCCCCAGTCCCTTTGAAAAGCGAGGGCGCGGTCAGTTGCTTTAAATCGGAAATTACCCCGATTAACACCTTCTAAACCGGGTTTTTGTAAGGTTTCCGGTGGAGGATTTTCACTTATTTGTACCGCGCCCCCGGTTCGGGGGCGCGTTACGCATGTCAAGTCGATTTTTAGCAATTTCCGGAAGTTTCCGTCGATTTTTAGCAATGAGACGCCGAACGCGCCCCCGACCCCTTTGAAACAGGGGGGCGCGCAGACCGCGCCCCCGAACTGGGGGCGCGCCCTGCGCGCCCTTGGTTTGAGGGCGCGCCCTGCGCGCCCTCGTCTCCTTTGAAACGCGGGGGTGCGGTACATCCAGTTTCTAAATTTTGCACCATCTCCCTTCCCCTATAAATTGAGAGACATTCTCAACGACCCAAGGTTGAATCCCCCTTGCCTAGCTCGTCCAGAGGTCATCCAAGCTCTTCTCCAAAGCCGTCCCGACGTCCAAAGGCAATCCGAAGTCAAGAAATCAATCCCGAGGTGAAGGAGAAGGCTCGATCCGGGCGTTCTGCATCCACCATTTTCATCGACTTTTTCAGAAAATCCGAGGCGTCTGCTGAAAAAGTCTTCAACATAGAATATGTTCATCTCTTCGTCCTCTTTCATCTCCAACTGACGGCACTTAATTCTAACTTTCCGTTTGTTCGTGGCAATTGCTACACCCAGGGCGCGCATCCAGGTTCTATTTTCCACATCCGCCCCTTTCATAATTTTTACTGACTTCTACAGGAGGATTTCGGAGAAGTCATAAACATAGGAATTCTTCCCCTCTAAGTTTTCTGTCTACTCCAACAAACGGCACTCGATTCTGACATCGGGATCGTTCGTAACATCCTCTGCACCAAAGTTGCGCCAGAAGGGTACCAAGCTACCCGAACCGGCCTTTTCTCAACCAACTCGGCTTCAACTCAAGCCAAATCATTCTATAAGCTTTCTCAACTCCATTAACTCTGTTTATTTAATGTTTTAAAGCATATTTTAGTTCATTTACATCATTTTTACAAAATCAAAAACACAAAAAGGGGTTAAGGCTCACCCGAAGCCGGTGAGTCCAATTCCAATTGCTTCTTTCTTATCTTCTTACTACAGCTTACTACACTTCTCACAAGTCTAATCAAACTCTTCACTTGGTTTATTGTTCTAGTTGCACAGGTTGATCAAGCTAGCATTGGATTGGAGACTCTTCTTCATCGGCCGGCCGAAGAAGAAGAAGGTTGAACTCACATCCCTTTCTCCCACGCTAAGGTACACACGGTCAACTCCTTTCTATTTCCATTACATAAAGCGGAGCCCGCGGCTCGGCGACCACAATTTCTTTTTATTCATGTTCTAAATTCATATCCTCCTCACTCTCCTCCCACATGACCCGAACCATCTCCGGTGCTCGAGCGACGCCGTGAGATGAAAGTTCGGGGATCAATGTGAGTGTGGGACCGAGGTGAGGAGTCTTTACCGCTTTCCGAGTGTTTTCCGATCCACTCCCATTACCTTATTCCCCAATTCTTCTTTCACCACCTTATCTTGAGGTGCCGATCCGGAACCCATTTTTGGAGTCGACACCATCCACCCTAGGCTCATCCCAACCTCCCCAAATTGTCCTCTCTTTGTCTTGGTGCCTGGAGATCATCCCAAAGTGAGAAAGAAGCCGGTCTATGCTCCGACATGCTGCACTGCTGGTCATCGGCTTCTACAGATCTTTCTGGTCATTTTACTTTAGAATAAGTGTGCTTAATCAAGATATATTTCATATACAACAAAAGGAGATCAATTCTAACACTCACTCGACTTGTTATGGCTTCAACACTGGCGCTACACAGACCGATCCGAAGTCTTCTCCTCTAAGTCATTGTCTTCTCAGTCCATTTCATTATATTTAATGGTAGATTCAGCCTATACATTCTTCATATAAACTATTCCCCATTGAGTTCTCTTTTATTTACAATAAGAATCATTCAATTCCTATATCTGTGGTACCCATAGCACGTCCTACATCAACATTGTGCTGGGAGTTTCCAGAACTTCACTGTCCAAGATCCGGCTTGTCAGGTAAATTCAGATTATTTATCATAAGATTCAAGCAAAGTTATCTTAATCTCAAACCACCCTCGGTGAGTTATCTTTATTTTGAAACAAACAACACTTGATTCTGACATTGGTGCTATCAATTATGGTCTTTGCATCAGAGTCGTGTAGTTTACATTAAATTTGTCCAACCCGGTTGCCACTTTGCCTGGGTTGTGGTATCTTTAATCATTCATATTCTCTTTGCTAACTCTTCATTCATATAATTTAGTTCATATTTAAGTATCATTTTTATTTTAGTTTTGCATCATTTCATACATCATAAAAAAATTAAAAAAAAAGGGTTAGGGCTAACCCTGAATCTGGTGAGTTTGTTTCCAATTGTTGTTTTATGTTATTGTTTTTACAAGTTACTACACTTCACTCAATTCTAATCCTTCTTCACTTGTTTTCTTGTCTTATTGTCTTCTAGTTGCACAAATACATCAAGATAGCATCGGTTGGAGACTCTTCTTCATCGGCCGGCTGAAGAAGAAGAAGGTTGAACCTACACACATTCTCTCCGCACTAAGGTACACACGGTCAAATCAACTTATCTCTTGTTTCTATTCCATAAAGCAGAGCCCGCGGCTCCTAGCGACCACCTCTTTTATTCATGCTTTAAGTCAATTCATTTCTCACTCTCCTCTCACATGACCCAAACCATCTCCAGTGCTCGAGCGATGCCGTGAAATGAAAGTTCGGGGATCAATGCGAGTGTGGGATCGAGGTGAAGACTCTTTACTGCTTTCCGAGTGTCTTCTAATTCACTCCCTTTCCCCCATTCTATCTTTCACCTTCTCTAGAGTTACCGATCCGGAACCCATTTTTGGAGTTGACAAGGATGATCCAACATTGGTCTACCCTTGAGTGGTTCTTGGTGCTCTTCCCCACTTGAGAACAAACTAGTCAAAGATATGCACAAATCTTCCAAGTCTTCTTCTTCATCTGGAGCCTTCCTTTTCTTGATAGCTGTAATGGAATCCTTGTCATCTTAAGCCATCATCATGGTCTCTCATTTGATAAAGAATGTGTGGAGTCCCATGGCATATCCTGGCTGGAAGACCCTCCTTGGGATGGAATCCTCTTCGTATCCTAACCTTTGCCTACGTAGCCTTTTCACAGTTTCAATCGGCTGGGTGATCCCTTGAAGATCCTTGTCTAAACTTTTTCCAGGCTGATAGCCCAATTTCATCATCATCCACCATCCCACTATGTCTGGTAGAGAGGCGGTCATGCATCTAACTTCTAGCAACTCTCCCACTGCGATTTGGGGTTGCATTTACAATCCTCGGTATGAAAAAGCATTGTTTAGCTCGTCCCTTATGGGCATACTAGAACCTTGACAACTTGTCCTTTACAGGGAAATTTTATTCATTGATGGTTTGTTGAATCCACAACTCCTATTGCTTCCAAGTACGGCCTCCCAAGTATAGCCCGAAAAGTTGGATCCAATTCTAGAACATGAAAATCAGTTGTGACTGTATATGGTCCAAGTTTAACCTCTAGAGTGACCACCCCACGTGTAGACTTCTTGAAGTTGTCATAGGCTATCACCATGGCACAAGATGGCTTGATTTCTTATTTAGAAATGCCGCACAACTGCAAAGTTTCTGGCGGCATAACGTTTATGGAAGCTCAATGTCAACCAAACTTGATTTCACTTCAATATTACAAATGATAACAGCCACATGTAAGGTGTCCTCTGGATCTACTAATTCCTCCTGAGAGAAAGTGAGGGTTAGGTGCTCACTTCTAGGGGATAACACTGTAGTGATCTTCTCAGGTGGGAGATCTTCATTTACCATAACTCTTTGCAAATACTGTTGTAAAATTTCCTAGTGCACTTTTGATCTTTTAATCAACTCAAGTATCTAGATGCGGGCCAATGTCTTATCCAAATGTTTCAACAAATCATACGCCGTGCCCGACAAGGGTTCTTCCACTTGTTCTTCCTCCACTGGATCTTGTGGTTGACTCTCGACTTGAGGAAAGAGCCACTAGAACATCCTCCCACTCTGAAGCACCGAGGTTATTTGGTGTTCGGGTAGAGGTGATGGGTTAACTAGGGTGGGCTATGGTGGAACAGGTGGTGTAGGTGCGGGTATGGTGGGTAATGGAATTGGTGGATCTGGGATGATTGGGTTTGTGGGTAGAGGGGGTAGGATTTGGAGGTGGTAGTGATGGTGATGGTGGCGGCATGATAAGAAGAGGCCGAGGTGCAGGAGTGGTGGTAGGTCGTGGGGTTGGTGGTGTGATAGGTTGGGGTTTTGGGGAAACAGAGTTTATAGGTTGGGGGCTCAGGTTTGGTGGTGATTGTGGTGGCCGGATGAGCAAGGGCTGGTGTGTAGCAATGGTTGAGGGAGGTATAGTCAAGGTGGGGGCTGGCCTAATGATGAGTCGGCGAGAAGAAGTGGTGGCCAATGGTTGGGTTATTGAGCTTGGTGGTGGTTGTAGAGTAGATGGTGCATGGATTATCTGTCTAGTGGGGTTCCTAGCAGGAGGCCTAGCTGGGTTGACTGGCATGGTTGCATCGTGGTTTTCTAGTTGCCAACCTTGAGCACGGCTGGCATCTTCTTGGACAATGGAGTGTACTAGACCAATTCCTGGGTTTGGATGTGTTGGTACCAGAGCGGGAGCAGGAGCATGTAATGGGAGAGGATTCTGAACAATCCCCAAGCCAGGTTGCTGTTGAGGTTGAGCTGGTGGATGTTGTCCCTGCTGCTGTCTAGCCTTCATTACTTATATGCATTCCCTCATTTGAGCCCAATCAAGGCTGCCTTGGTCATTCAGATCGTGGATGTAATCTTTCAATTGAAAACACACTTCTATGGTGTGACTAGGGTACCGGTGGTAAGCACAGTATCGGGACCTATCTGCATTTGCTAGCCAAACCTCTCTTTCTTTGGGCAATTCCAATTGTTTCTCTGCCATAAGTACATTGAAGATGTCGGTCAAGGAGTAAGGGAGTTGTCGGTAATTCTCTCTCCTAAGACCTCCTCTTCGTGTGCTTGATTGGGTGGTGGCGGTGCCCAATTGTAGGTAGGTTGACAAGGTTGCTGAGGTTGCACTACTGGCTGAAGTAGTTGTTGTGGTTGTCGTGGTTATTGTGGCCTAACCTGTTGTTGAGGGGTGTGGTAAGAAAGGTTCTGTGGTGGGTTCCTAAACTGGTTTTGACGGTTCCCTCCCTAGTTCCCCACAATGTTTATAGCTTCATTGTTGGCTCGGTTGTAGACCCAGCTGGTGCAGAGGGGGTCTTCCTGTTGTTCCTAGGTTTGGGATCAAATAGATTTATCATTGTGGCATCTTTGAAGTGGGCTTGCAAGTATCGGGCACTGTCATAAAGCTCATTCATGGTGGTAGGACGGTGCATGATCAAAATGTTCCTTAGAGTTGGTATGGTGTTTCCAATGAGCATCTATACTTGTTCCCCTTCTGAAATAACATCTGTTAGTTTCTCCGCCATTCCCCTCTAACGATCAGCAAACTTTATGAAGTCCTCTTCGGGCTTCATCTTCTCAGCAATCAAATCTATAATTGAGCATGATGGTGCCACCCGGTCTCTGTATCTTTGCAAAAATTTAGTCTTTACAATATCAAAATATCCTACCTCAAAGGGGTCGAGCGAGTAGAACCATTCCAATGTAGACCCTTCTAATGATCAACAAAACAAGAAAGCAAGGACTCTACGATCATTTTTCCAGAATGAAGACTCGTAGAGAAAATCTTTTAAGTGGATAAAAGAATTTCCAATACCAATGTAGTGGCGATAAACTAGTAGTTCAGAAGGTGACAGGTGAAGAACTGGCAAAGAAGGAATAGGGACCTCAGGAATTGACTTGTAGTCCAAGCGACATCTCAACTCTTCATAATGTTCATTCATTTGGGTGAGCTGATCCACGATTTCCTGGGTGAGAGCAGGTTCTTGGTTTACTGGTGGGGGTATGTGGTTGGATGCGTGATTCTGGAATTAAGGAGCATGATTTGGCAAATTCTCTGAAGATTGTCCCATGACTTGGTGGGCCAAGGGAGAAACATAGTTGAAATAAGGTGGCTGGACAAATGATGGTTGAACCACAGATGGTTAAACTACACATGGTTGAACTACAGATGGTTGTGCTAGTAATGGTTGAATCACAGATTGTTGAAAAATAGGTGGTTGAACAAAGAACAAAGGATAATTGAATGAGTGGTGGTCGAACCATAGGACAAGGAGATGAGGCAACTTGGTTGGCTTCAGCCTGATCAGAGGCAATTTTGCCCTTCACCATGGATTGCATACGAGAATAGGTTTCTAGGTCAGTATAAAGAGACAACTCCCTAAAGAGTGTTTCAACATCACGGGGAGCAGATGGTTGAGGGACCTTTTGCGCTTCTAACTCAAACAAGGGATTAACATGACCATCTGATGGAATTGGTTGGTGACCCATCTCATACTCTCGACGTTCAACGTGTTCCACCATTCCAATGTGCCTTCCAGACCTTAATTGCATTGTCACCCTTCAACTTCAAGGAGAAGGTAAAAAAACGAGTTGGCAAAACAAACAAAGAGCTTTTTTCTGGTTTTTAGTATCTTGCAAAAATGTTAGAGTTTTAAATTTTTGTTTGACAAACAAGTGATGCAAAGACTTGAAAATGATTTTGATTATGCAATGATTTTGATTAAACCTTAGGTTTATAGATTTTTTAAGAATTGTTTTCTTAACAAATGGATTAGGATCTTAACTGCAATCTCCACTGACCTAGGTTTCACACAATCTCACCACATGTAGGTAACATAGGATGCTTCGGGTTTTGGTGAATGGTACAACCAACCCGATCGTGAAGAGAAATACTCCACGTATGAAGAATTATGGAGGCCTTGATGAAAACCAACCAAGTCAACTAGGAAGGAATATCTAATAAGAGAGGTTAGAATCCACCAAGAGGGTGTTTTGAATGGGAGGGGTAAATGGAAGAGTGAGCTCCCGCCTCAAAAGGAAAAAAGTGTAAAAGAAAGAGGTAGAGAGAAGGAGTAGAGAATGCAATCAACTAATAAAGCAAGTAATAAGTAAAACATAAACTTAAATAAACAAGCAATCACACAAGAAAAGTAACTAGAAACTAGACAAGCAACTAGAAACTAGAATCTAGACCTTGTTTCAAATGGGAGCCAAATGGAGGTAGCGAAAAGTGATGAAAATAAAAGGTTTCAGATCTAATAGCCAAGAAAATATGTAAGAATAAGCTGGTTCACATGGGAACTGGGGTAAAAAGTGAAGGTGGTTCATGTGGGAACCGGTTTTGGGTAGCAAAGGGGTGGTTCACGCAAGAACCAGTTTAAATGATTAAAAAGGGCCAAGTGGGGCCAATTAAAGGTGAATAAGGATTTTATCCAAGTGGGGATAAATCTGAAGAAAAGTGATTTGGTTTATGTGGGAACCGAAGTAAAGAAAGAGATTGGTTTATGAGAGAACCGGTTTAAAAGGGAAAAAGGGTGATTCATCGGGAACCAGTTTAAATCGAAAAGTAAAAGAGGGCCACGTGGTGACCAATTTGAGGGTGATAACCTTCAGAAAAATATGGAAAAAAAACCTTATTTTAATGGCTGGAAATAAATGTTTGTTCACGTGGGAACCAGTTTGTAGAAGAGAGTTCGTTTGCGTGGAAATCGGTTTTAAAAGTAAAGATGGGTTCACGCGGGAACCGGCTGATATAAAATGACAGAAATTAAATGAGGTACTTGGAACATCAGATCTGATGAAATATGGATGAAATCAGAAATTTTGAGATGGCATCAAATTAAGAAAGGTGGAAAGAAGGAAAGGCTCACGCGGGAAACAGTCTAGAATTAGAACTAGTTGCAAGAAAACACTAAGCACCCACAGTTAAAGACATTGCTTGTCACACCGTGGTCGCCCCATAGCTGTCAACTCTAAAAAACACAATGGGGCTTTCTTTTTCAGAGAAGTTCATGAATCCAGATCGCCACCTCAAGAGGGGATAAGAAAGAAAGGAAGAAAACACAGTAAGCAACTCATCCTAGGTCCCACACTCACATTGATCCCCGAACTTTCATCCCTCGGCGTCACTCGATCACCGAAGAGATGGTTCGGGTCATGTGGGAAGAGGATGAGGAAAAAAAATTTAAGTCATGTGCTCGCTAGGAACCGCGGGTTCTGATTTATGCAATGAAAATGACTGTGTACCTTAGCGTGAAAAGTGCTGGTCAAAGCTTCTCCTTCTTCGGCCGGCCGATGAAGAGGAGTCCTCAACGCGTGGGTGCTTGAATTCCTATGCAAATAGATAAGCAAACAAATGAGGAAGCAATTAGAACTAAACAAAGTGGAGTATATGTAAGGAAAAAAACATAAAACACACAACTGAATAGAAACTGACTAGATTCGGATCATTTCTAACCCATTTTTTTGGATTAATAGGCTAAAACTAATTCAAAAAAAAATGTGAAAAATAATAGGAGGATGTAGAATCACGAAACAAAGAGATATAAAAAGGAACAGAAAGATTCTGATAAGAATACAGAGAGATATTGCCAAATCTGGGTTGTCAAAAAAGTTGAGCAACAGTCCAGGATCTGCCAGGCGCGACTTTACTTCTTCGCTCGCCACGAGCAGCCCCGACTTGTAATCACATGCCATCAATTGAAAACTGAAGAAGACTCAAAGAGGAATAACTTTGATGTTAATATCTCTGGCAGTAGACATCCACACGTTGCTGTAGAGGCCGAAGAAGAGAGACCTAACAGATCACCTGCAGACCAGCCTTCCTCTCTCCTCAACCGACTTCTCTCTCTCTAAATACTCAAAATTATCTCTCTAAAAATCAAAAAATCAATGCAAGAGGAAGCTTGGACATTTTGAGATGCCCAGGGAGTCGTCAACTAGCCTCTGGATCGACCAGAATCGGAGTCTATTTATAGGAGAAAAACTGGTCTCATCCGTGCTAAAAATCAGGCACCTTGCACCCTGGTCTTGGGTGCATGCACCCTGATCCAGGGCGCATGCGCCCCCTCTAGGGGGCACATCCAATCCACCCTACAAAGTCGGTCTGATCCAGCCAAGAAATTTGATCTGATCCGGTCAGAGGTAGAGTCCTGGCTGAAAACTGGTTACCTCGTGCCCCTGATCGGGGGCACATGGCCATGTGTCTTAGGGTTAGGGCGCATGGGACTGATTCTGCCTGTCTTTCTTCCGGAAGCCATTGTGGTCATTCCCAAACTCGGAATTCTATGTAGTTTGTTGCGTTGGAAAGGTAACAGGCTGAGGAAGCTTTCCAATGCTATGGATCAGCCATAACACTTTAAAAAATTTCATAAATTTATCTGGAAGTTAGGCCAGTGAACAGAAGATCCGATACTGGTCGGAATGACTCCGATGGCCAACCAGAAAGACAACATGAAACAAAACTTGTCCATAGCATGAATCTAACCATAAACTTAAATGCATGATCATTAGGCATTGGTCACTCAACTAATTTTCACGTTTACACGATTAACATGTGGCTTTTGCTCGAAAATTATGGCTTTATGTGAAAATCTCTAGAAAAAATCCGATTTCATTCGACAAAGCTCCAAATCAACATTAAAAGGACCTGACATCATTCTAAGATCAATTACACATGTTACCCTATAAAATATGAGTTTTATGATCTGAATTAGGCAAATTTGGCATGTCTACAACATTATCACTGATAACGGACCACAATTTCTCTCTCAAGATCTACGTGATCTTTACAATAGGTACTACATTACATTGCATCATTCATATCCTTACTATCCACTAGGTAATGGTCAAGCAAAAGCCACCAATAAAACCCTAATCAAGATTATAAAAAAATTTGGTAAGTCTAGCAAGTTTATGAATTGGCCAGATAGACTCATAGATGTCCTATGGGCTTATCGTACTTCTGTGCAGACCCTCACTAGTCAAACTCATATGCCCTCACATACAAGATAAAAGAGGTAGTTCCATACGAAGTACTCCTTCCATCTCTCCAAGTTCAACTTGGTCGGGACATCCCTGTCGATGAGAGAAAAGAACCACTTCTTGAACAGCTTGAACTCTTAGAAGAAAAAAGGTTGGTTACCTCTGAGCATGCCCAGACATATCAGTACAAACTCAAAAGGTTTTATCAAAAGAGAGTGGTAGAGAGAAAATTCAAAATCAATGAGATGGTAATCAAACGTATATTTGTTAAGCCGGGTGGTCCCTGCTCCAAGTTGCAACCTAACGAGGAAGGGCCTTTTGTAATAACTAAAAAATATTATGGAAATGCATATGAGCTAACAAATGCAGATAGAGAGAAGTTGAGTCATCCTTAGAACAACATTTACCTAAAAAAAAAATTCTTAAAAATAAAATGGAGAATCTTTGGTATGATATCAAGTCATTGATTGTGAACTATTCACTAGAGGACAAGGGTAGATATCACTTTGCATACACAACATCTCCCAATCCTAGAATCCAGGCAGCACAACACTCGAGAGAGACAAGGCAGAACCCTGAAGGCAAAAAGGGGCCCTTACCTTATTCTCTTTTGTTTAGTCCAAGATAGGCGAAGAAGATTAAAGGAGGGTAGTATCAAAAATGCTTGCCACCTTAGTAGGAGGCTATCTCAAAAGGTGCAAAAGGGTGCCAAAAGATGGGCAATGAACCCACAGTTTTAAACAAATATGAGCTTGTCTAAATAAGTACCTAGAAATGTAAAAATAGAAAAAGGCACCAAAATATGAGAAATGAAACCATGGGTCAAAGACTTGTATGAACAAGGGCCACATAAAAAAATAGGAAAAGACCCGAAGAGGTCGAACCCCAACGGGCAACTTGGGCATGAGTAGAGAAATCCTCCTAGACATCTCCAAATTCTTTCTAAGACTTCCTCTATTATCCTTCTTTCTTAAACCCCTAGGGTAAGATAAACCGTCCATATTCAAGGAGAACCCAAGCTAATCAAAAGAAGAAGGCAAGAAAGATTATGGGTATGGAACCTCATTTTCATGTGGTGTTTATCACTTGAATTTTGATTAACATTCAAGGA
Organism: Cryptocoryne crispatula var. balansae; assembly: GCA_036172225.1. Lineage (NCBI taxonomy): Eukaryota > Viridiplantae > Streptophyta > Magnoliopsida > Alismatales > Araceae > Cryptocoryne > Cryptocoryne crispatula. The sequence goes on from CM069924.1 coordinate 24,935,394, forward strand.
CCGATGAATTGTCTCAATACCAGCACATTCTTCATAAAAACTCAAAAAAAATGAACATTTTCAAAAATAAAAAAATGAACATTTTGAAAAAAATTATAAGAAAAAGTAAATATTTTAAAAAATTCCAATAAATGGAACATTTTTTGAAAACTCCAAAAAAAAGATTAGTACATGTTTTTATAAAAATCTAAAAAAATACGTCATTTAACTTGGCTTAAGCTTTTTTTTTGTGCTTTTACTTGCATCCATAATTATTTTCTTATCCTATGTGTTTCCATTTTCGCATTGCATATTTATCTTTGTTATTACCCCGTTAAGAGGGCTCTTCCCTTTGAGCTAAGTCAAGGCAAACAACAATAGGCAAAGGGATGAGTTGTGGTGAAAATTTAATTTTTTTTATCAAGTGTTTCAAGAATTCAGTAAAAGGAGAGGATGATTTTTTGCCACGACAGTTAAGTTCTCCTAACCTTCAACACATTTCAATTTTATTGTGTCAATCATTTCTTTGTCCTATCTTGTTGGGAAGGCTCTTCCCTTGGCGAACGACAATAGGCAAAGGGATGAGTCATGGTGAAAATTTAATCTTTTTTATCAAGTGTTTCAATAATTTAAGAATAAAAGGGGAACGATTCTCACCATGACAAGTAAGTCCTCTCAACTTTTGTTACATTTTATTTCTTTTATTCATTTATTCATCCCACCTTATTAATAAGGCTACCCCTTGACAAAGGTCAAGGCAGACTGCAACTTGCAAGGGGGATAAGCCATATTTTCGTTCTAATCTTCTTTTTTGAGTGTTTTAGGCATGAAGAACAAACACGGTGAATCCCACCCCTTAAAAAAGGTAAAGGTAGACTACAACTTACAAGGGGGATAAGCCACATTGTAATACTAATCCTTTTTCTCCAAGTGTTTCAAGTATGGAGAACAAATACGGAGAATCCCACACAACAAGCTAATGCTCACCACTTCCATCCTCTGAGGATTCTTAGGAGGTGGTGTCGCCATAACCTTAACCTCAACTTTGTCGAGAAACCTTTTGCAAGATTTCAACATGGTGATGCTCGCCACTTCCCTCCCCTAAGGATTCTTAGGAGGAGGTGTCACCATAACCTTGGCCTCAACTTTGCTAAGGAACTTCTTTTAACATAGCTATGTGTCCTCATCAAAGCATATGAACCCTTTTGTGAGAATGCGTGTCATCACGTTGCAAACTCACCATTATCAGTCCCTTTCATAGCATATATTATGTACATTACTATTTATTTATTCATTAATGTTGAAGGTGTGAAGAAGTCCAAACCCGAGATCCCCTTCATAAAAAACTACGATGGCCGGGTCATTCTTCATACTCATGGATAAGCCAAAATTGTGCAGTGAGAGACGATGGTTCTCGATTGGGTATCCTGACCTCACAAACAATCTATATCTTCAACTAATTGTTAAACAAGTTTTGTTTTTGTTTTCTTATAAGCCCAGCAAGCATCATATAGCATTAGTTTCATTGCATCCTTCATTATGATTACATGCATCCCATCGTGATCATCACCTCTTTCTCTAAATCCCACTAGGTACATTCTCTCATCATTCTGATCTTTTCAATATCCCACTGTGTTCTTTAGTCCCACTATGTCCATCATCTATCATAATCACCTTGTGTCCCTCAACATCTTTCATTTCCATCCCACCATGGTCGTTGCAACACTTTTTTGCTATTTGTCTCACCATGGCAGTCACTCATCCCACCGTAAGCCTCCATTTTCTTCATAACCCTTACACCACCGTTTATCCTTACTGTCTACTGATTGAAGCTTTAACATTTGCCTTTTGAAATTTAAGGTCAATCCACTCCGAATAAAATCATGTCTTTTAAAAAACTTAAACGAGTCTTAGAGCTTGAATATGCTTAATCAGTATTCTTTTATTTTACAAAACAAATCACTTTTAAAACTTTAGCCCATCATAGTATAGGAACGCCGCAAAGATTGAGTTGTTGGCTGATGATGAACCTACGAAATCATGATTCAGGGACTCCCGACTACATTGGGGGTTGGCTATTCTTCTTTCATGCCTATGGCACATCCCTTACCAATCAGACATAGGAAGACTTGACAAAATGTGGCAGTAACCCAAGGAACTTGAAGAGATTTTCTCTGCCAAATTTGGTCGAGGAAGCGTGTCAATATCTACCCCTTGATGCCACCTTTTCAGTCCATTGATATTTCACTCCACTACATTCCATTACAATTCATTCACTTCGCTACATTTCTTTACATTCTTTTTCGCTGCGCTACATACCATTCCCTTACAAAGCTGACATCAAGGCGAGGCAAGCTGTTGACACACCAATTTGGCCTTATTTGGAGCTTAAGACTCTTATTCCATTGATAGTACTCTTTATATGACCATTATCTAATCAAAATTACCTTGTGGAGATGAGCCAAGGATGTCAATGGAGAGCAATGCGAATTGAGAATGGACCAAAAATTTCTGAAGCAAAGTTGTAACCTTTAAGCGAGAGCCATGTGTTAATCGTGGAAACATGAAGCTCGCTCAATGACTGACCCTTAATGTTCTATAATTGAAGGTCATGGAAGTCCCACGTGAATTCCATAACATATTGGTTTCTGACATGTCATTTCGATGGTCACACGACTATGTCAGCTTTTATCGTGGCTTTTCGATCAGTACTATCACAGCCGTCATGGACTGTGCATTATGTCTTTCCAATCATCCATGATTCTTTCCAGGTCTTTCAGGTCAACCTTGGTTGTTTCCTGTCTCCAGCCTATGCCATATAGGTTGCCACTAGTTATCTTGGTCATTCTAGGGTTTTCCCAGTTTTTCTCGGCTTTAAGATGTTCATTTCGCATTAACCGGGTCATTCCCGGCTTCTTCGATGACTCCAAGTTTTTCAAATCACACCGGACTTTTTCGGTCATTGTTTTAAGTTCTCTTAAGGTGATCCTCAACTTTTTAATCAAAATTGTCTTTTCAGATCATCGCTCTGGCCTTCGGCATCACCATAATTGTAAACCAGAGGTTAAAGTCGCATATGAAAGTATTAGGATGCGTATCGGCTGATTTGTCAATTTTCAAAGCTACAGTTGTGAGTCCTCTTTTAAATGCAACAAACGATAGTCAAAACGGGCATCTCGTGTGCAATTTATGGCTTGTGGACGTAGCATGCATAGGAGAGAGAATTGAACGCATCCCCGAACTGGGGTCATGGTCTATGCGCCCTCACCCTGAGGGGACAGTCAACATGCCCTTAGAGAGTGGGTGCATCTAGTTCAAAAAATTGGAAACCTACCCCATTTTTTGACTTTTCAAACCAATTTTGGGAAGTTTCCACATTGAAAATCGATTATTTTGGTCGCACCACCGAGTTGAGGGCACACCCATTTTAGTAATCCAATTTTGAACAAGTTTCCAAATATTTTCATCAAGTTTTGGCAATGAAGCACTGGATGCCCCGTGCCCTCAGTTTGAGGGTGCGGCCTACGTTCCCCCAAGTTGAGGGCATGGCCACCGCACCCCCAACCCGGGGGCGCGTCCAGTTTTTTTTCTAGTTTTACACCGGGTCTGCTTATCCTATAAATTGAAAGCCATTCTCAATGACCATGCACCAACCATGACATATGGAACTCTTCCTCAACCTCCTCTACTACATTCCAAGCTCTCTCCCACATTCTTCTCCGATCCGGTGGTGAAAAAATGAATCTCGAAGCAAGAAAGAAGGTCCAATTGGCACTTTCAACATCGACTGTCTTCATCAGCCAACACAGATTTCTCAGGGTGCATGCTGCAAAATTCTTCAACAGAATAAATCTTCTAATATGTGTCCTCAAACGTTTGCAACAAATGGTGCTCAATTCCAACGTGTTGTTTTCCCATGGTACTTGATACAACCGGTCTGCACAATCAGGTTCTATCTTCAACTTCTATCCACTTTTAGAATTTCTATAGGGCTTCATGGACATATTTTGGAGAGGTCGTCAACATAAAAACTCTTCCATTTTAGTTCTATATTTGTTACAATGGATGGCACTTAGTTTTGACATTTGGGTCATTCGTGGTAATATATGCACCAAAGTCGCACCTAGGGTGCCAGATTGCAAGCCGACCAGATTGGTCCTTCTTCATCGGTTTCCACTCCAATTGGAGCAGTTCCACCTCCTATCTTTACTTCTTCATTATTATACATCATTTTAGGTTATTTTTATTAGTTCTTCATCAACTTATATCATAAATATCCAAAGAAGGGGTTAGGGATTGCCCCAGGCTAGTAAGTTTTAATCTGATTGCTTATTTTCTGATCCTTCTTTTCCTGTTTCTACACTTCACCTAGTTCTAATCAATTCCTTTCACTTGATTCATTGTTTTTTTAAGTTGCATAGATCCATTGAAGTTAGCAGTGGTTGAGGACTCTCCTTTCCACACTAAAGAACACGGTCAATTTCTTTTTAGTTCCATTGCATAAAATGGAGCACACAGCTCCTAGCAACCACATCACTTAAATTTTTTTTTGCATGCTTTAAGTTCTTTTATCTCTTACTCACTCTCTTCCCACACAACCCAAACCATCTCTCAATGCTCAAGTGATGCCAAGAGATGAAAGTTCGGGGATCAATGTGAGTGTGAGACTGAGGTGAGAGCATTTTCCTTTTCTCTCACCCTCCTACTTTTTGAGGTGCCAACCTAGGACCCATTTTTGGAGCCAACAAGCTATTGGAAAATATGGTGGAATAACACTGTCTTCAACCATGCTAGCTTGATTCATCTGTGCAACTAGTTTTGTTCTAATTTGGTTCCCACGTGAACCGGCTCTTGTTTCACTCTTTTCATGTCGATTTGCTCTTCAGTCTTGTTCTTTTTCCTTTCTTTCAGATTGTCCCCCATGTGGATTTGATTTATTTTCTTTTAATTTTATCCCAGCTCCCACGTGAACCACCCTTTTCTTCATGAAAATTGATTCCTACGTGAATCACCTTTCTTTTCCAACTTGGTTCCCACATGAATCACCCAATTTTAATATCAATCCTCATGAGGACCACCCCTTTTGCACCACCTTTAGATTGGCCCCACGTGACCCTCTTTCCTTTTTTCCACTTATTACACTAGTTCCTGCATGAACCACCCTTAATTTTCTTCCTAAAAACTGATTCCTATGTAAACCACCTTTCTTTTGCAACTTGGTTCCAGTGTGAACCACCCTATTTCAATTCAATCCCTAAATGGACCACTTCTTTGCATCATCTTTAGATTGGCTCCACATGGCGCTTTCTCCTTTTTCCCACTTATTGCATTGGTTTCCACATGAACCACCCTTTTCTTCTTAAAACTGATTCCCAAGTGAACCACCACTCTTTTGAAACTCAGCTCCCAACATGAGCCACCTTACTTTGAGATCTACCTCATGTGTACCACTGCCTTTTCCTTTGACTTTAGATCTATTCCCATGTGGACACCCATTCATAAACTGGTTCCCGCCCGAACCACCCTTTAGTTGCTAGTTACTAGTTGTTTGTTTTGTTAAATGATTACTTGTCTTGCATGCAAAATCTCATACTTGCTTTGCTTAATTTATTGCTTTCATTTCATGTTTACATAAATTGATTGCTCTTCTGCCACTTTATCTTCATTTTATTTTTGCAATAGATTTGTATTGGATATCAGACTTGTTCCAATCTATACGGCATCCGAGGTGGGGGCTCTCTCTCCCAATACACCCTTACCTTCCAAACAACTTCTTGGTGGATTCCAACCACTCTTCTGGGATACTTCTTCCTAGTTGACTTGGTTTGTTTCCATCAAGGCCTCCGTAAGTCCCCATCTGTGTAGTATTCCTCTCCACATGATCAAGCTAGTTGTACCATTTATCCCAAAACCCGAAGAACCCTGTCGACTCTAGAAATGGGTTCTAGATCGGCACCTCAAGAGAAGGTAAAAGATAGAATAGAATATGGGAAAAAGGTGAATGAATTGGAAAACACTTGGAAAGTAGTAAAACCCTTACCTTAACCCCACACTCACATTGATCCCTGAACTTTCATCTCACGGCATCGCTCTAGCACCGGAGATGGTTCGGGTCATGTGGGAGGAGAGGGAGGAATAAATGACTTAATGCATGAGAAGATTGAAGAAGTGGTTGCTAGGAGCCACGGGCTCCACTTTATGTAATGAAAATAGAAAGAAGTTGACCGTGTGTACCTTAACGCGGGAGATGATGTGTGGGTTCAACCTTCTTCTTCTTCGGCCAGCCGATGAAGAAGAGTCCAACCGGTGCTAGCTTGATAGACCTATGCAACTAGAAGACAATAAGACAAGAAACAAGTGAAGAAGGATTAGAACCGAGTGAAGTGTAGTAACTTGTAAAAACAATAACATAAAACGGCAATTGAAAACAAACTCACCGGATTGAAGAGATAGATCCTTAGTGTTTCTCATGTATTGAATGATACTTCTCTTAACTATCAAGTGATTCTCAACATGAACTACCTGATGAATGCTCATAACACTTAGAACATTGATCACATCAAGCCATGTACATATCATCTTATAAATGATACACCTATGGCTAAAGCATGAGGGATCTACACGTACTCTCTCTATCTTTGTAGGAGTCTTTAAAAACATCTCATACAAGAGGCTAAATTTATATCTTATTGGTAAGATACCTATCTTGGTGTTTACCATGTCAAATTCATTAACTATGTTATTTACGTACATCAACTAGGTCAAGTCAAGCGTCCTTTCATATCTATATCCATAGATATACCTATCATATATATCACTATAGATCTTATTACCAAATTATAGGATGCTTTACCCAAGTTATGTTTAGAGGATTAGTTTGATAGCTAGACTCATTAATAATAACATACTTGTAACGATACAATCTAAGGCCGCAGAATTTTTTTTGATTATTTGAAACAATTGGGTTTTCCTTGGTCTATGCTAAACAAGTAAAAGCAAGAACCGAATATGAAGTAGAAGAGTATATCATGAGATTTTTATAGTCCCTCACCATGGATGAAGAGAGGACATTTCTCCTTATTGAAAACTGTTCAAGTGGATGGTCTCTAGCGGTATCGACATGATCTACTTCAATAGACAAGTTCTTCCTTCCTTCAAGGCTCGAGAAACCTTCTAGATCAAAGTTTGACCATGGGAGATCACCTTCAAAAGGAGAGAGGAGGAAGATAAGGTGCATGGGAAGTGCTCAAGGCCTATGGCTTGTTATGGTTTGGCTTCATAAGCCATTTAATTATAGAAGATGGAATTTTTCACAAAAACTCAAAACTTGTATAAAATTATGTCCATGCTCTCATATTATTGACCAAATCTAATGTGTAAGATCTACTAGGCCCAATAGTCGATTTAGTTGATGCTTTAATTAATTTAAAAGAATAATTCCTTTAAATTAATTTAAAACCATTATCCGATAATAGTTTTTACATCTTTTCGATCATTCATTGAGCATTTCCATTATCAATTACCACATGGATTTAAATCCTCGTACATACAATATCTCGTACAACTCGAGTTGACGATCTAAAATGATGGGAGGAACCTAAAAAGCTTGGAAAGGTGCGCAGAAGAGCCAAGGATGTCCCGAAGAACTTGGAATAACCGAAAAGGTTGGTGGCAACCCGTACAACTCAGGTTGATGACTGAAAATGATAGGAGGAACTTGAAAAACTCGGAGAGATGGCTGAAGGAGCTAGGGAAGACCCAAAGGACTTAGAATGACTGAAAAAGCTGGTGGCAACCTGTATGAATTGAGTCGATGATCGGAAACAATAGAAGAAACCCAAAAAACTCAAAAAGATTTAGAAAGACAAAAATTAGTGACCAAGTGACATGGAGATACCTAGAGGGGTTTCATTCCAATTGATTGGTCATGAATTGATGAGACAGATCCACTATGACCTGGGGCCCCTAGTACTGATTGGGATGAGTTGACGGCAATCGAGAAACTCAAACGATATCCAAAAAAAAACGTACAATGACTTGATGAAAGGACACGACATAATGGCCCTCATTTGACAAAGATGGATTTGACCAGAGATTAGTAACTCATCCTCAAATTTCTAGTAAGCTCCTCGGCTCATCCAAAAGGGTGGTTCAACTTGATTTTAATGGTCCAAAATAGGTGTTATCAATGGAATAAGAGTTTTAAGCTCAAAATAAGGCCAAATTGGCATGTATACACCACGGGTAAACACTTTACCAATTATTATATAACTATTATCATTTCCATAAAATAAATCATCATTTATGTAACCAGGAAATAAAAATAATGTTATTTTAGAAGGATAATTAAGACATCTCTGGAATGCTATTGAAATTTGTATTACTCACTAGTAATGATGCAACATTTTGCACCATTTCATATACATGCCAATAATCATTTTTAGGCCTTCATTTACTTGCTATTATCTACAACTCTTTGTAGATTTATGAAGCATATTCAGTATCTGATACTAAAATATGCATGTCTAGTATTATATACTATGAAACACATACATAGTATTTAATATTATTAAGTGTGTATATAAGACAAATAAAAATTAATGACTTAAATACATCAACTTCTCAAACTCCACTTTTGCATTATATGCAATACACTTTACACTTCCTCTTCCACTTACCATCACCATGATAGTAGAAGAATGTTATGTCTTATTTGGGTTTTAATATTTGTATACATGCTAATTTGACCTTATTTGGAGCTTAAAACTCTTATTCCATTGGCGATACCTTTTATCTGATTGTTATCTAATCAAATGATTTTATGGAGATGAGCCAAGGACGTCGGCGGGAGAGCCTAGTGAATTGAGAATGCACCAAAGATTTTTGAGCAAAGTCATAGCCTTCAAGTGAGAGCCGCATGTTAATCGTGGAAGTATGGGAGCCGCTCAATGATCGATGCTTATTTATCTCCAATTGAATGTCATGATAACACCGGTTGCATTCCCAGCCATTCCACAACATGTCGGTTTCCATCAAATCTTCTGGGCTAATATACGACTACTTTGGCTCCTATCCCATCAGTTCAATCAGTGTTGTGTACATCAACAAACATCCCAAATATTGCATCACGTCTTTCTAGTAGTCATAGGATTTTCAAATGAATTCCGGATGTTTTGATTCATACCATGCCTTTTCGGATCACTACTCTGACCTTCGGCACCAATAGAGGGGTAAACTAGATATTAAAGTCTTGTACAAAAATTTTGGGATGTGTACTGGCTAACTTGGGTAGCTGCATTTCTGAGTCCTCTTTCAAATGCGACTAACTGGAGTCAAAATGGACATCCTATAGGAGAGAGATATGACCACACCCCCGAACTATGGGCACGGTCTGCACACCTTCAAGTTGAGGGCATGGCCTACTTGCCCTCAGACCGGGGCATGTCCAATTTTGTAAATCCGATTTGTTACCTATTTTTTGACTTTCCAAACCCATATTAGAAAGTTTCCTCCTTAGAAAATGATCATTTTGATGGGATAGGACCCAAATTTTAGAAAACTTTCAAAAACATCTTTTTGGAAAATAGAAACTAGTGTCAGATGCACCCTTAAGTGAGGGCATGGCCACCGTGCCCTCAGGTTGAGGGTGCGGCCACCTTGCCCCCAACCCAGGGGTGCATCCAGTTTCTATCCCTAGTTTGCATCAAGTCCGCTTCCCTATAAATTCAAAGCCATACTCAACAAACAAAGGTTACCCATGATGTCTAGAGCTCATCCTCAACTATTTCTACTATGTTACAAGCTCTCTCCCATGTTCTACTCTGATCCAATGGTGAGAAATCAATTTTGAAGAAAAAAAGGAGGCCTGATCTATGCTTTCAACATTGATTGTTTTCATTGGCCAGCACAGATTTCTCAAGAGGTGTGCTACAAAAGTTGTCAACAGAAGAAATCTCCTACTCTGCATTCTTGTCCGTTTACAACAAACAAAACTTGATTCTGACATGCCATTTGCCAATGGCTCCTGGAGAAAACTCTTCTTCATATCTACTTCTACTTCATCTCCTTGTCTATTTCTGATTTCTCTTAGTTTTGTTTTCTTCATTCTCCTCTCACATGACCAGAACCATCTCTCCAGTGCTCGAACGACACCGAGGGATGAATGTTCAAGAATCAATATGAGTTTGAGACTGAGGTGATAATTTTTCCCTTTTCCCTCACCCTTCTAAGGTGCTGACCTAGGACCCATTTTTGGAGTTGACAGCTTCTTGGTGACCACGGTGGGACAACCAATGTCTTTAACCGTGATATTTGATGTGTTTGTGCATCTAGTTTCATTCTAGTTCAGTTCCCGCGTGAACCAACCCTTATTTTTTCATTTTCTATGTTGGTTCCTTATTGAACCTTGATGTTTACCCTTCCTTTCAATTTTTCCTCCATGTGGACTTGATTTATTTATCTTTAATTTCAACTCGGTTCCTACGCGAACCACCCTTTCCTTTTAAAAAAACTGGTACCCGCATGAACCACCTTTCTTTTCCAATTTGGTTCCCGCTGAACTGACTAAATATCATTTTGGTCCCCACATAGACCATCCCTTTTCAAAACCTTCATATTGGCCCCATGTGGCCTCTCTTTTTTTTCCACTTATTACACTAATTCACGCATGAACCACCCTTTTCTTTCAAAAAACTAGTTCCCGCGTGAACCACCTCTATTTTCCAACCTGGTTCCTATGTGAACCACCTTATCTTCAGATCAGTCCCTGCATGGACCACCCCTTTGCAGCATCTTCAAATTCACCCCACGTGGACCTCCTTTCTTTTTGTCAATTAAACAAACTAGTTGTTGCATGAACCACCATTTTTCCTTCAAAATCGATTCCCGTGTAAACCACCACCCTTTTCAAAATCAGCTCCCGTATGAGCCACCTTGCTTTTAGATCGGTCCCTGTGTGGACCACTACCTTTTCCTTTGGCTTAATATATGTCTTCATGTGGACACCCATTCACAAACCGGCTCTCGCATGAAACATCCATTAGTTGCTAGTCACTAGTTGTTTGCTTTGTTGCATGATTGCTTGTCTTACTTGCATATCTCATACTTGATTTTCTTAATTGGTTGCTTTCATTTCATGTTTGCATAAGTTGATTGCTTCTCCTCTTTATTTTCATTTTATTTTTTGCATTAGATTTGCATCGGGTATCAGACTTATTTTTATCTGTAGGGCATTTGAGGCGAGGGGCCTCTCTCTCCCAACACACCCTCACCTTTCAAACACCCTCTTGGTGGATTCCACCATCTCTTCTAGAATATTTCTTCCTAGTTGGCTTGGTTTGTTTCCATCAAGGCGTCCATAAGTCCCCTTCTATAGAGTATTCCTCTTCGCATGATCAAGCTGGTTGTACCATTTATCCCAAAACACGAAGAACCCAAGTACCCATTCGTGGTGAGTTTGTGAGAACCTTAGGTATTTGGTGATTGAAGCAATAGGAATCAAACCCATTGGAGTTAAGTGAACAATTGCTAACAATCCACCTAATCTAAGGTTTCAACAAAACCATTACGTAATCATTCCAGAGTCTTTGTACAACTCGTTTGTTAACAACAATTGAAAACGACAAAAAATTGAAAACACCAAAATAACAAAAAAAAAATTTATTTTTTGTTCAAACTTGTTTGTCAAGCCAAAATTGAAAAGAACAAAAATATTCAAAACTTCAAAATAACCAAAAAATATCTTGTTTTTAAACTTGCTTGATTGGATTAGTAGAAAGAGCAAAAACATCTCCCTTTTCATCACCTCTTTGTAAGAAGTTTTGACGGGATGCCCATGATACTAAGGTCCATAAGACACGTTGGGATGTTGGACTACTACAAGCAATAAGAGTACGAGCTAGGTCTTTACAAGCTTCAACAACAACTCATGGTCCAACTAGAGGGCCATGTCAATGTCGTTCTGGAACCTGAAGTGCAAGGGGATGCCCATCAATTCGCTCCATGTAGTATGAAACAAATATTTAAGGATCTATCTCTTCACATAGATCTCAAGACTTTGTCAATAGTGCAATATCTAGTGAAGAGAAAGATGCCCGCTAGTCAAGCTTCAAATGAAATCAACCGAGTTGCCTCACCTCCGCGATTAATAGTTAGGCTTCTTACCATCACCCCTCCTAGACAATCTTGCCGTGTTGCTTTACCTACTCACCCTATTGTGGGACGTTCATCAAATCCCAGGTCAGTTCATCATGTGTTAGCACCGGTGACCCAAGAACCCACTCTTACTCCAGTGTTCATTGATAAGCTCAACTGAATGGATGAGCATTATGAGGAATTGAGGCACCGGTTAGATTCTAAAGTTGCTACCGAAATTTCAATCCCATCATTCCTAGTTTTGCACTTTCCACTTTCAAAAATGCTAGTCTTCCACCGATACACTGGAATTGGTAATCCCTTCACACATATGAAGGATTTCTTATATGACTCCTCCTTTTTAAGAATGATCGCAAGGCCCTTACCTTTCTATTTCATCGGTCATTAGAAGGATCCACTCTTGAATGGTTTTATTCACTCAACTCTTTTAAGGGAGTTGATTTTAACATCGCTAAGGCAAAGTTTCTGTAGAGTTATAGAGATTGGGTGGGACCATCCTACTCGATCACAAATTTGATTGTCAAGAGAATGAAACCAGACGAAGATTTCATAAGGTTTGCTAACTAATGGAGGGGGATGGCCGAGAAACTGGTAGACACTATCTCAGAAGGGGAGCAAGTGAAGATGCTCAACGCGAACACTGCACTGGCCCTCCATAATCTCTTAATCATGCACTGTCCAACCAACATGAGTGAGCTTTACGATAGCGCCCGTTACTTGCAAGCCCACTTTAGGGATGCTTCCACGATAAACCCATTTGACCCTATGTCGACTCCAGAAATGGGTTCCGGATCGGCACCTCAAGGGAAGGTGAAAGATAGAATTGGTAAAAAGGAGTGAATTATAAAACACTCGGAAAGTGGTAAAGACTCCTCACCTCGGTCCCACACTCACATTGATCCCCGAACTTTCATCTCATGGTGTCGCTCAAGCATCGGAGATGGTTCGGGTCATGTGGGAGGAGAGTGAGGAGGAGATGAACTTAGAACATGAATAAAAAGGTGGTCGCAGGAGCCGCGGGCTCTGCTTTATGTAAGGTAAATCAAGATTAAGTTGATTTGACCGTGTGTACCTTAGCGTAGGAGATTGGGATGTGAGTTCAACCTTCTTCTTCTTCAGCCAGCCGATGAAGAAGAGTCCAACAAGTGCTACCTTGATGTATTTGTGCAACTTACGACAATAAAACAAATGAAGAGTTTGATTAAACTTGTGAGAAGTGTAGTAACTGTAATAAGAAGATAAGAAAGACACAATTGGAATCGAACTCACCAGCTTCAGGGTGAGCCTTAACCCCATTTTGTGTATTTTTTGTGACATAAAATTATGCAAAAAACTAAATAAAAATTATGCTAAAATGATCCTAGATAAATGACGAAGACATAGAAACTTGAACGGCTCAAATCGGAGCTAAAACAGAGAAGATATCACCAATATGGCTGGACAGTGCACTGGAATGAACGTGCCCTAGGTATAAGGGCGCGGTGGGCGCGCCCTAGGTATGAGGGCGTGGTCTGCGCGCCCTTGGTTCGGGGGCGCGTTGTACTGTCTGGCGCAACTTTGGTGTAGAGCTTGCCACAGGCATTACCGATGTCAGAATTGAGTGCCATTTGTTGAAATAGACAGAAGACTCGGAGGGGAAGAATTCTTATGTTGATGACTTCTCATAAATCCTCCTGTAGAAGTCTATAAAAATTCTAAAACTAAACAGATATAAAAGTAAAACCTGGATGCGCGCCCTTGGTGCAGCAATCGCCACGGACAAACGGCAAGTCGGAATTCAGTGCCGTCAATTTCAAATGAAATAGGACGAAGAGAGGAACAATTCCTTTGTTGAAGACTTTTGCAGTAGGGTCTCAGATTTTTTGAAGAAGTCGATGAAGTTGGTTGATGCAGAACACATGGAACGGGCTTCTCCTTTGCCTCGGGATCGATCTCTTGACGTCGGATCGCCTTTAGACGTTAGGACAGCTTTGGGAGAGAGCCTGGACGACCTTAGGATGAGTTAGGCATGGGGGATTAGCCTTGGGTCATTGATAATGGCCCTCAATTTATAGGGGAAAGAATCCAGTGCAAAATATGGAAACTGGACCGACCGCGCCCCCGCTCTTCAAAGGAGACGAGGGCGCGCAGGGCGCGCCCTCCACCTGAGGACGCGCAGGGCGACCCTCACCTTGGGGGCGCGGTATGCGTCTCACTGCTAAAATTCATCGAAAAATTCCATAAATTGCCAAAATTCGACTTGACATACGTAACGCGCCCCCGAACCAGGGGCACGGTACAAATAATCGAAAATCATCGCCGAAAACCTTCCAAAAATCCGGTTTAGAAGGTGCTAATTGGGGCACTTTCCAATTTTTGGAAACCGACCGCGCCCCCGCCTTTCAAAGAAAGTGGGGGCATGCAGGGCGCGCCCCCAATTTGAGGGCGCGTAGGGCGCGCCCTCCCCTTTCAAAGGGAGCGGGGGCGCGGTAGACTCTCTCTCCTGCGCGCGTGTTCCGCGAGTCGTATCTTGCAAACAGGATGTCCGATTCGGGTCCCGTTTGTTGCATTGGAAAGAGGGCCTTCAACCGCACCTACTCAAGTCAGTAAACCAGCCAGCATGACTCCTGAGACATTCGCACGGGGCTTTCTACCGGTTTACCCTCTCGTAGAAAATCGAAACCCGTGGCGAAGATCCGAAAGAGCATGGTTCCGGTCGAGAAATCTCGGGTCAACTCGGGATGACTTAAAATGATGACCGAACAAGTCTGGTACAATCGTAAAACCCAAAATCATCAAAAAATCTGAGATTAACCCGGTAAACGTAAACTGAAACTCCGAAAAGCCGGGAAACCCTAAAATTGACCGAAATGGCCGTATGGCCCCGGTTAATGAAATATACGGCTAGGATTGACCCGGATGACCCGAAAAGACCCGGTGATGACCGGAAAGTCCTAACGCGTGGTTTGAGATAGCCGTGTCAGTACAGATCGAAAAAGACGTACCGAAAACCGTCATTGACCGACGACTACTAAAACGACTTCTCGGAAACCCTAAATATTACGAAACACACATGGGACTCCCGAGATGTTCGAGTATGGACCATTCAAGGTCGGTCATCGAGCAGGCTTCGTGTTTTTACAGTTCACGCGTGGCTCTCGCTTGAAGGTTACGGCATCATTCCGGAAATCATCAGTCCATTCTCAACTTGCGAGGGCTCCACCAGCGTCCTTAGCTCATCTCCACGAGGTAATCCGAATCAGGTAATGGTCAAATATGAAATATCGCCTATGGAATAAGAGTTTGGGGCTCCGAATCAAGCTAATTTGGCGTGTCTATAGCTTGCCTCGCCTTGATGTCGGCTTTGCAAGGGAATGGCATGTAGTGAAGTGGAGTGGAACATAGAGAAAGCGTAGCGAAGAGAGATGGACCGTAGTCGAATGTAGTGGAGCAAAATGGCGATGGACTGAAAAGGTGGCTTCAAGGTGTAGATATAAACACGCTCAACGACCAGATTCGGCAAGACGAATCTCCTCAAGTCTCCTGGTTAACCGCCATGTTTCATCAAGTCTTCCTATGTTCGATTGGTAAGAGATGTGCCATTGGCACGAGAGAAGAATAGCCAACCCCCAACGCGGTGGGGAGTCCCCGAAACATGGGTTCGTAGGTTCATCATCAGCCGGTAACCCGATCTTTGCGGTGTTCCTGTACTGTGATGGGCTAAAGTTTTAAAAAGAGATTTGTTTTGAAAAAGTAAAAGAATACCAATCGAGCACATTCAGGCTCTTAGTTTCATTTAAGTCTTCCAAGAGACAAGATTTAATTCGGAATGAAATGATCTCAGATTCCGAAAGGCAAATGTTGAAGCACAGACAGTGAAGATAGTGACGGTGCAAGTTCTGATCGAATAGGAGGCCCTTGGCGGGACAAATTGACTGCCACGGTGGGATGAATAGCAAGAAGGGTTTCAATGGCCACAGTGGTGATAGAAATGAAAGATTTGGAGGCATAAGGTGATTACCGAACACGGTGGGATTAAGAGACACGGTGGGATATTAGAAAGGTCAGTGGGACTAGAAAACACGGTGGGATTATCAAACACAGTGGGATTCAGAATGATAGGAATTAGAATACAAGATTTAGAGATTAGGGTGAGAAGGTGAAGATTATGAAAGGATATATGCAATGACAAAACAAAATGTAAAGCAACTAATGCTACATGATGCATGTTGGGCTCAAGAAAATAAAATAAAACTTGTATAATAAATAGTTAAAGATATAGATTGTTTATGAGATCAAGATACCCATTCGGGAACCATCGTCCCTCACATTACAACTTTGGGCTTATCCATGAGCATCGGAGATGACCTGATCGTCATAGATTTTGATAAAGGGAATCTCGGGTCAAGTCTTCTCCGCACTCACGGTCTTCAACATCAATGCATAAAATAAGCAGTAATGCACCTATGATATGCTTAAAAGGAAATGATAATGGTGAGTTTGCAATGTGATGACATGCATTCTCACAAAAGAGTTTATGTGCCTTGATGAAGACACAGAACAAAAATTCCTGGGCAAAGTAGAGGCCGAGGATATGATGACACCTCCTGATGAGAATCCTCAGGGGAGGGAAGTGGCAAGCATCGCTTGCAAAAGGTTTCTTGGCAAAATTAAGTCCAAGGTTATGGTGACACCTCCTCCTAAGAATCCTTAAGGGAGGGAAATGGCGAGCATCGCCTTGTTATGTAGTTCTCCTTATTTGTTCTTCAGGCCTGAAACACTGGAAAAATGAGATTAGAATATGGCTTATCCCCCTTGCAAGTTGCAGTATGTCTTGACCTTTGTCAAGGAGTAATAAGTTCTTCTTAAGGGTGTAAAAAATATAAAGCAGCAAATACGCAATGAAAAATTTGAAACATGAGAGACTAAGAATAAATATGAATGTAAAGACAAGAATTCAAACCAAGCATGGTGAAAAAAAAATTTGTTTTGAAAATTTTGTTGGAATTTGACAAAGAAATTTTGTGAAAGATTCAAAAAAAATTTGAGATTTTGAAAATATTCATTTTTTTGGAGTTTTGAGAATAATTTCTTTTTTTGAGTTTTGAAGATATTCAGCTTTTTTTGGAGTTTTTTTGAAAATATTTCTTTTGGAGAGAAAAATCAGTATTGACACAAGTTCTCATCACTTTGTTGTTCTTCTAGATTCATTGGTAGACACCATGTGCAAAATGGGGTTCCTTACCCAGAATCTTTCTGACCTTCAACCTTTGATCGGCTAGAGTTTAGCTTTGATTTGGTTGGTCCACCCACATCTTGGGGGGTTATGAATGAAGAATTGATAAGGAAGTCCTTGATAGGCATTGGAAATGTCAAGAGGGATTTCTCTACTCACACCCAATTGCCATTGGGGTTCGGCCTCTTCAGGTCTTTTCTACATGTGGCACTCACTTAGACAAGTCTTTGACCTGTGGGGTCATTGCCCATCTTTTAGTACCTTTTTTTCATTTTCTACTTTTCTGGGTACTCATTCAGATAGGCCCATATTTGTTTAAACCTGTGGGGTTCATTGCCCATCTTTTGGCACCCTTTTTCTTTGAGAAGTTGGACCTTTCGAGACAGCCTCCTACTAAGGTGGTGGATGCTTTTGATACTCTCCCTCTCTAGTCTCATTTGCCTATCTTGGACCGAACAGAAGAGAATATGGTGAGGGTTTTCCTTCTGTCTCTAAGCCTTGCCTAGCTTCTCTCGAGTGTCAGGTCATCTAGATTCTGAGATAGGGACGTGTTGTGTGTGTAGTATGATATCTACCCTCAAATCCTAGAGAACATCCTAGGACATGTGGAATCAAGTCATACTGGTAGTTCTCTCCATTTTTGAGGTAGATTACAATCCAAAGGTGAATCAATTATTCGCATGCCTTGCAATGTAAAGAATTTGTTTAATAAAAACAAGGTAGCTACAAATATCATCAATCATGAATTTCTCTCCATTAAAATTGTGAAGCTCAAAATCATTTCAAAAGTATTGCCTTGAGGATGACGTAATGATGATGAATGCAACGCAATACAAGAGAGAAGAAGAAGTTCATTGCTGATGACAGCTTTGTGTGTGCTTGCCCTGCCTTGCCTTGTCTTGCTACTTCCACTTTTGATATGCTCCATATCGCATTGGATTGAAGATTCAGAGTCATAGAATGAAGTGAAAGATGTGGAGGATCTAATTTGGCATGGTTGAACTAGGATTGATGATGTAAAAGGCAAAGATTGTGGTATCACCCAAGAAATTTCTCTACCTTGATTTTTTTTGTTGAAAGTAAAACTTGGGAAAAGAAAGAGAATTCAAAAAGGAAAGAAACATGCTTGGAAACAAAAGTGAGTTAAAATGGGCTCTTGGGCCCGTGAGTTGAAAGTGGGCTTGAGGGCCTAGGAGTAGTCGGAATCAAGAGGCATGTGAGCCCAAGATTTGAATGTGGCATAGAGGGCCCGGTTGATGTTGATGGGCATGAGGGCCCGATTGGAGGTTGAGCTCGAGGGACCCAATGAAAAGGGTGGGCACATGGACCTGATTTAAATGGTTGGGAGCAAGATTGTGATTTGTGATGGGCTCGCTGGCGCCATTGAAGAGTACGGGTGCTAATCCCAAAGTTGAAGAAGTGGGGGCACGGGGGCCCGATTTCGAAGAAGTTTGGGCACGTGGGCCCGATGGTGAAGAAATGGGGGCATACAGGCCCGAAGTTGAACAAGTGTGGGCATGTGTGCCCGAGTTTGTTGGAAGGTGGGCACGTGGGCCCGATTTAGAAGAAATTTGGGCACATGGGACCGGTTGTAGAAAAACATGGGCATGTGAACCCGGTTGAGGTGAATTGCGGGCACGTGGGCCCGATTTAGAAAAATTAAGGGCACATGGGCCCGATTGGAGAAAATTATGGGCACGTGGGCCCGATGGAAGGAAAGCGGCACGTAAGCCCAGTTGGGGAAAAGGGGCATATGGGCCTAGTTGAAGGAAAGGGGCATGCAAGCCCGATTGATTAAAAGGGGCACGTGGGCCCGACTGAAGAAAAGGGGCATAAGAGCCCGATTGATTAAAAGGGGCACATGGGCCCGGTTGGTTAAAGGGGGCATATGGGCTCAGCTGATGGAAAGGGACACATGGGCCCAGTTGATGAAAAGAGGCATAAGAGCCCGATTGAAGAAAAGGGGCATAAGTGCCCGAAAATGGGGCATAAGGGACAAAAAATGGGGCATAAGGGCCCAATTAAGTGGGATGGGGTGTGGGCCATGGCCCTAAGATTGACATATTTTGGACCCATGGGCCTGATTGATGGTTGTAAGAAGGATAAAGAAAGGGCAATGGCCCTAAGATTGAGTAATTGTAGGCCCATGGGCCTGATCGTTGATTTGGAGGAGAATAAAGAAAGGGTCGTGGCCCTAAGATTGATGCTAAGGGATTTACCTGCCTATCTGGAGGAGGTCCCAGTATTCCTTTGCTAAGGTCTACATCCTTCTGGAGGCTTTTGGATTTACTCCATATTTCATTGACCAATTTGGTCTCCTTACTTCCCAGTTCAGGGGTCAATTCAATCTGACCATCTTCATTGATCAATTCCAATGATGGTAATAGTTGATCAATGCCTAACAAATCCTTGCTTAGTCCATCATTGGATTGACAATCAACTATGTTTATGATTCTTTCATCTAAGCTCCCTATAGCAGGCTTCTCCTCTGGTTGTTCTATGGAAGAGGGCATGCCTAGTCTAGGGGATTCCAAAAAGGTAGAAGGGTTTGGTTCGACCTCCCCTACTGGCTGACTTTGATCTTGAGAGAGAGCAAGGATATGTTGAGGGGTAGAAACTGATTTCTCTACCGGGGCAAGAGCACAAATGGTTGAAGTGATTGATTCCTCTGCCAAGGCAGGAGCTTGAAGGGTCGAAGTGTCTGAATCATCTACCACAGCAGGAACAAGAATAGTAGGAGTGATTGATTCCTTTGTTGAGGCAAGTGTAATAGAAGAAATGATTGGTTGTTGTGCAACCAACTGAGGAGAATCCCTATGCGGTTGGATTGGTTGAGAAGCCGGGGTTTGCTCGATCGGCTTAGGATGAATGATTGGCCGAGGGACTGTTGGTGAACTAGGTTGAGGGGCCAAGGCTTGCGTGGCTAGCCAAGGGGTTGTTGGTGGAATAGGCTGAGAAGCCAATGGTCGGATGATTGGCTGAGGGGCCTTATGAAATGTTGGTGGAGTCAAAGGCTGGGGAACCGGTTGAAGTAATGGAGTATTCGTACAAGCAACAAGAGGAGCTTTATTAAGCGTGGTTGGTTGTGCCATTAGCACGGGTTGCATGACCGGCTGAGGTTGGGGCATGGGTGGCCTAATCAACTGGCGTCGAGGAGTCTGCTGAAGATGATGATCTGGATGAGGTTGGAGAGGGCTCCTAAGTTGGTGCATAGCATCAATGCTTCTCTCAAGCCTAGGCCTCAATTCATCAGAATAATGCATTAATTCCACATCTTCTTTTACTTTCCCCAATTATTGAATAGCCTGGCCCATATCGTTTTAAGAATTTGGCCTTGACAATTTTGAAATCCCATATCTCTACTTCGTTCAATGAAAAAAACCAATCTAGGGATGCACCCTCTAAAGATCTCCTAAAAAGAAAAGCAAGGGTCTTTCTATCATTCTGCCATCGAGATGATTTGCTCAGTAAATCATTGACATGGGTGAAGGGATCAACTGAGCCATTGTAGCGATGGTAGGTTGGCATTTGTGATTGGGGGATGTAGATAGTATAGAGGGGAAATTTAAGGGTTTCCTAATCCTTGGCAACAAGTGGGGAGGAATTCACCAGGAGGTGTGCACGTGGCACCTGGATGGGAGGGAGATGGGTTGGTGTGCAAGCTGAAGAATGACCCACAATGGGGTGAGTAGAGGCACGACAGGGTTGCCCAGGAGAGGAGATGATGAGGAGCCTGACTGTTGATTGGAGTGGTGAGGGTGCTTGATTTCCCTTGACCGGATCTTGATTAGCGGGCATCTTGCCCTTTGTTAAAGATTGCACAAGTGAAAAGGACTCAGGATCTAGATGGAGAGATAGACCCTAGAGGATTTGTTCCACACTAAGTGAAGCAAGTGGATAGGTGGGATCTTGAATTTCAGGTTCCCTAATGGCATTAACATGGCCCTCTGGTTGGACCATGGGTTGCTGTAGCTCGTAGTGGCCCATCTTGTAGTAGTCCAGCATCCTGACATGTCTTTCAGACCTTAGCATCATGGGCTTCATGTTGATCTTTCTACAAAGACGGTTAAAAAAAAGAGCAAGCAAAGCACACAATTGAATATTTTTTGTTATGTTTTGTTTTTATTTTTTAAATTTTTTTTGTTTCAATTTGGTTGTTTGAAAAACAAGTTGAACACAAAATTAAAGAGGTTTTTTTGTCTTGATTTTTTAGGTGTTTTGCAAGAAGAAATTTTTGGTTGTTTTCAATTTTTGGTGAGCAAGCAAGTTATGCAAACAAGTTTTTAAAATGACTACTCAACAATTTTTGTGTTGAAACCTTAGATTAGATAGATTGTTAACAATTGTTCACTCAAATGGGTATGGTTCCTATTGCTTCAATCTTCAAGACCTAAGGTTGTCACTCAATCACCACGAGTAGATACTTGGGTTCTTCGGGTTTTAGGAAAGTGGTACAACCGGCCCAATCGTGCAGAGAGGAATACTCCACGGATGGGGACTTATGGAGGCCTTGATGGAAACAACCAAATCAACTAGGAAGGAATATCCCATAAGAGAGGTTAGAATCCACCAAGAAGGTGTTTGGAGGGTGAGGGTGCGTTGGGAGAGAGAGCCCCCACCTCGAATGCCCTACGGATCAGAGCAAGTCCAGTACCCAATGCAAAAAGCTAATGCAAAAGTGAAAATGGAGGGTAAGAGGAGAAGAAGCAATCAATATGCAAACATGAATGAAAGCTATTAAATAAATCAAACAAGTGAATGCAAGCAAGACAACCAATGATAAAGTAAAACAAATAACTAGCAACTAGCAACTAAAGGTGGTTCGCGCGGGAACCGGCTTGTGATGGACTGTCCAAGTGGGGACAAATATGAAGTAAAGGTAAAAGGATGGTCCACGTGGGGACCGATTTGAAAATAAAGTGGCTCACGCGGGAGCCGAGTTTTGGAAAGGTAGGTGGTTCACGCGGGAACCGGTTTATAAGAAGAAAAGCGGTTCACGCGGGAACCGGGTTGAAATTAAGGACAAGTAACTCAAGTCCACATGGGGACAATCTTAAAGAAATAGTAAACAGCAAGTTTAAAGGTAAATGAACATGAAAAAGGTAAAGGACAAGCCGGTTCATGGGAACCAAGTCAGAAAACAACTAGTTGCATGAATCAATCAAGCTAGCACAGTTGAAGACATTGGTTGTCCCACCGTGGTCGCCAAAAAGTTGTCGACTCCGGAAATGGGTTTCGGATCGGCACCTCAAGAGAAGGTGAAAGATAGAATTGGAAAAAAGGAGTAAATCGGAAAACACTCGGAAAGCGGTAAAGACTCCTCACCTCGGTCCCACACTCAAATTGATCCCCGAACTTTCATCTCATGGTGTTGCTCGAGCACCGGAGATGGTTCAGGTCATGTGGGAGAAGAGTGAAGAGGAGATGAACTTAGAACATGAATAAAAAGGTGGTCGCCAGGAGTCGCGGGCTCTGCTTTATGTAATGTAAATCAAGATTGAGTTGATTTGACCATGTGTACCTTAGCGTGGGACATTGGGATGTGAGTTCAACCTTCTTCTTCTTCGGCCGGCCGATGAAGAAGAGTCCAACTAGTGCTAGCTTGATGTATTTGTGCAACTTAAGACAATAAAACAAATGAAGAGTTTGATTAAACTTGTGAGAAGTGTAGTAACTATAATAAGAAGATAAGAAAGACACAATTGGAATCAGACTCACCAGCTTCGGGGTGAGCCTTAACCCCTTTTTTGTGTATTTTTTTGTGATATAAAATTATTCAAAAAACTAAATAAAAATGATGCTAAAATGATCTTGGATAAATGACGAAGACATAGAAACTTGAACGGCTCAAATCGTAGCTAAAATGGAGAAGATATCACCAATATGGCCGGACAGCGCACTGGACTGAACGTGCCCTTGGTATAAGGGCGCAGTGGGCGCGCCCTAGGTATGAGGGCACGGTCTGCGCCCCCTTGGTTCGGGGGCGTGTTGTACTGTCTAGCGCAACTTTGGTGCAGAGCTCGCCACGTGCAGTACCATTGTCAGAATTGAGTGCCATTTGTTGCAGTAGACAGAAGACTTGGAGGAGAAGAGTGCTTATGTTTATGACTTCTTAGAAATCCTCCTGTAGAAGTTTGTAAAAATTCTGAAAGTAGACAGATATAAAAAGTAAAACCTGGATGCGCGCCCTTGGTGCAGCAATCGCCACGGACAAACGGTAAGTCAGAATTGAGTACTGTCAATTGAAAATGAAAGAGGACGAAGAGAGGACAATTTCCTCTGTTGAATACTTTTGCAGCATGAGTCTTGGATTTTTTTTCAGAAGTCAATGAATTTGGTTGATGCAGAACGCATGGATCGGGCTTCTCCTTCGCCTCGGGATCGATCTCTTGACGTCGAATCGCCTTTGGATGTTGGGACGGCTTTGGGAGAGAGCTTGGACGACCTTAGGACGAGTTAGGCATGGGGGATTAGCCTTGAGTCATTGAGAATGGCCCTCAATTTATAGGGGAAGGAAGCCGGTGCAAAATATGGAAACTGGACCGACCGCGCCCCCGCTCTTCAAAGGAGATGAGGGCGCGCCCTCACCTTGGGGGCGCGGTTTGCGCGCCCCCCAGTTTTAAGGAAACCGGGGGCGCGGTACGCGTCTCATTGCTAAAATTCATCGAAAAATTCCATAAATTACCAAAATTTGACTTGACATATGTAACGCGCCCCCGAACCAGGGGCGCGATACAAATAATCGAAAATCATCGCCGAAAACCTTCCAAAAATCCGATTTAGAAGGTGCTAATTGGGGCACTTTCTGATTTTTGGAAACCAACCGCGCCCCCGCCTTTCAAAGAAAGTGGGGGCGTGCAGGGCGCGCCCTCCCCTTTCAAAGGGAGCGGGGGCGCGGTAGACTCTCTCTCCTACGCGCGTGTTCCGCGAGTCGTATCTTGCAAACAGGATGTCCAATTTGGCTCCCGTTTGTTGCGTTGGAAAGAGGGCCTTCAACCGCACCTCCTCATGTCAGTAAACCAGCCAGCATGACTCCCGAGACATTCGCACGGGGCTTTCTACCGGTTTACCCTCTCGCGGAAAGTCGAAACCCGTGGCGAAGATCCGAAAGAGCACGGTTCCGGTCGAGAAATCTCGGGTCAACTCGGGATGACTTAAAATGATGACCGAACAAGTCTGGTACAATCAGAAAACCCAAAATCATCGAAAAATCTAAGATTAACCTGGTAAACGTAAACTGAAACTCTGAAAAGCCGGGAAACCCTAAAATTGACCGAAATGGCCGTATGGCCCCGGTTAATGAAATATACAGCTAAGATTGACCCGGATGACCCAAAAAGACCCGGTGATGACCGAAAAGGCCTAATGCGTGGTCCGAGATAGTCGTGTCAGTACAAATCGAAAAAGTCATAATGAAAGCCGTCATTGACCGACGACTACCGAAACGACTTCTCGGAAACCCTAAATATTACGAAACACATGTGGGACTCCCGAGATGTTCGAGTATGGACCATTCAAGGTCGGTCATAGAGCAGGCTTCGTGTTTTTACAGTTCACGCGCGGCTCTCGCTTGAAGGTTACGGCATCATTCCGGAAATCATCGGTCCATTCTCAACTTGCGAGGGGCTCCACCAGCGTCCTTAGCTCATCTCCATGAGGTAATCCGAATCAGGTAAAGGTCAAATAAGAAATATCACCTATGGAATAAGAGTTTGGGGCTCCGAATCAGGCCAATTTGGCGTGTCTACACCCTACACCCTAGAATGTTACAAAAGCCACACTAACTGGGCCTACTATAAAAGGGGTAGTAAATAATGAGAGTGTTAATTTTGTGGGGAACCAAGGTGTGCACGGTGTGCACTACCAAAACCAATACCAAAACCCACAACCAACCAACAATTCCGACCTTCTCCCCAACAAGCCCAAAAGCCCATGGCATATCTAGTAGCGCCGCAACAACTACTGCAGCCACCTGCTTACAACCAAGTGCCACCGCAACCAGCTACCTACAACCAAGTGCCACCACTAGCCAACTGAGCACCTAGGAGGGAGGACCAAAGAAAGAGTACTACCCTCAACTGCCCTCTCCTCTAATAGACGTCTTTAATGCACTTATGGCTGAACAACAGCGGGAACTTCCAAAGAAAAGAGAGGCATGGCTGTCTAATGCAGATATGTCTAGCTATTACACAAACCATGGATATCCAGGGCACACTATGTAAGTATGCTTCCAACTCAAAGACTACATACACAATCTCAATGATCAAGGGATAATTGACTAGGCACATATGAAAGAGATCATATAGACCATGAAGACATGACAAAATCAACCATGGTGCTAACAACAACAAGCACAATAGTAGCCTAGCTTGGGCATAGTTCAAGACCCGCTACCAGTTCATGCACCCATTCCAACACTGGTACCTGCACCACCAAACCCGAGGATCGGCCTAATCCACTCTGCTACTGAGAAGGCAACAAACCACTCACATGGTTGGCAAGTGGAGGATCAAAATGCCACCATGACGACAAGGCTAGCTTCACCCAAAACTCGAACCATTCTTTCTATACAAAGAGCCACCACCGGCCGACAACTAATCTGAGCACCATTAAGCTCAACCTTACCACCCTCAAGCTTGACATTGTCACCACTAGCCACTATCCCACCCCACTACCTAATAATTAGGCCACCTCCAACACCCCAACCATCACCTAACCCACTAGCCATCACTACTTCATGGCCCTTCCTCATATAACCACCACCACCTCTAACACCCCAACCATCACATAACCCACCAGCCATCACCACTCTATGGCCCATCCTCATCCGACCATCACCATCTCCAACACCCAAACCATCACATAACTCACTAGCTATCACCACGTCATGGCTTCTCCTCATCCGACCATCACCATCACAACCAAACTTGTCCACCTCAAACTCTCAAACTCACCAACCGACCATACCATCACCCACACTACCTTCACCACTCTCCATTACCACACCTAGATTGGCATCGATGCTCAGGAGAAGGAGAATGTTCTAGCGTCTCTTTCCTCGAGCTGAGGTGCAAACATAGGAGCAGTCAAAAGAAGAGGTAGTAGAAGAATCATTGCCCGACATGGTATATGACTTATTAAAGTATTTGAACAAAGTGCCAACATGGATTTCAATCTTGGAACTTGTAAAGAGGTTTAAGATTCATTAGCACATCTTATAACAATACTTGCACCAGGTCATGGTCAATGAGGACCTTTCTCCAGAGAAGATCACTACTATTTTAGTTCCCAAGAGTGAGCATCTATTACTCACATTTTCTCAAGAAGAGTTGGCACAACAGGTGGTCATAAAGTATGCCTTATGCATTGCAGTCATTATTAGAAATGTAGAAATAAAATCTTTTTTGATTGACATCAGAGCATCCATTAATGTCATGCTGTCAGACACTTTACAACTATGCGGCATCTCCGATGAAGAAATTGAGCCATCTGCCATTACAGCGACTGCATACGATAACTCTAAGAAGCCTACATCGAGAGTAGTCACATTGGAGGTAGGGCTTGGGGCATGCACTGCAACATTGAATTCCATGTTCTAAAGCTAGACCCTACATTCAAAGCCATATTTAGACTACCTTACCTAGAGGTTGTTGGAGTTGTTGCCTCAACTAATCACCAGTGCATGAAATTCTCTTATAAAGGATAGGTGATTAAGGTAATTAGTGTGCCTTGTTATTTGATTCAAGTAATCTCTTATCCACTCTACCCCTATCAAGGATTATTCAACCATTGGTTTCAACTACAAAGCTACCTGAAGTCAAGGTGTTGACTGCCTCACCTCCAAACATAGTTGCATGGCGAATGATGGAGAGAATGGGATACCAACCAGGGAAATGGCTAGGCAAGAAGCTACAAGGGATTGTGCACTCAATTGAAGATAAAAGAAGACCACGAAAGAAAGGGATCAGGTATGATTCAACTATTCCAAGGAGGTTCATCCAGCCAAAACATGCCATGGGACTCCGAACATTCTTTACCAAAGAGAAGACCATGATGATGGTTTGAAACCATGGAGAATCAAGCACTACAATCAAGAGGAGGAGGGCCTTGGACCATGAAGAAGAGATGAATGACTTTAGTTCATCCCTGGTCCAGCTATTCATGGAGAAGGAAGAGCTGAAGAAACCATTAAAGGGCAAAGCCACTCTTAATTAGCTCAGGGTCACAACAAACCTTCCACTTATCAAATTCTTCCAATCAACTGAAACATTCTACGAGGACCATATACAACTATCATCCACTTTAGGGTCCTCGCACCACTCCTCTTAAACTCTCTTGATGGGCTTCCTAGCTAGTTTCTCACCTCTGGGCCAATGTGGCCACCCAAGTTGATCATTGGGCCTGTAAGCCCATTTGAACCCGCTTACCACACTGGGCTGCCATGCCCACTTAAAAT
The DNA here is from genome assembly GCA_036172225.1 of Cryptocoryne crispatula var. balansae. Taxonomy (NCBI): domain Eukaryota; kingdom Viridiplantae; phylum Streptophyta; class Magnoliopsida; order Alismatales; family Araceae; genus Cryptocoryne; species Cryptocoryne crispatula. The sequence continues at coordinate 24,963,197 of CM069924.1, forward strand.
CATTGCCCCCATTGGGCCCAACATCCCACTTCAACTCAAAAACATTAGACCCGTGTGCCCATCTATTGTTAGATTTGGGCTCACATGCCCGTTAGATTCACTCCCTAGTTTTTGGCCCATGTGCCTTTTCTTGTCATTGTGGGCCCCACGAGCCCATTTTTCTTATTTCTTCTTAAAATTTTCATTTCATCTTGAGTCACACTGGCTCATTCTCTCTTTATCATTGAAAATTAAAAAAAAACATCTTCTCACAAACTCACATTTCCATTGAGGGGACATCTCTGCTCATTCTGGAGGGTGCTCCTAACCAAGGACCTCTCATCACTGAACCACTGATATATCTTCTTAATCCATCACCCACTATAAATACCACCTTTTCAATCCCATCTTACGTAGGCATAGTTAGGTTAGAAAACAAGAAATCCCAAGGAAAATAAGTTCTAGGTAAATATCTTCAATAACTAGCTCAAAATTGCAGAAAATGTGCTAGGCTGCCAAATTTCTTTGAAAATGCCATTCAGCTTAATAAAATTAAATATCAGGATGAATGTAATGTAGATCATACACTGGGAGTCTATGAGGTATTTTCAGAGAAAGATCTTGACCCTGAAGAAGGAATTATGAACTTGGTTGATGCATATGCGTTTGAACTTAAAAGATTTGAGGAACCATCAGCTACAGTCAATGAGCCGACAAAAGAACTGAATCTTGGAACACTAGAAGATCTCAAGACTATCCTCCTAAGTGAAAACCTCACTCCCACTAAAGAAAAAATCTTGATCAAAATCTTAGAAGAATACAGTGTTACGTTCGTATGGACAAACAAAGATATGTTGGGGTTAAACAACTCATTGGTAGAACATCGATTAACTTTGAAACCAGGAGCTACATTGGTCAAAATAAAAATTAAAAATATTCCACCAAGATGTCACACTTAAAATGAAGGAAGAGGTCAACAAGTTGCATTAGGCAAAATTTATCAAGGTCATCCTTTATTCACAATGGGTGGCAAACATAAAACTTATTATGAAGAAGGATCGATGAGTTCGAATTTGCATAGACTTCAAGGACTTAAACCAAGCATGTCCTAAGTATGATTTTTCTTTACCTTATATTGATGTTTTGGTCGACAATACTACTAGATTTGAAATGCTTTCATTCATGGATGGCTATTCCGGATATAATCAAATCCAGTTAGCTGAGTAGGACCAAGAGAAGGCCTCATTCACTACACCATAGGGAACCTACTGCTATGTTGTCATGCTCTTCGGATTGAAGAATGTTAGTGCCACATATTAGAGGGCCATGATGGCTATTTTTCACGATGTGGTGCGTACCCTTGTAAAGATGTATGTGGACAATTTGGTTGTTAAGTCCAAAAGCCGAGAGAATCATTCTGAAGTGCTAAGAAAGGTCTTGCAAAGGGCTAGACAATATAAATTGAAAATGAAATGCACATTTAGAGTCTCATCGGGAAAGTTGTTGGGGTTCATAGTGAGCAAAAGGGGCATAAAGATTGACCCAAACAAGACCAAAGCAATCATTGGTATGCCTACTTCAAGAAATATGAAAGAACTTCGAGAATTAATTAAGAGGCTATAGTTTGTCTGCTGGTTTATCTCACAACATTCTCAAAGGTACAAACCACTCTATAAGTTAACCAAGGTGGGGGCTAAGTTTACATAGGATTTGAAGTGCTAGGAAGCATTTGATGGTTTAAAAAAATACTTGACTAGTTCCCATGTGCTTAGACCAACAGTCCCTGGCAAGCCTTTAGTTCTGTATATCTTGGTTTTAGAAAATTCTCTTGGGATAGTCTTTGCACAAGTGGTTGAAAAAGGAAAAGAGAGAGCCACTTATTATTTGTCCAAGATTTTTGATCTATGTGAGCAAAAATACACAGTGGTGGAGAAGACCTGTGCTACCCTAGTTTGGGTAGTTCAGAAACTCAAACACTATTTTCTTGCTTATGTGGTCAACCTTATTTCTTGCATCAATCCCATCAAGTTCCTTCTTGAGAAGACTATTCTGATTGATCCATTAGGTCATTGGCAGATTTTCCTTTTACAGTTTGATATTACATTTGTACCCTATAAGACGGTTAAGGGCTATGCCATTACTGAACACCTTGCCCATCACCCTATCCTTCTCTTTAACCTAGTCCAGTCAGACCTACTGGATGATAAACTAAAGTTGATCCAATCTTATAATCTTTGGACATTATATTTTGATGGTGCTCTAAATTCAATTGGTAAGGGAATAGGAATTGTCCTTCTGTCACTCGAGGGTGTCACCATTTCACAGGCATTTCAACTCGACTTTCCAACAACTGACAACATAGCAGAATATAAAGCCTTGCTAGCCAAGCTGGAGGCTACTTACTTCTTTGGTGCCACTGAATTGAGGGTGATAGGTGAAAGCCAACTATTTTTGTGCCATGTCCTATTCAAATACTAACTTCGCATCCAAACCTCAAACCCTACCAAGAACTCACCTTCTGCTATGTCAAGTTATTCTTCAACTCACTTTTGTCCATGTCCCTCAAGCTCAGAATATCATCGATGATGCCTTAGCACCCTTAGCTTAATCTCTATCATTCCCACTAGGCAGTCAAGTGCTGACCATTCATGTTCATAGAAGGGCAATTCTAGCAATTGAGGATGGACACTTTCTGAAGGTTAAAAAATTTTAGCAGAAAAAAATACTTGGAATAGAAGTAAGAAATCTTCTTAATCGAGTTTAAAGAATTAAAAGAGGGTGAAAAGCCTTGATATGATGAGATTGTGTGGTATTGTCAAGATCAAACATATCCTCCTAGATCCACTGCCAAAGAAAAGAAGGCAATCATAAGAGTATCTAAGAGGTATACAATCTTAAAAGGGGTGCTCTACAAGAGAAGCCTGAGTGGAATATTACTCCGATGTGTTGATGAAAAATAAGTAGAGTTGGTGCTAAAAGAAGCACATTTTGGGGTCTATGAGGGCCATATCAATGCTCAGGCTCTTGCCAGAAAGATCATCCAACAAGGGTATTATTGGCCAACCCTAGAAGAAGACTACTCTATCTTTGTCCAGCACTGTCACTTTTGCCAACTCCATGCTGACAAGATTCATTCTCTCGCATGTTTCCTTCACCCAATTCATGCCTATGGCCTTTCGCCATATGGGCCTTCAATATCATTGGCCCTCTAACTGATCTCAACTCTAAAGTGGTTCCAAATCATTTATTGTGATGACAACAGAGTACTTCACCAAGTGGGCAGAAGTGGAAGTGTTCATGAAGATCAAAGAATCAACACTATGTTCCTTCATCTAGCTCAACATTACTGCCAGGTTCAGGATTTCCAGTGTATCATCACCAACAACAGGCCTCAGTTTCTCTCTCAGGATCTGTGTGATCTTTGCAACAAGTATCTCACTTCATTGCATCAATCATCACCATATTACTTGCAAGGCAATGGTCAAATAGAAGCCACCAATAAATCTTTAATCAAGATAATCAAGAAAACCTATAAGTCTAGCAAGTTCATGGATTGGCCAAATAAACTCATAGATGCCCTATTGGCTTATCGTACTTCTGTATAGACCCCCACTGGTTAAACTCCATATGCCTTCATATATGGTATGGAAGCAGTGGTCCCATACGAAGTACTCCTTCCATCACTACAAGTTCAACTCGATAGGGACATCCCCGTCGATGAGAGACGAGAATCTCTCCTTGCACAGCTTGACCTCCTAGATGAAAGAAGGTTGGTCATCGTTGAGCATGCCCAGACTTATCAGAATAGACTCAAAAGGTTGGTAGAAAGAAAATTCAAAATTGGTGAGATGGTAGTCAAACACATATTCATTAAGTCGGGTACTCCCTGTTTCATGTTGCAACCTAATTGGAAAGGGCCTTTAGTAATAACTGAAAAATATCTAGACAATACATATGAGCTAACAAATGCAAATGGAGAGAAATTGAGTCATACATGGAATGGCATTTACCATAAAAATATTTTTATTAAAAAAATGAAAAATCTCTAGTATGATGTCAAGTCATCGATCCTGAAGTGTTCACTAAAGGAAAAGGATAGACATCACTTTGCGAAAACAACACCTCCTGATCCCAAAATCTAGACAGCCTGACACTCGAGAGAGGCAAGGCAAAACCCTGAAGCTGGAAAGGGGACCTTTACCCTATTCTCTTTTATTTAGTTTAAGATAGGTGAAGAAGATTAAAGGAGTGTAGTATCGAAAATGCCCACTGCCCAAGTAGGATGCCATCTTAGAGGGTGCAAAAGCATGCCAAAAGATGGGCAATAAATCCCACATGTTTAAACAAATATGGGCCTATCTGAATGTGTACCAAAAATTGTAGAAAATGAAAAACAACACCAAAAGATGGGCAATGACCCCATAGGTCAAAGACCTATCTAAACAAAAGCCACATAAAATAAATAGGAAATGACCCGAAGAGGCCAAGTAACTTGGGCATGAGTAGAGAAATCCTCCTTGTATCTCCAAATCCTAACAAAGACTTCCTCTATTATCCTTCCTTCTTTAACCCCGAGGATAAGGTAAAATGGCCAAGTTTAGGGGGAACCCAAGCCGATCAAAAGAAGGCAAGAAAGATTCTAGGTAGGGAACCTCATTTTTTTCATGGTGTTTACTATTTGAATCTTGATTAACATTCAAGAATCGATGAATTGTCACAATACTAGTGCCTTCTCCACAAAAAGTTAAAAAATTAAATATTTTTAAAAATCTAAAAAAATGAATATATTTTAAAAATACAAAAAGTAAACAATTTTAGAATTTTTTAGAATTTTAACATTTTCAAAATTAGTGCATATTTTTAAAAAATCAAAAAAATACATCATTTAACTTTGCTTAACCTCGATTTTTGCCTTTACTTGCATTCGTGTTTATTTTCCTATCTTACATGTTTCCATTTCTTTGTTATCACCCCATTAAGAGTGATCTTCCCTTGGACCTAAGTCATGGCAGACGACAATAGGAAAAGGAATAAGTCATGGTAAAGATTTAATCTTTTTTATCAAGTGTTTCATGAATTTAATTAAAGGAGATGATGATTTTTTGCCATAATAGGTAAGTTCTCCATTCAGTTATCTTACCTTATTGAGAAGGCTCCTCCCTTTGACCTAAGTCAAGGCAAATAACAATAGGCAAAGGGATGAGCCATAGTGAAGATTTAATCTTTCTTATCAAATGTTTTATGAATTTAAGAATAGAAGGGGAACGATTCTCTCCATGATAGATAAGTCCTCTTAACATTTATCACATTTCACTTTTTTAGTCATTTAATTATCCCGCCTTGTTAATAAGGCTAACCCCATTGACATAAAAGCAAGGCAAGATGATAATAAGCAAGGGGGTAAGCCAGGGCATGAATCTAACCCCCCCCCCCTTTACTAAGCATTTCAGAAAACACAAGTCAAAGAGGGGGGAAGTCTTGCTAAACAAGGTATGTTTCTTACCCTTACACCTGCTATTTTCATTTTATTATTGTCATCTTACCACCCTAAGAGGCTTCCTCCCCTTGACAATCACAAGGGGCCAAGCCAGAATGTGATTCTAACCAACATTTTTGAGTGATGCCAGGCAGGAAAAACCATTTGAATAACTCTAAGTAAACAAAGATTTGAGTACATCATCATGGCGATACAACAAGAAAGAGACAAAAGAACAACTAAGCCTGCTACAAGTGTTAATACCTACTACTACTCTCTCCAAGGGACCGACTACATGAAGAAAGCATGGTAGTCATGTCACCAACACCACTATAGCTACCTCATTCAGGAGACAATCATAAGAAGTGGCCAAATACCCAGTGGCACTACTCACATGGCTCTGACTCTGTCCCTACTGGCTTTGGTCGTGCTGGCTTTGACTATGATGAGCATCGTTCCTGTGTGTGCTGCTCTAGTGAGAACTACTCTGGTGGGTGTGGCTCTAATGGAACCCACCCAACTAAAGGAAACCTGCAATGTCACCTATGTCATAGCCAAGTGAACCTTTGACTACAAGTGCATCTGCTCTAGGGACTAGATAGCTTGGTTGTGCTGGCACTGCATCTTATGCATGGCCTTCTTATGCTAAAGACAAAGAATCCAAACAACCATCTGTGATTGAAGGTCAGACGGGGCAGACCACCATGTCTTCACCTCAGTCTCTAAAGATTGGATGCGGTTGGACAAAGAAGCAATAACGCCCTGGAGCTCAGCAACCTAGGAAGGAGTGGGAACAACATGAGCCAAGAAGAACAATGATCAGAAAAGAGATTCAATCAAGGATATTGTCGACTCTGAAAATGGGTTTGTCGTTATCCGGATCAACACCTCAATAAAAGGGATGAGAGAGAAGGAAAGAAAACACGAAAAACAGCTTCACACCTCGGTCCCACACTCGCATTGATTCCCAAACTTTCATCTCTCGGCATCGCTCATGTAACAGAGAGATAGATCGAGCCAAGTAGAAGGAGAGTGAGGATGAAAGAAACTTAATGCATGAAAGGAATAAAGAGTGTGGTTGTCAAGAATCGTGGGTTACGCTTTATTTAATAGAAATTATAGAGAGAATTGACCATGTATACCTTAGCGTGAGAGAGAGAGTGTGTGGGCTCATCCTTCTTCTTCTTCGGTTGGCCGATGAAGAAGAGTCTCCAACCAATGCTAACTTGATAAATAGATTTAGGGTTAGCCCTAACTCCTTTTTTTATTTTTTTATGATGTATGAAATGATGCAAAAACTAAATAAAAATGATGTATAAATGATACCAAATGAATGACGAAGATGTAGAAACTTGAATAGCTCAAATCAGAGCTAAAACAGGTAAGATATCATCGATTTAGCCAGACAGCACACTGGTGTGAACATGTCCTCGACTGGAGGGCGCGGTGGGTGCGCCCTAGGGTGAGGGCATGGTAGGCGTGCCCTGGGTTCAGGGGCACGGTGGCACTGTTTGGCGCGGCTTTGATGTAGAGATTGCTGCGAGTACTCCCGATGTTAGAAATGAGTGCCGTTTATTTAAATGGATAGAGAACTTGGTGAAGAAGAGTTTATATGTTGATAACTTCTTCTCAATATGTTTGTACATACCTTTAGAAATTATGGAAGTGGAAAGAAACTGGAAACATTACTAGATTGAGTGACTTTGTTGAAACGGTCACCACGGACAATCTAAAAATCAGAATGGACTACTGTTTGTTTCAAAGTAAATAAGACTTGAAAAATATTATTTGAAGAAAATTTAGATTTAATAATATGATAAATGATATGAATTTATTTAATAAGAAGATCTTGAATAGTGCAGTTCTGGAAACTCCCGGTACAACATCGATGTAGGACGTGCTATGGATGATTAACAGCACAGCACGTCGGAGCATAGACCAGCTTCTTTCTCACTTTGGGACGGGCACCGAGATGAAGAGAAGACGATTTGGAGAGGTTGGGATGAGCCTACAGTGGTTGGAAAATGAGAATAAGAGTGCTGGAGGATGGGGATGCTCTTGTTAGGTCGTTCATATTAGTCTCCATTTATAGGGAATGGGAAATAGGTCAAAAAATAGCAAGTTTTAATACATCCGACCATAGGTTGGATTTCCTCTATTTAATGCTGCTAATTTTTACCATGAGGCTTCTAGAAAATTACCCAAATGATTTAGAGGGATTAAAGGCCATGGATCACTTTCTCCATGTTCAAAATATGTCTTCACTTGAAGAGGATAGCAAGTTTTGATGTATAAGACAACAAGTTGGATTGTCATCATTTAATGATGCTTATTTTGACCATGAACTTTCCAAATAATTTATGAAGTGATATGAAATATAAAAAAAGGAAGGTAAGTTCATGAATTTTTCAGAGATGTGCCCAATGGGCTAGGCTTGCTTGCAATTGGGCTTGATCAAGGTGCGTGCCGACAGAATTGCGCATCTGACTTCTAAAGGGCACTGCAGAGATTGGAATTGAATGTCGTTTATTGCACTGAAAAGAGAACTCAGAGAGGAAGATTATTTATGTTGAAAACTTTTTCAGTAAACGTCCATAGAATCCTATGAAAAATTTTTAATTATAGGAAATATCGAGAAAAGCATAATCTGGCACACAAACAAGCGACGCGACCTTGGTGCAAAGACCACCAAGAGCAACATAAAAGTTAGAATGGACTCTCATTTGACAAACACGTATTTGATTAGAAATTACTAACTCATCCTCAGATTTCCAATAAGCTCCTCAGCCTGTCCAAAAGGATGGTTCAACTTGATTTTAATGGTCTAAAATGGATGTTGCCACTGGAATAAGGGTTTAAGCCCCAAATAAGGCCAAATTGGCATGTCTACAAATACCTCTATCTTCTTGGTTGCCAGGACCTCCTTTGCCTTAGCCAAGAATTGACGTAGCTTAGCTTCATCCCCCCTCGAGAGGGAAGGAGGAGAACCCTCAATGCAGTCCTTGAGCTACAAGTAGAAAAGAGGACACATCAGAGCCAAGAAATTAGTACAACGAACATAAAAGGCAATTAAGGTTCACCTTTACCTCGGTCTCTAAGGTAGTACGAAGAGCAGTCACCTCCTACCGTAAACCAACAATCTTAGTCTTTTGATGCGACAACAGATCTTAAGCTTCCTGAAAGATTACAAAGGTTAGAAGCAGCAACCGAGCAAAGTATGGCTAGAAGTAAGACGAATGTTACCTATCCCTCGGGGACAAACAAATGGCTGTAGGCCTACTCATAACAAAAAAGGTAGTTTACACTGTCATCTTCCCAACTAATGACTACCTCACCACCCTCGTACCAAAGCTTAATAAAAGCACAGTACCTCACAGCCTAGTCCATCGGGAGGATCAAACGGTGCGGGCCCCAACTGGCTAAAGACGTGTAGGATGCTCCAATCAGTGCTACTCCATGCCCAAGGGACATGCTAAGAAACAAAGAATATGAAGATCACAGCCGACGACCGGACCTAAACTAGTGATCCAAGTTTGTAGGTGGTCATCGGTCATGAGATAGGGCCGCCAACACACCTGCAGGGTGCAGAACCAAGATCATTAACTTTACTCACTAGAAGATGATTAGCGCAGTAATCAAATATAACTCAGTGTGTGGGAAGCAGAATATCTGTATGCAATGAATACTAGCTGGCTCATGTGGCCCTCTTAAGGGTGGATAGGCTCCTAGCGAGCCATTAATGGAAGGAAACCTAGAGAAGATTGCTATGCATGGCCCAAGGAAAAATGAAGATAGCTCTAGACCTGCAAAAGGGATAGCTCTTCAGGCAGCAAATACAAGAACAGAACAAAAGGTAAAAGCAACAAAAAGCGAAAACTGCTAAAGTCACCTGGAGAAAATGAGAGAAGCCGACAACAGAAATAGATCCAGACCCAAGCTAAAGGCCATAGAAAAAGTGGGCAAGCATCACTGTCCCCCATGTGTGCGTGCCAACTTGCTCCAAATCAGCTAGCTAGAGAAGAAGTTGCAAGTGGAGGTCTAGTTCAAAGTGGGGCTGCTCAAACTATAGGTAGTAAGTGAGGGTGGCTACACTGGGCTGTTAACTTTTAATACATGTAATTAGTAAAACTGCACGCTTAAAAATAAACTCGTAAAAAGCATGTAAATTTCATTACATTTCTTATATTATGTAAACAATAAGAAAACAAATGCTCTTTCATTTTGGATTGATGACTTATTCAAATAGAACATAACTACCTAGACTAAATTGATTTTTTATCAAATTATACATCAATACCTCTAGTTCGCCCTGTTCGGAATAAATCTCATCTGGTTTAGTAGGAAGTGAATGGTACATGATTAACTCATGGTTTATCCCCAAAATTTAGACGATAAACTAAATTTCTTTCCTAAAATATATAATCTTGTACCAAATAACCCGGTAATGATAAGCTTGTCCTTAATGTCCTTCACATTAGTATGCTTCTTGATTAAAGCACTTAATTGTAGTATATACTAAACCATTATATATCTATTTCCAAATCATTCTTAGCTTACATGAAGTTTGATATATCTCTTTTATAAAAACATGAAACGCAGCAGTAAATATCATGTCTTTTCTTGGCTATAACCTTCCATCCGTCCCATGAAACATCCATCATCTGTCTGATGGCATTGTTTTCACACGCAAGATATATATTAGTGAATACTAATCAAGATCTCTTTAAGTGACTGAGAAACTCTTTCAGTGTACCCAGTCATGCATTGTCACCTAATGAGATAATTCTTTTATCGAAGGGCTACATGAAGCCGTAAACCCACAATATTTCGGGTGGGTAATCTCACCCTCGACGGATCCAACCGCATGTGGATGGAGAAGGATAAGAGCGACGTGCAAAACTGAGCCTTGTACATCTGCGCCCGTCACCTTCCCCCGCGTCGCCGTCCTTGACGTCCCCTCCCTGACGTACGACGTACGGCCCTCTCGGTGTACTGGTTAGAAATTTCCTCTCTCCTCGCCTACATGCACGTACAAAACCTCTTCCACCTCCGCCCCATGGACTTCATTTCCCTCTGTCGGGGTGTCGCCATCGCTGCTTCTCTCTCTCTCTCTCTAGAAGCCCATTGACGTTTTCAATGGAAAATTTACAACCGGCAGATCGGCGTTTAATTTCAGAAGAAAATGACCAACTATCTTCCTCCGGTGGTTTCGTCGGGCTCCATCTCGATCGATTATTACAAGACAACGTCGTCGGCGTCGCCGGTGGAGAACGGTCGCGATCGGGCGATGGCTACCCTTCCCCTCCCCCAAAAGATGTGTGACATGATGACTAAGTGATCAGCAAAATCAGAAAAATGGATGATGTATTCGGAACATGCATGACGCTCACTTTTGATGAAATTTGCTTGACGTATATGATAAACCATCATCTGATGTGACTTATATATACTTTACTCAACAATTTATTGATGTGGGATTATCACTCTGTGATCAGTGTATTCCTATATCTAATTATTTTAGGTACTTATAAACTTATTTTATGAAGAAAATATTAAAAGTGAAGCCAGATTGCACCAAACCGACTTCGCTTACCAGTGGACAGGCGCTTATCACTTCGTGGGCTAGTCACACACGGTCCACTAGTACTGTTCCCTCTTCAGCTCCTCCTAAATGTCGGTTCCCAAAACCCGGATCTTTTGGGGTAAACCCTTTTTAAATGGTCTATCTTATATGATTTCACCGTGATTTCCTTGCTAGAAACCTAAGAACGTTTTAAATGTGGAAAATCAATTGAAAATAAATTGGGAAATACTTCTCCTGTCCAAGATTAAAGCAGAATATCTTGTGTAAACTCCTGCGCATTTAAAACCAGAGGATTACGGCAATTAAGAAAATTGATATGGGTAAAAGCCCAAAAAAAAGATGGGGGTATCAATTACAAAGTTATGTAGTCTCTATTTGACTTCTTTCTTTCATCAAGCTGTACTGAGATTTGAAGAATGCTAAAATTTGTTGATTAATTTACCCTCCATTTCCAGGAAAAAAAACGAAGACCAAGATCTTGCTATATATATGCCGCAACAAGCATTTGTTTCTTGGCACAGAAGTTTCGAGTCTTATCAATTCATCTTCCCCGGCAAATGCTATAACCTATAACTTCACTAAGTGAGGAGATCTGCAGATCTGATTGGGGCACCAAGTCCCTACGGATGTGGAACGACTCGTTGCCTGAGAAGAAACAGGACGAGATGCACAAAAAGAGAGGAAGGATAGTGGAGGGTTCGCTGGAGAACAACACAATACCATATCTCTACTCTTCCCGATCGCCGTAGTTGGCATTTGGAGGGTACCATTTCAGTAGTGAATGAAAACGTACCACCTTAATTTATAACTCTTATTTATCTCAAATGATGCATATATATAATCTTTAATAAGTGCACAGAAGATTAATTTGTACGAAAATATAGATTGAAGCTAGTAAAATAAAGGGAGAGGTCAGTAAAGTATCAACCGGGGCGATAAAACATCCGTGAGGCTAATAAAATATGTTGAACAGCAGCAGCCATTACTGAGATTTCAGGGTGCTAGCATAGGCTGGGCGCCCGCCGGCACACCAGCTATCTTCCCTTACTTCTTGGCGAACACCATCCTCTCCCTCTCTCTCTCTCTCTCTCTCTCTCTCTCTCTCTCTCTACCCCCACCTTGGCTAGGAGTGCAAACCAACCAATACACTCTACAAGTAACTCGAAGCTCGGCTCGATAAAAATTCGACTCGACTCGTTAATTATGTTAAATAAACAAACTTGAACAAAAAATAAAGCTCAACTCATTAAACGAACCGACCTTGAACAGACTCCTGCTCGGCTCGATAAGCTCGCGAGCAGCTCGATTTAATATTATATTATATATTTATTTTTAAAAATTAAATTTTAAGTATTAATATTAATATATTGTCACTTAAATATATTAAATAATTTAAAATTTGAGTTTAAACTTAGATTGAGTTTCATAAATGAGTTAAATCTAAAGTTTCACAAATGACTTTTCATTGATTTTGGATTTATAAAGGAATTTGTATATAACTTAAATTTGAATATGAATTGAATTTTAGTCTAACTACTACTCGAGTTCGAGCTCGACTCGGCTCGATTAATAAACGAACCAAGCTTGATCAAGAGTTTCACGTACTCGCTAAAACTCGAGCTCGAACTCGAACTCGTGTAAAATAAACGATCCGAACTTGAACACCATACTACTCGGCTCAGCTCGACTCGTTTGCACCCCTAACCTTGGCGCATCTATTCCACAGTCGGCCGTGGTGGTGTACCTCCGCCCTGAAGGCTGGAGCTCTGCCGTTCACCGTCCCGCCAGCCATCAGGTAGCTGACGTCTCGCATGGGCTGCCCGCCATGTGAATTTGATCAAAGGCGTTTAATTACTCCCCTCTCCAAATTATTCTCGTTGCGATAATCCTCGGGGAAATCGATAAGAGGGTGTCTCGGATCACATGGAAGAATCACCGGGACGTCGAACAGAAACACAACAACGGATCATCGATCAGTTCAGGTGGAAAAATGAGAGTTCCTGACAAATTGAGCATGTAATGATCTTCTGCTCATAAATATATATATATATGTGCGTATCTTACCAAGTTGATACTGCTCAAACGAATGAAATTCTTATGATCAACTCATCATATGACACCGTACGCAAGGGAAAGTGTTTCGAGGCAATAGACAAACTAGGTAAGGAAACGAAAAGGCAACTCTAAATTTGATTATTCTCTTGCACGCAGATTCTGCGACGCTCATTGCAGAAAGTATTTCCGAAACTCTTGTCTAGAGGGAATGTACTCATCAATGCTATCATGACGTAACTTACTACGTGCTTGGTCAGAGTATCACAAATGATACTAATATTTTCAAAAGTTGGAATATCAATTTCAAACTTAATACAAGTTGACATTTATATTATATAATATGATTTGTTTGTACTATAATTTTCAAAATGGATACAATTAAACAAACACCTCTTAAAGATTATCATCATTATCAATTTTAAAATTGATAGTGATAGAGGTGTCCAATGTAGTTACCAAATAGGACATTAGTTACCAATGTCTAATTTTTTGACTGTTTGGATCAACTTAGGTGCATGTTTTTTCACAATGCAAACTATATTAGTATTTATTAGAGTAAAAAAGTATGCCATAAGTCCTGGCTGATATATAAAATTGATGTGATACTGTTGTATATTTACATTTGGCTAAATGCCCTTGTTTGTATTAACTTGTAATTGCCAAAGTGCCACCATGTACATCGTCGTATAAATATAATGAGATGAGGGGCGAATAGGCATCCTGCTCATTTTTACTACTTTGTTTTCTGTCTTGTTCATCTCATCACTTTTTCACATTCCTTCATATCTGCACATCTTCTCATACTTCTAGCACTTCAATTTGGTATTAGAGCACAGACGATGGAGGGAATATCAAAAATGTCTCCACAAAGTCCTCTAGTAGCAATTTCTTTGGCAAGCATCTATCCGACAGTTCCTAACATCTCTTCTTCTAAACTTGCCTTCACTAAGACTTCTTTGTTGAGAGCTACTCCAAATATCTCAAGTTGTGTTATGGTTAAGCTCAATAGCGAGATTTTTTTTTTGTGGAGGGCTCGATTTGCGTCATTTTTTAATACATATCAACTCATGAGACTTGTTGATGGAAATGTTCCTTGTTCATTTGCTACTATTCCTAATCCGTTGAATACTGGAATGCATACTCTAAATCCAGATGCTACTATCTGGTTACCGTACAAATAGTCTTGTGATGTCAGTCTTGATGTCTTCAATTTCAGAATCTGTTCTACAATTAATAGTTAGACTACAACTATTGATATACGGAGTTCCATTTTATTTACGTATAGAAATACATCAAAGTCAAGGATACTTCAACTATGTCAATAGTTGCATACTCTTAAAAAAAAGATTAATAAAGATTAATGAGTACATACAGAAGGCTAAATACCTCTCAAATGCCTTAGCTATAGTTTCAGAGCTAGTGGCTCCTAGTGATTTGATGTTGTATATTGTATGGGGTCTCAGACCCAAATATGAGTCATTCATCATAGCTATAAATGTCAAGATGAATACTACATATGTGACTATTGATCAAATTCGAGGTTTACTTCTGAATTAGGAAATCCATTTGGAGAAATTCCATCAGTCTGTTAATGAAATTACGTCAAATTTAGCCAAATCTAATATCAATAATAGTCTTCAACAATCTAACAACAATTTTAGAGGAGGATCAGGTCGGGGAAGAGGCTATAGAGAAAGAAACTCTGGTAGATTCCAAAATAATATAGGAAGTTCAGTTAGGATTAATTGTGTATTTCATTTCCATATATCATTGTTCAATTTTGCATATTTTTTATAGTTTAAATAAGCTATTAGTCTAGATGAGTAATTTAACAAGTATTGGATCAAAATCTCTAATAGACTAGATCAAAGTTATCTTTAAAGAACAGAAAATTTTCTAGATTATGCTTTTCATGAAGGTAGGACCCAATTTAGACATGGTTAGGACAAAAAATTAATTCAATGTCCTTGTAAAAGGTGTTGCAACACAGTTACTTAAAAAAAGAGATGATTAAATAACATTTAATATGTGATGGCATATGGTGAAATTGTTGAACGTGGATAAGTCACAGGGGATCAAAGTTAATTTAATTAATAAATATAATATCCAATTAAAAGAACCACAAGATGAAAATGTTAACGATGAAGTGATAGAAATATTTGAAGATATTCATGATATTCAAAAAGCATTTAGACATAATGAGGATGAACCATTATATGAAGGTTGCAATGATATATCTAAGTTAAATTTTAATTCAAAGTAGATTCAATTAAATTCAATAAATGGTTTGTAGGAACCTCATTTTTTTAGTTTGAAAGATTGATGTCCAAATTTTTAAGTAAAATAGGTGATATCCCATAACAATGCTAGATAGTTTGGTGATATTGTAAAATTATTAGAACTGAGGTTCGGGTTGTATGAAATTTTATTTTTGACATATATTAGTCAAATGGTACAAATACCTGATATTTATTTACATCGAGCAACTGCTCAAATACCCTTAATTAATTACCATAGCAATCTATTTTCAGAGTGTACACATTCACAACATGAAAGGAACACAAAAGGCTTCCTGACACTTGATATGGACTTAAAATTTTTTTAAGGATTTAGGACTTAGTAATGAAAAAATAGATGTATATAAGAATGATTATATTCTCTTTTAAAAATAGAATGTCTAAAATTTTGTATGTCTATAATGTGTGATTTCATGATACAAAGATGATCCTAAATATAAGAGGAAGAATGTAGCATGCAAATTATTACATTATTTTATATTAGAAGGTAGGTTGTAGAATTTATTTATATCAACGAATAATGCTAAGTGGATGACATAGCATAACGAACCATGCAGCAATCTAGTGATGAAATGTGTCACCCTACCAATTCTCCTTCTTGGAGATGAGTTGATGAACTATATCCCAATTTCACCATAGAGAAACAGAACATTCAAGTTGGGTTGACTAAAGATGGATTTAACCCTTTAGGTAAATCTCTTCAAAGTACAATGTTTGTCATGTTGTGTCATTGGTTTATAATTTACCATCATGGATATCTATGAAAGCGGCATACACGATAATTTTGTGTTCAATACTAGGTCTAAAAGCTCTCAAAAATGATATCGATATATAGTTGCAACCATTGGTGAATCAGTTAAAGTACCTATGGGAGATTGGATTAGAGACATATGATGCTTTAAGAAAAGACATTTTTCCATAAGAGTCATATTGCAAGGTACCATAAATAATTTTCTTGGATGTGCAAATCTATCTAGATAGAGTATCAAAGAAAAATTAGCATGTTTACTTTATAATAAGAAAGCACATTCAATTTGACTAGCTTATAGTTAAAAATAATGTTACTTTGGACATTGTTGATTCTTATCAATAGCGCATCATTGAAGAAAGAACCAATACAAGCATTTGTTTGATAGTCAATGGTGTGGAAAAGGAACACTAAAGATGCTAATAGGATATGAGATATAGAGACAACAATAGGAGATGGACGCAATAAGATTTGGAAAACCATTTATGAAAGAATTTGAGAATTGGACAAAGAATTTAGCAAGGAACAAAAATTTGAATGAAAAAATATTTCATAAGAAATTACCATATTATGTTGTCCGTCATCATTTGGATGTCATGCACTTTGAGAAAATATGTATAACAATATTCTTAAAATATTTAAACTATTAGGATCAGATAAAGATAATATGAATTCAAGAAAAGATTTGGTAGAGTTAAAATTTGTCTGAAATTACATCCACACAAGAGTTCCTCTTTGTTTTATATTGTAGTTTATAAGCATAGCAATGAGCAAAAATCTCAAATACTTGATTTTGTGAAGAATATTGGAGTGTCGAGTGCATATTCCTAAAATTTGATTTGGTGTGCAAATGTAAGTAGTAGAACCATAGTGGATTAAAAAGTCATGATGCTCATGATTATTCCTCTAGCATTTCAAGGGATTATATCAATGGATGTACTCAGTCTCATTGTAAAGTTATGCAAGTATTTTAAGATCATTTTTGTTAAAGTTTTAGATAGTAACACTTTAAAAGATTGGGAGTCGAAGATTACAAAAACATTGTGTAAATTAGAGTAAAATTTTTCACCATCAATTTCTAATGTTATGATCCATGTAATTGTGCATTTGGCTTATATGACTAAAATGTCTAGACTAGGTTAATACTAGTGGATGCATCCAATTGAAAGATATTTGAAAAAGGCTTAAAGATTATATAGGTAACAAGGTGAGAGTTGAAAGTTCAATTACCCAATGTTATTTAGTTGAGGAATGTACATAAATTATTTCTACATATATGCAGGATGCGAGCAAACATAGTAGGGATCGAATCTATAATGGTGATCAATATGAAGATAATCATGAAGATGGTTTAATATTTAAACTAGTCAGCTATCCATTTAAATGTAGATGTGTTCCTAGAATTTTGACAGAAAGAGAACTAAATTTAATCTATACATAGGTGTTCAATTAATTTGTCAAGAGCATAGTGATGCTCTTAATAATTAAAACAATATAGAATTAAACATTTTAGATTAGTTCAAATCACATATTCAGAAGTTAAAGAGTATAAGGTCTTTTAGGCACACTAAAGATCTTGAGATTTTCTCACTCAATCCCTCAAGATTTGCATTATCATTATTTCTATATATATATACAAATAGATTTAGATTTCAAGTAACGGATTCAGATTCTACCAAATCAACTCAACTATATGATGTCATTATGGATGCCAAACTTCATTCTAGTTGTGATGAATTACATAAATGAATATTGGATGTAGTTGAGATATTGGTTGATATTAGTAGTCATTTAATACTGTTTGAATGTGAATTATGGGATGTGAATAATGAGAACTATCATACTTAGTTTTTCTTTTTTTGCTTTTGTATGTTAAAACTAATGAATTTTATGTATCTAGTATTTTATAAGATAATCATTAGAGGAAGTCTCGTGAGATTGTGCCTCCACAACGTGATATAGACGAGTGGCACTGGTGTATGACATATGGGCCAAAGATGAGCATATGGTAAGAACTTTAATTTCTTATTCACTAAGCACGATGTATTACCAATTATTAAATTCTTATAATTTTTTTATGATATTATTGAAAGAAATAAAGGTAATAAAGTTGGTCTAACAAATCATTATAAAAAAAAGAAAATATCCATCATTAAAGAAAAACTTCATAATTATTTAATTTCATTGTTATTTTTTCATTGAGTAGAGTTTCAATATATTTTAATACTCTTAATTATTTTGAATATACACGAAGAAATGACATTGTCCTACCGATCTAGAGGTCTTCTAGATGACCCAAACACATAAAGATGTAGATGGATCTATCATCTAGTGTAACAAAACAAGTCATTAAATGATGGCAAATATCTAATTTCATTGCATTAATATCATCATTCCTTTCAAATAAATCTTAATGCAATTTACAATTTTAGAATAGTATGTGTCGACTCCGAAAATGGGTTCCGAATCTGCACCTCAAGAAAAGGTGAAAGCTAGAATAGGGGAAAGAAAGTGAATTAGAAAACACTCGAATAGTGGTAAAATCCTCACATTGGTCTCACACTCACATTGACCCCTGAACTTTTATCTCATGACATTGCTCGAGCACCGGAGATGGTTCGGGTCATGTGGGAGGAGAGTGAGGAATGAATTGACTTAAAGCATGAATCAAAGAGGTGATCGCCAGGAGCCGCGGGATATGCTTTATAGAATTGAACAAGAGATTAAGTTAGATGACCGTGTGTACCTTAGCGGGGGAGATTGAGATGTGAGTTCAACCTTCCTCCTCTTCAGCTGACTGATGAAAGGGAGTCCAACCGATGCTAGCTTAATCAATCTGTGCAACTATTAAACAAAGAAACAAGTGAAGGGATGGATTAGACTTATGGTAAGTGTAGTAACTGTAGAGAGAAGATGAGAAAGGAAGCAATTGAAACCAAACTCACCGGCTTCAGGGTGAGTCTTAACCCCATTTTTGCGTTTTTGATTATGTAAAAATGATGCAAACTAACCTAAAAGATGTTCTAACAAATAAATAGGCTAAATGAAATTAGTTAAGAAGAACTTATGAAGTGCATTGGCTTGAGTTGAAGCCAAGTTGGTTGAAGAAGGCCGGTTCGAGTATCCTTGCACCCTTCTGGCGCGACTTTGGTACAAAGAATTCTATGGATGACCCCAATGTCAGAATTGAGTGTTGTTTGTCTCTATGGATGGATAACTCAAAGAGGAAGAGATATCCAGTTGATGACTTCTCCGAAATATGTCCGTACAATCTTAAAAAATCTGAAAGTAAACAGATATGGAAGAACATAACCTGGATGCACACCCTCAATGCAGCAATCGCCACGGACAGATGGCAAGTTAGAATCGAATGCCTCTAATTGAAAATGAAAGAGGATGAGGAGAGGAACGATTCTTCTGTTGACCACTTTGGCAGAAGAAGCCCCAAATTTTTTTTATAAGCCAATGAAGTTCTGTGATGTAGAGCGTGATAGAAATGTATGCCCTACAAGCCAATCATATATGATATGATTCGACATTTATAAGAATATCTCATTCAATTAAATAGGCAAAACTTCGTTACTAGCTTTTATTAGAAGCGTATATCGTAATGAAGTCCTTGATCATATGAAATGATGATTGAATCATTATGAGTTGGAATACTTAGGGGTTGACAGTCAGTGCCGAACCCCTGACCGACCGGGACATTGTATGAACGAGGATTTAAATCCGTGTGGTAATTGATGATGGAAAGGCTCAATGGATGTTATTTAACTCCCCAAAGTCATTTGGTATAATAGGATGTGGCTTTTACCCTTTATGATCAGAATGTCGTAAAAAATGTTATCGGATAACGGTTTTGATTTAATTTAAAGGAATTGTTCTTTTAAATTAATTAAGGCTTCAACCAAATTGACTATTGGGCCTAGTGGGTCACACACATTAGATCTGGTCAACAAGATGAGGGCATGGACACAATTTTATAGAAGTTTTGGGTTTTTGTGAAAACTTCCATCTTCTATATATAAATGGCTTATGAAGCCAAACCCTAACAAGACATAGTGCTGGAGCACGTCCCAAGCATCCTCTCTTTCTCCTCTCTCTTCTAGAAGGTGATCTCCCATGGTCAAGCTTGGATCTAGAAGGTTTCTGGAGGTCCGAAGGAAGAGAGAACTCGTCTATTGAAGCAGATCATGTGGATACCGCTAGAGACCGGACACTTGAACGGTTTTCAACAAAGAGGAATGTACTCTCTTCATCCATGGTGAGGGATTTTAGAAATCCCATGAGGTACTCTCGTTCTACTTCATATTCGGTTCCCGATTTTACTCGTTCGGCATCGATCAAGGCAAAGATCATGGTTTTATGGAATCAAAATTTTTCCACTGTCATGTATTGATTCCTAACAGTGGTATCAGAGCCAGGTTGAAGCCTTGGTCGAAGTTGAATCGAAATTGGCTTGATTTCATGTGATTTCTTGCTTTCCCGAAACTATATATAGAGTAGTTTTGATTTGATCACCACAATTCGTATGAGATACCAAACTATGTGTAGTTAGTTTCAATTGATTCTCGTGGATGAGATCTTTCCAATGCCGCAAACCTCATGAATTTTGGCCATCCGGAGAGTCCGGAATGAGTTCAGAAAGTTCCTAAGATAATCATATCCGAAAATCCGGCCGAAATTAAAGGAGTTGATGAACTTACCTATTTGGACTCAAATACTTTTTTCTAATGACGTAGAAAGATAGGAAATTAAGTTTTCTAGAGTTTCCATAAGTTATTGGACACTCAATGGCCCTTGATGGTGCCAGATTTGAAAGATATTTGCAGTTTGGGTTAATTGCGGCCGTGGCAACTTCCTCCATAAACTGCGCATTGGATAGAATTTTTCATGAGATGAAACTTCTATAAATAAAATCCTTGTTCTTTAAGAATTCCAACGCATATTTTTGCGGATTGTTTGGACTCCGTTTGACCCCCCCCCCCAAATTAGGCCCGAAAGTTGGGCGTTTTCTAGGGTTTCCCGGCTCTGCCCCACTCTTATCGGGCGAAGAAGACGTAGAGTCCAGATTGGATCCAGACCCCCCAGTGCAGAAGGGGGTATGTGGCAGCTGCGCAGCCGCGCCCGGGCGGGGATACGCGGCTGCCCCGCGTTGGTGCCGGAGGCGCGCGGTGGCGCACGCGGGTGCGCAGCGTGCGGCGCACGGCAGCCGCCGGGTTGGTGCAGCCACAGGGGGGTCGTGGCCGGTGCAATGCGCCGCCAGTTATATAATTCGAAAATAATTTTTAAATTGTTTAAAATTTATTTTTGATTAGAAAAATTGCCATAAAATTCCAAAAAAATTCTGAAAATTTGTAGAATTTATTTAATAAGTTATTAAAGTGTTTAATGACTTATTAAATAGAGTTTTACTATTTTGTCATTGAATTCTACTATTTTGATTTTAAAATTGTTTTAAGATCAAAATTAATAAAATTAATGATTATATAAGTTCTGAGAAATTATTTAATAGGTTTGTAAAATGTTTATAAACATGTTAAATAGTTTTGGACTTTGGTTGCCATAGAATCATTTTATAAATTATTTTAAAATTATTTTAAAATCTTTATTAATTAAATTAGTGTTCGAATAAATTCTGAAAAATGTGATTTTGAAGAATTATGATTTTTAAATTAATTTAATGCTCTGAGAAATTTTAGAAGAGCATGAATCATCAGAATATTTTGTATTGCTTGTCTTATGCATGTAAATTGTTTATATGTGCATTTCATGTTATTTATTTTATGAAAATTCGACAAGCATGGAATTTGGAATTTAAAAATTACAGTATATAATTTTATGATGGTATATAAGATATATCTCATATAATTATCACGTATGCGCTCTATGTTCATGTGATGAATGTTGGTGTGTGTATGGAGGTGATCATGGACTTAAATATGCTTTGCTTTTGATTGCTTGGTTAATTAAGTTGGTTTTGTTACTAAATGGGGCCTGCGTGTGCCTCCTCTCTCTCTATACAATCTGATTGTACATTCTACCTCCTCCCATTTGTGTACTCCCCTTGGTTAAAACCAAGGTTTCTTATTATGAGTTGTACATTTGTGGATCTGTGTACCCTTTAGTTGTTTGTAATGGTTAGAAGCCAGCTTGTGAAAGAATGGAGAGCGGGACCACTTGAAGAAGCACCCTTCTGAAGTGGGAGCATACCAACTCAAGCTTCTGAAGCAAGGAATTGCACCTATAGGGGTGCCTTAGGTGTATGCTTAGGATTAAGTTCATGATCACCTATGTTTTAATGCATATTTGATATGTGGTGTGTGCTATAGATTATACATTAAATATATGATATTCCAAAGGTATATTACTATTTGTATGTAGCACCTATGTTGATGAGACTAAAATAAAATCCCTCCTCATTCTAATTAGGTCGATAAACTTGAGACATTAAGAATGACTCACGTAGCATTCCGTTGTTATGGTCTTGATGAGACAATCTTAGATTGGATGGGTTTGTTGTGCTACCACAAGGCCTATTCAGCAAGGGATTGGAGATCATAGCCAAGGCATTAGCCAAACTTTGGGGTGGACCATTTGCATGGTTTTGTTGTGCTACCACAAGGGTTGTGTGAAGAATCCATTCTCATAACGTAACAAGCGGGTTTGACCTAACTAGAGTATATGGTTTGTTATGCTACCACAAGATCATAACTCTAGAGGTTAAATGACTAAGAGTTGCAAGAGTTGCAACTGGCAATAGTTGCCTACCTATTAAGTATGGGATGATTTGTTGTGCTACCACAAGGTTATCACCATAAAGTTAGTAGGGTCTTGGTCCCCACTAGGATGTTATCGTGATATCCCGTCTTTGCATAATGAGGGTTATGCAAATTCATCGAAAAGTTAGTGGGAGTATAAATTAGGATGAAAGACCATATATTAATTTTTAATGAATGTCTGTAATGTTGATATAATTATATCTCTGTTGTAGAATATTATAAACCACCATTAATCTAGTATGCTAGATGCCAAGTATTTTAATGGCTCCACTTCTTATATTGGTTTAGAATTAAGAGAATAGTTCTCATAGTTGACCTATTGACTATCCTACTTGAGAAGTAAGTATCTCCTACACTACCTAATGATGTGAGAGAAGATAAGATCTTATATCATTGAAAAGATGTATTAATTGCCTTATATCAGATGTTAGTCTCTATCAGATAAAAATACTAGTGGCAACATGGATAGATGGATATGATATCCATCATGGCTCATGGAGTCGAGCTAATTAAAGGTAAATAAGAATAATACATCTCGAATACTTCTTATTGGTGAGACTAATAGAAAGAAGTAAGATCATTAGATAGAGATAGATGGTGATAGTTAAAAGTCAAAGAAGTAAGTCAAGATATTATAACCCAAATTAGACATAGCATTCTTCTACTATCATGATGATGGTAAGTAGAAGAAGAAGTGCAAAGTGTATTGCACATAATGCAAAGGTGGAGCTTGAGAAGCTTCATGTATCTATGTCATTAAAAATTTACTTGTCTTATATACACATTCAATAGTATAAGATACTATATATGTGTATTCTAGTATAAGATACTAGGGATGCATATAATTGTATGAGATACCAGATATGCATCATATGTCTACAATGAGTTGTAGATAATAGCAAGTAAATGAAGGCTTAAAGAAAATTGTTGACCTACATATGAAATGGTACAAAATATTGCATCATTACTAGTGGGAGATACAAATTTTCTATAGCCCTCTAGAGTTGTCTTAATTATCCTTCTAAAGGAATATTGTTTTCATTTCCTAGTTGAATAAATGGAGATTTATTCTATGGTATGAAAATGATAACTGGTAAAGTGTTTACCAATAGGAGTATAATAAAGAGTTTATTTATATCAGATATGTATGCTCGTATAATGTGTGAATAATCCTCATTAGGTGAAGTAGATTGATATGGATCAATCTATTGTTTAGTAGTACGGTCATATTTATAAGAAAAGACTTATGGGGTGTTTGGTAGTGCTTTTAATTTTAAGACAACCTCATTTTTGAAATCAAGATTACATGACTGATCAGTTTTGTTTTTAAAATCAAAACAGTCCAATTATTTTGTGTTTGGCAAAACTGTCTCAATTTTTAAAAGTTAGACAGTAGTGTTTGGTTATGATTTTAAAATCAAAAGAACTTCTACGACATACAGTATATGTCAATACAATATAATATCTCACAACCTCCATATTGTATTCAATGTCAATTAACATGTATAAAAAATGAACCATATACATCAATTTCGTCTACTAACATAATCTTCCCACATTTCCAATGCTATTTTATTACGTAACTCATTGCCAAGTCTGCGTTATTCTGTTGATCTTCCAATATGATTTGCCTCGTGTCGAACTCTATCTCTTCTTCTATGATCCACCTCTCCATCTATTGTTCTGCCGCAGTTCCTTTCAATTTCAACCCATGTCTCATCTTTACCACATTGAACATTTCGAATGAAATTATGAAAAAAATCTAGATGGTTCTAGCTGACACGCATAAGCTATGCCTGCTCCCCATGGACCTGGCGGATTGACCAGACCAATCCAGATCAGGATTGAGCCAGCGTCTTCCAAACGCCCGGCAATGGCTTCATTCTCTCAAAGGATGAGTGTCAGAACACCCTGGAGCTTGAAGTTAGGATCAACTATTCAAGGGTGGGCTGGATTCCTCCATATAGGTTTATCTATCCCCAACAAATGCCCCGAGGAGAGCTACATTATCTAAGGAGGCTGTCAGTTTTTGGTATATGATAGGTTCGGCTACATTCAACCTACAACATAGGAGATGAGTCACATAAGAGCATTTTATCTGAAAAAATGTGGTCATCCAATTACCAAGGCTTCCCATAGAAAGATCAGGGATTATCTAAGAGAAGAAATTGAAACATTATCGCATTGCCATGACGGTCTCGTTGCAAAAGAAGTGCCTGGATAGAAAACTAAACATGAAACTGGAATGCCAGATATGCCAAAATAGATGAATATATTACCTGTAAATTACTACTAGATCACGAGGGGAGGGGAGGCTGCGGGGGGGCTTTGCGGGCGGGGGGAGCGCCGGGGGGAAGGGGGGAGGGGGGTGCACGGGGAGGAGGGGAGGCTGCGGGGCGGCGACGGGGCTGTCCGCAGCCGCGGGGGCGGCGACGGGGGACTCGGGGGGGGGGGGGGGCTTCGTGGGTGGGGGGAGCGCCGCCGGGGAGGGGCTTCGCGGCGGGCGGGGGGAGCGCCGGGGGGAGGGGGGCTTGCTTCGCTTGCGGGGACGGTGAGCAGGAGGAGGGGAGGCTGCGGGGGGGCGACAGGAGACTCCGGCGGGGCTCTGTCCGCAGCCGCGGGGACGGTGCGCAGTAGGAGGGGGGGCGTCGCATGCGGGGACGGTGCCCAGGTGGATGAGAGGCCAAGCTGCGGGGGGCGACGGGAGACTCCGGCGGGGCTCTGTCCGCAGCCGTGGGGACGGTGCGCAGGAGGGGATGCGCCGGGGGGAGGGCCTGCGCCACTGGGAAGGGGGCAGTGCGCAGGAGAAAGGGAGGCCCGACTTACCTGGTTTGCGGGTGCTTCGCCGGCGGTGTGAGATGGGATGATCGTCGCCGGGACGCTGAGACGGCGAGCAGGGGGCGTCGAGACGGCTGCAGGTCTTCGAATGGTTCCCGGTGCGAGGGCGAGACGGAGACGGGGTGTCGAGAGGAAGACGTGTCGGCGCCGAATGTGGGGCGCGTTTCTCTCTCGGAAAAAAAACAACTCTTCCCCGGTTTTGTTTCCGAGAGAGACTGTTAGAGGAAATAACACCGTTTCTAAAAATCGGGAGGACTTTAAAAACCGTAACCAAACAGGTCTGTTACTTCATTTTTAAATTTTAGGTAAAAAAAGGTAAAAAAAACGTATCCAAACACCCCATTAAGGAGTACTATTCGGATAGAAACATATAGGTAAATGATTTGGAATCATTAACTATATGTAAGTCTTATCTTATTAAGCAAAATGACCAACTCTTCATTTGTTAGACATGGAGAGAGGGCTAATGAGTTTATAGAACTCATGCATCTAGATGCATGTTAGCCCATATCTATTAATGTTAGAGGATAATATTTCAACTTCATTAATTTTCAAAGATGACTTCTCTAGGTATGGACATATGTACTTTATGAAGTACAAATCCAAAACCTTTGAGATATTATTTGAGATTAAGAATGAAAAGGAAATATCAATGAAAAGAGTATTAGAACTCTTTGATGAGATCAAAGAGGGGATACTTAAGTAATAATTCACACATAAATGAAGGATAGTAAAATCTAATTTTGATTGACGCCTCTTATACATTTTAGCTTAATTAAGTAGCTAAAATGAGAAGCCATATTGTGTAGGACATAATATGGATAATGATAACCTTTGAAAAATTCTTCTTTGTCTATTTAGGGTTAGCACTCAATATAGGCACTTGATCTTAAATAAGTACCTTTCAAGTATATTCTATTTATTTCATATCAGATATGGAAAGGGGTTAAAGCTTGACCTTAAGCAAGTTAAGGTTTCAGAATGTCTGGCTTGGTAAAGAAATATAACCCTATCAAGTTGGAATATAAGACTATAAAGTGTTGGCTTGTGGGATATCGTAAGCAAATTTAAGGATATTAATGCCTCCCTTAGGGAGAAGGGTATGAGTTGCTCATCTCTCCATATTTCTAGAGGAAGAGTCCCTCCTTTAGAAAGATAGTGGGAGCAAGGTATAAATGGAAGGTGTTCCAATCACACAATCCATGGACACTTTTATTAAGGTACTACCTTATATTTACACAAGAGCAAATCATAGATCTTTTCTTATGTCCAATAAACCTAAGAGATATGTGAGACATCTCTTTGATGGAAGAAATGAGACATAAGATAAAAGGATAATGATCCTAAGATCTATATTGAAGCAATATGAGATACTGATTCAAAATGGGAAGAAACAATAAAATCCGTTATAAACTTTATCTATTCTATTCAAGTTCAGAACTTGATAGATCCACCTAAAGGATTTAGTATCTATAGGGTATAAATGGATCACTAAAGAATAGATTGAAGTATATTAGAAGGTAGAGACCTTCAAAGTAAGGATAGTTAAAAGGGATATCATTTATGTCAAATAGTTGACTATGATAAGACCTTTTACCTATGCCATGGAATTAATCCATTCGGATTTTGATTGTTACACACTATGACTATAGGATATGTCAAATGGATGTTAAGATAGTGTTTCTTTATGTTATTTTGAGAAACAGGTGTATATGATACAACCTTTGGGAATTAAGTTCCAAAACATCCAAATAGTGTGTGCATAAGGTCCATTTATGGACTCAAGTAAAACTTCTCATAGATGGTAGATAAGGTTTAATGAGATTAAATCTTATGACTTCATTGAGAATGAAGATATGCATTGTGTTTTCATATAAGATAAGTGGGAGTGCTATTATCTTCTTGACATGATATATGCATGACATACTACTCATTAAGAATGAAGTAAATATGTTATCATAAGTGAGCCTAGTTATCAATTAATCATCCATACTTAATATGGGTTTTAAGATCTATGGAGATAGATCTAAAAGGTTTCTTGGCCTTACCCAATTCATGTGCGTAAATACCATAGTCAAAGAGTTTGATATGGTAAACTCCAAGATAGGTTTCTTACCTATAAAGTGTGGAGTTGATCTCTTTAAAGAAATGTCTTTCTAGACTTCTTGAGAGATAAAGAAATCACATTAGTATAGCCCTTATGCTTTTGCAATAGGATCTATTATACTTGTGATGCTACGCACATGACTTCATTGATGCTCTAAGTGTTATGAGCATTCATCAAGTAAATCCTTGTGAGAGTCACATGATAATTTAGAGATGTGTCCTTGAGTACTTGAGAAGCACTAAGGATATTCCTCTAATGTATGGAGGATAAGACTTGAAGTCTTGTAGTTTATGAACACAAGCCTCTAATCAGATAAGTCTAATAATAAGACAAGCTAATGGTGGTGCAGTGAGCTGGAAGAGTTCCATGCAAGAGAACACTGCTAATTCTACAACTAATCTAAAGTAGATTGCATAATGATTGTATATTGCTTGAGTAGCTGACTAGATGAAGATGTTCATCTGGCTTATGGGATTGTCCCAACCATCTCTGAAAGTGTATCATTGTTTTAGGAAAACAATGGGGTAGAGCCAAAGTCTCATTAGAAGTTTCAAACTTCTATGGCAATACTATAGAATCAGAGAGAATGCAGTTGATAGAGATATAATTAAAGATAGAGTATCTTTCGTAAATAATATTACAGATCCACTAACTGAAGCAGTTACTCAAAGAGTGTTTGAGCTTCACCTTGAGCGGATAGAGATCAACCATATGGGTGATTGGCTTTAGTGCAAGTGGGAGATTGATAGAAATGTATGTCCCACAAGCCAATCATATATGATATGATTCGACATTTCTAAGAATATCTCATTCAATTAAATAAGCAAAACTTTGTTACTAGCTTTTATTAGAAGCGTATATCGTAATGAAGTCCTTGATCACATGCAATGATGATTGAATCATGATGAGATCATGATAATGAGATCGATCATCTAGAGGTATGTGATCTAAATGTTCCTAGTCATAGGATCCTTGAGACGGGACATCAAGAATTCGGATAGACTAGTGTGTGTGATATCTTCTCATATGATGAGAATGACCGATCTCATTGGTCATCAGTGTGGGGACACTGAGATACACACACAGGTGCTTATTAGTGGAATGAGTTCACTGAACTGACCAATTTAGGAAAACCTGATCGGTATCTTACCGAACTGTCTATCAGGTTATTCTTACATCTCAATAGCATGGTTGGATCTTTAACCTGAGTCACCAAAGATGTCTTGCCAGGCGTACTATGTACTTTAACTATTGACTGATGTATCACTTAGTTTTGTGGTCCTATATAGTTAATGGATTGGGTATATGGGAAACCTGGTGGAGGCAATTGAGCGGACAATAGGGGATTGTTCACTCTCGGTAGGAGAGAGAGAATGTCCTATGGATAGTACTCTAAATCCTTGGCCAAGGTAGATAGGATAATTGGAAAAGGAGTTTTCCAGTTGATCCATTCCTGAGTACAAGATTTCATAGAGTTGGAATACTTAGGGGTTGACAGTCAGTGCCGAACCCCTGACCGACCGGGACATTGTATGAACGAGGATTTAAATCCGTGTGGTAATTGATGATGGAAAGGCTCAATGGATGTTATTTAACTCCCCAAAGTCATTTGGTATCATAGGATGTGGCTTGTACCCTTTATGATCAGAATGCCTTAAAACTGTTATCGAATAACGGTTTTGATTTAATTTAAAGGAATTGTTCTTTTAAATTAATTAAGGCTTCAACCAAATTGACTATTGGGCCTAGTGGGTCACACACATTAGATCTGGTCAATAAGATGAGGGCATGGACACAATTTTATAGAAGTTTTGGGTTTTTGTAAAAAATTCCATCTTCTATATATAAATGGCTTATGAAGCCAAACCCTAACATGCCATAGGGCTGGAGCACATCCCAAGCATCCTCTCTTTCTCCTCTCTCTTGTAGAAGGTGATCTCCTATGGTCAAGCTTGGATCTGGAAGGTTTCTGGAGGTCCGAAGGAATAGAGAACTCGTCTATTGAAGTAGATCGTGTGGATACCGCTAGAGACCGGACACTTGAACGGTTTTCAGCAAGGAGGAATGTCCTCTCTTCATCCATGGTGAGGTATTTTAGAAATCCCATGAGGTACTCTCGTTCTACTTCATATTCGGTTCCCGATTTTACTCGTTCGGCATCGATCAAGGCAAAGATCATGGTTTTATGGAATCAAAATTTTTTCGTTGTCATGTATTGATTCCTAACAGAGCGCACAGATCAAGCCTTCTTCATCACTTTGGGATTGATCTCTCGACGTCAGATCATCTTTGGACGTCAGGATGGCCTCGAGAGGGAGCTTGGATGACCTCAAGACGAGCTAGGCATGGGGGGTTAACCTTGGTTCGTTGGGAATAGCCCTTAATTTATAGAGATGGAAAATCGGTGCAAATAGGAGAAACTGGCCGACCACGCCCCCAGCTTTCAAAGGAGGTGAGGGCGCCCAAGGTGTGCCCTCCACCTAAGGGCGCGCAGACCGTGCCCTCACTCTGGGGGCGCGTTCTGCGCGCCCCCCCTTTTTAAGCAAAGCGGGGGGCCGTTACGCTTTTCATTGCTAAAAATCATCAGAACCTTCCGAAAATTGCCAAAAATCGGACTTGACAAGATGAACGCACCCCCAACCCGGGGACATGGTCAAAATATACAATAATTAGCGGGGGAAACTTTCCAAAAATTGGTTTAGAAGGTGCTAATCAGGATAATTTATGGTTTCTAGAAACAGACCGCACCCCCATATTTCAAATAGAGTGAGGGTGTGCAGGGCGCGCCCCTGGACTGAGGGCACATAGAGCGTGCCCCCAGTGTGAGGGTGCGATGGCGCCCGGCCATTTCAAAGGGGGCGGAGGCACGGTACACTCTCTCTCCTACGTGCTTGTTCCGCGGGCCGTAACTTGCAAACGGGACGTCCAATTTGGCTTCCATTTGTTGCGTTGGATAGAGGGCATTAAACGGAAGCTCCTCAAGTCAGTAAACCAGCCAGCATGACTTCAGAGATGTTCGCACAGGGCTTTCTACCGGTTCACCCTCTCGAGGAAAGCCGAAAACCGCGGTAGAGATCCAAAGGGCACAGTCCCGGTCGAGGAATCTTGGGTCAACTCGGGATGACTTAAAAATGATGACCGAACAAGTCTGGTATGGTCGGAAAACCTGAAATAATCTAAAAATCCGAGATTAACCTGGTAAACGGGAACCAAAGCTCGGAAAAGCTAGAAAACCCTAAAATCGACCGAAACGGCCGTATGGCCCCAGTTGATGAAATATATGGCTAGGATCTACCTGGATGACCTGAAAAGACCCGGTGATAACCGAAAAGGCCTAACACATGGTCCGGGATAGCCATGTCAACATGGATAGAAAGCCATAACGAAAAGTTGTTATAGACCAATGCCTACCGAAATGACTTCTCAGAAACCCTGAATGTTACGGAACACACGCGGGACTCCCAAGACCTTCAAGTATGGACTAGTTAAGGTCAGTCATTGAGCAGGCTTCGTGTTTTCATGGTTTACGTGGGACTCTCGCTTGAAGGTTATGGCATTATTCCATAAATCATCGGTCCATTCCCAACTCACGAGGGGTCTCCACCAACATCCTTAGCTCATATCTATGAGATAATATGGATCAGATAATGGTCAAATAATGGGTATCGCCAATGGAATAGGAGTCTGGGGCTCTTAATCAGGCCAATTTGGCGTGTCTACAGTATGCAACAATTGATGAATGCCCAATAGTTAGAGGAATCAAATGGTGGGATATCTTAGCAACCATTCAATGTTGAGGAGGCATTTGTCACAATCTTTGGCAGAGATAGGTCAAGACGGATCCGATGTGGTGGGAGAGGACAAACTTGCAACACTGATATGGTGTAAACAAGGTGTAGTGTCTCCATAAATCCTCTAGTCATGGAGTTGATAAAAAAGTGGAGAAGCAATTAGCCAAGTTAAAGAGACAAAACAAGATGATTGATTCTCTCCAACAACAAATGTTTGATTAGCAAATGAGCTTTTTTAGAGACAAATGAATGGCTAACATAACAAATGTTAGCCAAGATTTATTAAAGACTCCCCCCACATGTTGATCCATCATGTTCTAAACCACCTCAGTGATAGAGAGAGGCAGGCAATTGAGAGGATGACGATGAGGATGAGGCATCCTTCAAAGAAGGTGATTGAGAGACATTTATATGTATCTTTATCTTTTCGACATGATTGTATTACTTTTCTTCTATTTGTATTGATTGTAGTTTGTCAATAATGTGTTTAAACTTTTTGATTGGGGAATTACATATAAAATGTAAATTATATTTCTATAGTTGTGTTTTGTGGATGTGTGTGAAATTGTGAATTGATTTGTTTACTTTCTGGTGTGGAATGTGGATTGTGATTGTGATTATGAATTGACTGCGGAATGTGGATTGTGGAAGAAAATGTATAATTTTTTGTTTTATGGAATGAGAATGAAAGCAAACAAGTTGATTATATAATCTTGCATGGTTGTAATCTATGACTTTTTATAATATTAAAAATTTTTATAGATTGTTGGTGATGGCTGATAGTCGTCGCTAATAATGATGCTATAACAGTTTGAATAATTGGCAACAACTCACCAGTCACTCCGGCCCTTGAACTCTTCCTAGAGCTAGAGTGAGTGACTAGCTTCACGACGGCTAAGAGTCGTCACCAATAAGTCTCGCCAAACCAATCACTCTAATTTTTGAAAGATTTTGGGAGCTGGATTTTGGTGACTATAAGCATGCCACTATTGTTCAGTGTTTTTAAAAAAATAGTTTTGTCCTATGAAACGTTGATAATGAAATTGAAGAATTAATAGACGAATTTGATCTATTTCAACAGAATAACATTAAATACATTTATATGATGACAAATAAAGAAACAATATGAGATGAAGTATCTAGCTATAATACTACCAATATATTTAATAGAAAAAAATAATAATGAATATTCTAACAAACAAGAAATAATTTTTAATAAAGCCATTTACAATAAAATACAAAATGCACCTTGGAAAATGGATAAAAATAAAGTTTATAAAAAATATAATTTATGAAGAAAATATAAATTATTAATAGAAAGATTCGAATAAACAATAGATTCTACAAAAATCAATGAATCTATTACAAACGTAGAAATTATAGATAAAAAAATAAATCAAATGCTAAAAGTAAATAATAAAAATGATAAAATAAAATATTTATATTTAGATTGCATAGATATAATTATAAAAGTAAATTTAGAAAATGAATTGATTCACCAACAACTATTATAATAGCAGATAAAAGATTTATGAATCTTGCACAATCAATAGTTGGATGATACAAATTAATTTAATTTATCAATATCTTAAGTTTAAAATACTTTTACAATATTCAATAAGCTTAAGCGATAAAAATATAGATGAAGGATTATATATATCACGAACTTCGAAATATTGAAATGAATAGTGGAAGCAAACCATTAACAATAACTACAAAACTTCTAGCTAGCCCGTATGAACATAATGATATGTTTACTAGACCAGTAAATCAAAATATAATAATGTTAGAAGACCAATAATCATATTTAGAAGTAATTGAACCCAAAATAGATAAAATCAATTTACTAAAAGATTTGTATATAGCATTAGAAGAACTTAAACAAAAAATAAATCACAATTAAACAGAGAATTAATTATTGATAACAAAGTGATAAGATTAAGAAACCTAAAATGCCCCTCTAGTAGACTCACAATAAAAGATATAGATGATGAAGAAATTAAACAACCAAGATTTTCCTACTGTATTAATAAATGCTTAAAATGATCAAAATAAATTAATGACAATAGACAAGAAAACTTACCCTAATTTAACAATGATTAAAATCCAAGTAAAAATTAATGTAATAAAATTTATATGGTTAAATTCAATTATAGACATAGGAGCATCTATATCTCGTATAAAAAGTAATATTGAAAGATCTAATCAGATAGACCAATACATAACATTTGATAGCAATATACTTATATTTGATCACATTGCAAAACTAAGTGAGCTAAAAATGGAAGATGTCAATAAAGAAATACATAATATAGAATTTAAAACTATTTATACTTCTTCCAATGTAGTTGCCTTGATTATAGAAAATGATATCTTAAATCGATACAATCCTATAACACTAAACCCTTATACTATTACATTTATGATAAAACAAAAATTAGTAATAGAAAAAAATGATAACTGAATCATCTAACATGATTAGAATGGAAAGACCATTAAATAGAGAAGTAAAAGAATACTTATATAATGATTATAAAATTTATGTTATTAAATAGGCAAAATGCACACTAGGTCCATTTTAAAGGGAGCACTTTACCACTAAGTCCGTTTTCAAAAACACTTTACCACTAGCTCCGATTTTTCAAAATATCATCACACCCGCTCCATTTTTCAATGAAAATATATTTTTTACCCTTTCATGTCAAATAAAGTATCTAGTATCTCCTCTTAATATTAGATTTGAGAAATTCCAATTGTAATAGTTAATTAGAATCTCCAATTTTATTTTCAACTTTTAGAACTATTTTACATTTGATTTATGATAGCAAAACATTGATGTGTTTAGAATAAAAATTTATCATATTTTATTCATATCAAAATTTTTAATATGATAAGAGATTCTAGTTAGGGATCATTGTGGAAGAGTAATAGTATAGAAAACTAGGGTTTCAAGCTACATTGATTCACAGATCTTGGAGGCGGAAGCCATTTTTGAAGCTTACTCTTGGGACCTCTTCAATTAGTGTTCCTCCTCCATTTACAATGATGCTTTGTCTGTGGTAAATGCTATCATAGGTATCAAACCGGAGATTTGGCAAGCTATGGCTTTCATCCGTCGTTGTCGTAGTCATCTGGAAGCCTCGCCATCTCGCGTTGTCTTTAGCCCTAAGAATACGAATGGTGCGGCGCATGCTTGGCGAAATGGGCATTACGAACAAGAGTTGAGCATCCGTGGTCTTCTTCTTTACTATTAATACCTTTTGACGTTTAGATGCATTCTTGGCCGATGTGTCTTCTTGAATGGTAAGGATGTTTTTGACTATTATGCATATTGGTATAACTTTTGTATTTTATTTGTGTTACGTTAATGTATTTTGTACGTGTTTCAAAAGTATTTATATTAAAATTTAAATTTGATATAAAATATTAATTTATTTATTGCATTAAGTTAAGTATATTTTATTTTAACTACATGATATTATTTTGTTTAGAGTAAAAAAAATTTATAACTAAACTTTTATTTATTGAATCATATTTATTATAAGTTTTTACTATAAAATATAAGAATAATCTAGTTAGAATATCATGTTAATTATATAAATATTTTAACAATAAAATACTATTATATTTTGAATGAAAAAGTATTATGATTAAAATTTCATTAGCAATACATTATCGGGTAGTTTTGAGAGCAAAATAGGGATTTGCTATAGTCATTGGAGTGGGTGGTAAGTCAAATGAGTCAATGGATTAAATTGAATAGAAATTTGGTCAATGGAGTTTTTGAAAAACCCATTTTGTTAAACGGAGTAGGTAGTAATTCTTCTTTTTAAATATGATAAAAATATATAATGGCTAGGGAAATCTGAAATAGGTTTCACACTTATATCTAATGAAGATGTAATTCTTCAATCATCAAAAATATATATATATACTGGTTTATGTTTTATGATTCTAAAGTAATATTACGAGACAATAAAGGGTAAGAATGGATGGTAAAAATGTAGACTTTCAAATCATAGAAGGTATAATAAAATCTTAGCAACAAAATAACAATAATAATAATGTTTCAAAAAAAACCTCTAATATTAAAATTAAAAAAATATTAAAGAATATGTTTTTTTTATTGAAGACAATACTCGACATTTTCAAGGTATACCAATAATCTTAAAGATCAAATATCAGAACTCAAACAGCAAAACATAATAGAAAAGAGTAATTGTGTCGATATTTTTAATAATCATATACTCTCATTCTTTGAAAAGAATATCAATAATGAAGAGCCAGAAGAGCAACTAAATATCATTAATTATATGACAAGCACTGTAATATTTTTTAATATTTTAAAAAATCCAAGAGAATAGCCCTCTACAAATATGTCAATAATAATTTTCTAATAAAAATTAAGATACTCATTGATAATGCTATTTGAGAAGATTCGTTCATATCCCTCATGCAAGAATATAGAGATTGTTTAATAGAAAATATTAAAAGAAAAATAATAACTCAATACATCATGAAATAGATGAACAGAGTATTTATGCTCTTGAAAGAGGTGCTATTACTAAGTTAACAGTCATCAGAGAAAACAAAAATATCTAAATTTTCCAATGATCATTAAATCAGTCATTAGATAGATTTGATTATTAATATAAGTGTTTGAAATAGATATAACAGCCACTTTCACAGAAATAACAATTGAAAATACTTTTCCTTTAATTCAAATATGGATGATTCAACCTCAATACTCTTTTGATATCCAATATAAAGATTTTGATGAAGATATCAATAGTCAAGAAGAACAAATCAAGAATATCAAAAGTATAAGGGATGAGAGCAAATGGTCAATAGCTAGCGGTGCCCAAGCTAAATGAATGGACAAATAGATAAGAGATGAAGGAAGGATAGTACACATAAGTCACTATGGACAAGGGCATGGTTATCGACAACAGTTGGACAAAAATATTTTAGGGACAAAAGGAAAAGAAATATGGAAAACTGTTGAAAGCAGCTAGGATAATGAGATGGATGAGGAATAAAATATTCAAAAAATAAGACAAGCAATGATGATAACACCAAGAGATAATAATAATTGTACTATACAATATTTTCTTTTACATAATTGTACCTTCACCACTGTTTAGTCTAAATTATTGTTTAAAATGCCATTCATGATGTTTTCTTTTCTATTATTGTAAGAAAAATGTCACCCATGAGGTATGTATAGATTCCTTCTTAGGCTGTCTCCTGTCGATAAAAGGGGATGAGTATTCCCTTGGGAACTATCATTTGTAAGCTTCTTCTGTAATATATTAGTGTGATATTCGTATTTCTCCCACTCTCCACACCACTGCACCTCGCAAACTACACTCTCAACTACCTTGAAAATTGATATTCTTGTCACTCCCACTCTCCACTCCACTACACCTCGCAAACTCTAACTACCTTGAAAACTGGTATAAGAGCATAGTGGAACCATGTATCTGGTGTAAGGTATTATGTTAATTCATTGTCATTACTATTAACAACTATTTTTTTGTTTCTTTGACTATCTCTTCATATTTATTACTTTGGTGAGTAGTACCAATTTTGCTAGTGAGAAGTACTTGTGAATTGCTTTGAGATTAAGCTAAAGGGAATGTTTAGCACAGATGGAAGAAAAAGGGGAAATGATTTATCTATTGGTAATGATATATTCTTCACTATTTCTTAACGATGATATATATTCTGGATTACTTTGTAAGTCTTCGGTTACTTTTTATATTTTGTTTAAACTCTCGTATGTTATTTTGCTTAGGTTATTATTACTTCGGTAGGAATTTCTAACTTGAACTATTTGATATATTACTTGCTTATTTTATATTTTTGTTATATCAACTAAGATATTTCCTTCAGTAAAATTTATATTTATTTTGGCTCACTTTTATTGATGAGGTGATATATGAGATCATGACAGAATTATTTTTTGATACTTTATATTTCTCAGATATATTCTTGGATGTCACTATCTATATTATCATTTATGGTTAGAGTTTCCATACGAAGTAAATATATCCCAAATTTATCAAAATCATAAAAATAATTTTATTAATTAATTTTATATGACAAACATACAAGCTTTTTATTATCTACATTTTATTTATTGTGTTTACTGTTAATATTTTTATGCATATTTTTTATATTTATATTATAATTCAAGAAACACATACCACAATGCATAATGTTTTGAAAAGTGAGATCAAAATTCCAAGATGAAATGTTCATTTGTTATTTTTTGATTATCAAATAATATTCAATAATTTTAATTTTAATTTTGAATGTCATTTCATGATTATCAAATCATATTTAATCTAATTAATCTATATTTGAGATACTATTTTATGAGTATCAAATAATATTTAATACATTTAATTTTATATTTAAATGTTATTTATAATGGAAAATAAATTTTGATATATTTAATTTTAGTTTCAAATGTTAGTTGGTGATTATTAAATAATTTTAATATATTTATATTCAATCTATCAAACAATCTTAATAGTTAAGATTTCAAATATTTATGTAACGTATTCAAAAGTAAAAAGTGAATTCCAGTCAAATCTCAGCATTATCCAATGCCACATAATTTAACGCTCTTCTGTATGTGCACTCTTGACATTGAAAAAAGGCTCGCCCAATATTTTTATGTATAGTATTTTTCTTTATTATTCAATTCTTTTACATACACAAATGTAAAGACTTGGTGTGCAGCTTAATGCATTTAAATGAATACTTGGGAAAAATTACAGCATAAGATCCTGATTTTATAGAAATTATAAGTATGCTAATATTGTTCGGTATTTTTAAAAAATACTTTTTTTAAAATCAAGTCCTCTTAATTTAAATATCTGTGTAAATACCTTGTTAGAAAATATATAGCATTAGCATCCACAATCCCAAAGAATAAAAGACGGTGTGGACAAAGTTAGTGAGATTTATGAATAGATTTAATTTAATAAAATTCACTTTTACAATTTCTTTGTGCATTTTGTGACAAATATTTATTAAAAATATGTGCTCTTTATAATCCGAATAAGCTTTGATAAAACATTTTAAGTGTGATCATTCGTCACATTATATGCATAAACTATTTTCGGCAATACATGGTCGTGCACAAGTTTAAATATCATGACGTCCCACCTGAAATGACGTACGCTATTATTTAGTGATGCAAAAATTTATGTTTACTAGTGGTCAACTGTAATTATTTTCAGTTCTTTTCACCTACTAGGTAAAATTTTAATTAAGCTTTCGGGGAAATGAACGTAACGACAGCAAAAGACATTATTATTTTTATTTGCATAGACCAAAAGTGCGTACCTGCGAGGTCTAATGACCAACATGGAAAATGACCACCCAACGATCGATTATTTATATATGACCCCTCCTCCCCCCGCCCGCCTCCCCAACTGGTAAGCGTCGTACTGGTCTACATACGCGGGCTTGACCCAAAACAGTCAAATGAAAGTCTGCCGTCAACGAGATACCCCGCGAAGAAACGCTGACCCCACTCAGTGGCGACTAATGAAGTCCTTGATGGCGTCGATCAGCGCCTTCGCCTGCTCGCCGGCGTCGGGGTCGTTGTCGACGGCGATCTTGTTGAGGTAGAAGCTGTGCCCCACCCGGTGGTTCACCAGAACCTCCACGTCCTTCCCGGCAGCTCGCAGCGCGTCGCAGTACTCCGTCTCCGTGTCCCAGAACAGGTCCCTCTCCGCCATGACCACCATCACGGGCGGCAGCGACAGCCCCGCCAGCGGTGGCGCCGCCGCTCCCATGGGGCAGGTGATGGGGTGGTCCTTGGTGGCCCCCACGGGCAGCGCCAGCGAGAGAAACTTGTCCGCCATGTCCAGCGTCAGGAACGGCGTATCCAGTCGCCGATCCATCTCCGACCGGCTCCGGGTGGAGCGCACGAAACCCGGGTGGATGGGCACCCCGCCCGCCACCCTCAGCGGGCTCCAGAACGCCTCTTCCTCCCTCCCCGCCCTCGCCGCCACGGCGTGCACTAGGTTAGCCCCGGAGCTGTCCCCCACAAGGAACACCCTGGAGAAGTCAGCCGAGCGGCGGAGGGCTGCGGCCGGGTGCTGATCCCGCTCGTTGTCGCCGCCCGTGAAGCGGGCAAGATCCCGCAGCCAGAGAAGGGCAGCGTAGGCGTCGTCGACGGCGGCAGGCAGGCGGTGCTCGGGTGCCCGACGCATGTATACCGACACGACCGCGGCGCCGGCCGAGCGGGCGAGTACAGAGTAGAACTGATAATACATGTACCAGCTGGCCAGACTGATGCAGAAACCGCCTCCGTGGAAGTGGAGGATCACAGGAGCCGACCGGCCCTCCGGAACGTCCACCGGGAGGTAGATGCGGAGGGAGAGGGCATCATAGCTGAGATCATGGACGGATACGCCGTCGGCGGCGGCGTCCGTCGGTGACGGGAAGTAAGGGGTCGCGAGGAACTCGACCTCGGGAGGGCCGGTCCACGTTCGGTCGACGGAGCCGTCGGAGTAGAGGCGTAGCCACCCCGAGACGTTGTCGATCAACTGCTTCTCCTCCGCCAACTTCATCTCATCCTTGGCGTGCGTCGAGCCCGGCGAAGAAGCAGTGGGTGGATGCTCGCGGATCTCCATGAACGGGAACTGCAACGAGTTCGAGAGGTGGAGAAGAGGAGAGGAGAAGACGGCAGCGGGGATGGCGCGCTTTGCGTGGGATGAAAAGACTGTTGCCGGCGTTGATTTTATACTGCTTTTACGACTACTGGCCTTACATAAAAAATCCTACCCACTATTTGATAATTGGCATGATACCTCGCATCATGTCAAAGGTCATTGTCCAAGCCTGTTAGTGTTAGACACGTTGTCATCTCTCCTATTTGCGAAGAGACTTGTTCAGCACGGCTTCTTCTTTTTATAACACTGGACGGTTTCAAAAGCTATACGCGGATCCATCACACTTTCTTCCGATTTATTCGAACTAGCCAGTTTCTCTGAAAGCGCAGAATTATTTCGTGCTTGGAAGGGGAAGCACCGTGGAACTAGGGGTGTCAGTGGTGCGGGCCGGGCCTGGCCCGCAGCCGGCCCAACAAAGTCCGCTCCAATATATAATGGGCCGGCCCGGCCCGGCCCGTATTACATTTTGGCCCGACCCGGCCCGGCCCAAAAAAATTATAAGTTTGGTCCGGCCCGGCCCGTTCTTTTTAACATATTATAAGATATATTTCATATATTTTTTAAATTTTTTAAACGTCAAACCAAAGAACTTTAATAAATTGGAGAAGAAAGCGGGAACCACAAGCAGCTTGGTTACAGACATCAAATTAGGGGTGTCAATGAACTGGGTCTAAAGCCGGCCCAATCAAAGCCAAATTAAAACACTACCAATTAAAAAAATGTAAATTTTATTAAATTATTTAGTTATTAAAAATACAATTATAGGATGCTAACAGAAGATTTCAAAATATTGAATAGATTTACATAAAATTAATAAATTAATAATTTATTAATAAATTAATAATTTATTAATAAATCAGAATCAAAATTAGATAATTTTGTCTTTATCAAAAAGAATGACATAAAATGATAAAAAAGAATAGAAATAAGGTTCTAAATTTATTAGATCAACTATTAATAGTTATAATTTATTTTTTATAATTTAATATATATATATAATTAATATAATTAATATTTTAAAAATATTTTATTTTTTGTCTAAATAGAAGTTAAAATAAAGTTATAATATCATATGTTTGATTTGATCATAATCTAGCACTAAGATATTTTAATAAAAAACTTTAATGAGAATTAAAATTATTTTAAATTGTATTTATACATATTTTTATAATATTGAAAGCATTAATCAAACATTATCTAACTTATAATCCCATCCATATCAAATTAGGATAATACACAAAATATGTTAAATGCTTGAAGACAGAAAAATGAAGAGTGAACACCAACAGCGCGTCAGCGCGGGAACAGCAGCCGGCCCGCGGGTCTTTTCAACGTTCTACATTTTATTTTTTTTAACTATGTGCTGGTGAATTCGGCGGGCTTTTCACGGCCCGAACAGCAGCCCGTGCGAAACCCGTGGGCTTATTTTGTTGACCCGAAAATCTATTCAACGTTGTCCCGGCCCGATGACCCGCGGGCCCGCCCGCCCCACTGACAGCCCTACTGTTAGATACGTTGTCATCTCTCCTATTTGCGAAGAGACTTGTTCAGCACGGCTTCTTCTTTTTATAACACTGGACGGTTTCAAAAGCTATTCGCGGATCTATCACACTTTCTTCCGATTTATTCGAACTAGCCAGTTTCTCGGAAAGCGCAGAATTATTTCATGCTTGGAAGGGGAAGCACCGTGGAACGTAGCGTGTCGCGACTGCTTGACCCAATAGAATCTAGGGTCAACCATCAGCTCGATCAGGACCATATTGGCCCAACTCGGTGATGAGTTTTGGCGGGGTCGTGTGTCACTTGACCTGCCAACTGGGTCACGCAGCCCCGCTGGTAGAAACTCCTAAACGGGGGCAAGGGTCTTTTCTTCACGTTCACCTCTCTCTCAACTTTTTCTTACTCTAAGATTCACATTTTTAAATTCACGTAAATATTTTTTATTAGTTCTTAAATATTTACTTAGTTCAGTGTATTGATTGTTTATTTCACTTTCTTTTTTCAATTATCACTGATCATTACTTTATTAGGGGATTAATTAGTTAGTAGTTATCTTTTAATTAATCTAATCATTTTATTTTATGAATTAAATTCTTAATTAGTGTAATTAAGTATGTTTTCTCTAAGTCGTGACACTCAAATTTTTGGTACGACTTAGAATGATCTAACTTATCATATTATCTATTGACCTACATGATAAAAAATGTAACGTAAATATTATGATAAAATTATGTATAATAATATTTATAAATTAAAACACTATCTTACTAGATTGAAAGATAACATGCACTTATGCTCTCAAACTCTACCATAGGTAGGAGCATAATTTCATAAAAAGACACAATGATACCGTTTAAGAAGAAATTTTCAAACTAACGAGATACTTCGTGCACATTTATGGGACTAAAAAGTGACCAAACACTCTCTTCGAAGATGGTACGTATTTCCTAGTCCTAAAAGTACTTGATTACTTTGTTTAGTTACTATTAGTTAATTTCTTTTTAAAATAGATTATCTCTATCAAGCTACGGAGGCAAATTGAAAGTCGTTCGCCGACGAAGACTTCTTTCGATGCACCGGCTGATCAATAGATCAAAGATTGGAGAGTGAAAACAAATGAGGAAGTGAAAGGGGATCAACCAACCAGTCAGAGGAGGAGGACATCGATTCATGATCTCACTCTAGATGGTTACTCTGGAGCGGGTCATATCAATCCAGTCATTACCCAACTACTACAACGCCAAACATAATAGCAACAACAATAAAGAACTTAATGCTATACAAGAAGAGAATCGGATGGGTGACATCAAGGTGGTTCTTCCACCATAGCATGCTAGTGAATGCCGCCAAAGCACCCTACCACGACAACATGATCAACACCATCATCGCTGTCGAAAATGAAGAGTTTGGACCAAACTAAAGAGACATATACAATGTATATCTTCCTATGGAGCTGGAAGATGCAAAGAAGTATATGTTTGACTTCGTTAAGTGGTGGGGTGTTATTGATCATCGGTGGAAGTAAACAATACTTTAACCAAAACATATAACAGTTATATTTCATTAATCTTTCATTTCATTTATGTGTATTCAAATATATGTTTCGGTATATTACGGATACGTGTATCTTGTTAGGTTACTTCTTTAACCCTCGTTATTGATACAGTTAACAATTCAAGACAATGAACAAGCTACTTGCTGATGTCAAAAAAGTCATAAATAGGATTCTTGGTGATGAGGACCGGTCAATTATCGTCTATAACATAATATATGACTACAAAATGTGGGCATTTCCTTTTGGTACAGCAAGAGAAGAGTGAAATGTCATGATCTTAAGTCTAGATACATATCTATCGATGCCTTAATTAAAATTCAAATTGATCTCTTAACATTTTGTTCTATTTTATGTAACTAATTGATGGATAGACCATAGTAAAGCACTAGGCTATGAAGACTTGATAGATGTGGCTATCAAAGTGCTTAGCCAAATCACTTCAACATCCTACTACGAGTGAAATTGGTCGATATTTAGCTTGATCCATACAAAGAAGTGAAACATGTTGACTTTTAAAAGATTTGAGCACCTTCTGTATTGTCATTACAACATGAGGCTCAAGCTAAAAATGTTAGAAAGGGTCAAGCAAAATCAAAAGGAAGAACAAAGATGGAGAGTAGCAGCTTTGGGAGGTCAAGCCGATGAACCAACAATCCAAGATGAAGACATTTACTTAGATCAAATATTTGATGAGAGAAATCCATTAAAAACATAGGTGAAAGACCAAAAAGGGATGGGTGAACCTGAGTTAAACCAAGAAAAATGACAATAGGCTAAAAAGTGCTCAATGACGTCCCTCTTGCTTAAGAATTTCAGATTCAACCTTTCATGGAAAAGAGATAGAAGATTGGACAAGGATCTAATAGGGGTGCACAAAGTAAGGGAATGTGTAAACAAGTTTTAACTGATCCTATTGACATAGCAGATGCAGAGATGAATGACGAGGAGCGAGAAGTCACTCTAGATCCTAACATTCAAGTCCAATACTTGACTTCAGATGATTAAAATACATCGAAGAGTAACAATGATATGGATTGGGGTACAAGGGAGGCATTGTTTCAGGTTGTCAGAGATCCACGAATGGGAGGACAACTCCTCCAACAACTCAATGTTTTACTAGAGAAGAGTAGTACACCCACGCGACCCAAGACATGGACCATGATACGAAGATGTAAGTGGAGCACAACACACCTAGTAGGGTGGTGATCAATACTATGGACAATCCACACAAATATATGATTTATCCAAAGGCCTTTGGTTCACTACATATAAAAAAGAGCATCATAAGATAAATTATGAATCACCATTCGACACTCTAATCCACTCCCTCTTTGATAGTTATATTGGTGATTTTTGGGACCTAATTCTAATATTAAAATAATTACATAAGGGAGTGTCAAGTATAATATTAATATATATATGTATCATAGTATGTAATCTAAAATAACATGGAAAGAGTACATAGTTTATATAA
This sequence comes from Cryptocoryne crispatula var. balansae, assembly GCA_036172225.1. NCBI lineage: Eukaryota > Viridiplantae > Streptophyta > Magnoliopsida > Alismatales > Araceae > Cryptocoryne > Cryptocoryne crispatula. Next base: position 25,008,079 of record CM069924.1, read on the forward strand.
AAGATGAATGATTTTTTTTAATGCATGTCTTCTATTTTTTAAATTTTTTTCAATTCTTTTGCTATATATGTTTATTAATTTTTTTAAAAAATTTATTAAAAATAATAAGATGGATTAGGTCGCAACCTAATCCAACTGGCCAGGCCGGCTTGGTTGCAACCCATGACCCATCATTCCCTATAGAGCACATCTCTTGTTCACGTTTTCTATGAATGCTTATTTCAAATTTTGCTTTCAATGATGTCGTTTCATAATCACTATTATTTTATAAGATTAACTAAATTAGTTTGATATCAGTATCACAAAATAAAAAATTAGAAAACGAAATATTTATAAATAAATGTTATTTTATCAAATTGTACGTAACATATTGTTATTGGACAAAAATAGATTATAAATCAAACTTATTATTTATTCATTATAAAGTTCTTAATTTATAGATATATATTAAATATAAAAAATTTATTATTAGATTTTAATTACAATAAGGCTTAATATGTTCCGTTCAAAATTACTCTGCTTTCACTTCAGTATTTTTTATTTTTTATGAAATAAAAATCAGAATCAGATCTGATAGTTGTATATATACATATATAACATACATTATTTTTACACAAAAAAGTTTCTAAATCTCATATAGCTATTTATATTTGATATAATCAATTGAAATTTTATTTGTTTACTTTTTGATCATTTTCATATAATATATTTTTATTTTATTAAATTTTATTTTATCATAAAATTATTTTTAGGTATAAAATAAAATTTATAATAAATAAAAATAATTTATTTTGATTTTGATAAGTTATCATAAAATTTAATTGAATAACGTATAGGATATATTAATGAGACATGAATACATTAAGTTGTATCAAAATCAATTTGAAATTTATGAATGAATGATTCCATTTACTCTTCTAAATTTGAAATAGATAACCATTAAATCATTTTAAAGAAAACTAAATCAGTCAAACAGTAAAGCTGAAATATAATTATGTTTTTATACTAAGGGTATATATGATATTTACATTGTTTGATAATAAAATAATATTTATTTGTAACATCTATAATTTAATCCATATGTGACTTTATTTTTACGCTAATTGTCACCTACTGCAATCCTCCTCCTTTCTCATCCAGGCTTGGGACCGGCCATGGCAGAGTTCTTTTGATTAAAGATGATGATATCAAAGAACGATGAAAAAATTATTTTAATACTCCTTTTAATGACAACTTTGCTAAAAATATAGACAACATAGAGAATGTGACAAATTTTAATTTAATTATATTAGAAAATTTCAATTTTCAGAAGTTAAAAAATTATTGAAAATGATGAAAACAAGTAAGGCATGTGGTCTGGATAATATTCCTATTGAAGTGTGGAAATGTTTGGAAGATTTAGGAGTGAAATGGTTAACTCGACTTTTTAACAAAATCCTAATATCGAAAAGAATGCTAAATGAATGGAGAAAGAGCATCATTATACATATTTTTAAGAAAAAAGAAGATATACAAAATTGTGCAAATTATAGAGGAATCAAACTCATGAGTCATACTATGAAATTATGGGAAAGAGTTATTGAGTGGCGATTACGGAGTTGTACAAATATTTCAGCTAATCAATTTGGTTTTATGCCTGGTCGATCTACAACTGAAGCTATTTTTCTTATTAGAAGTTTGATAGAAAAATATCGAGATATGAAGAAAGATTTACATATGCTGCTCATTGATTTAGAAAAAGCTTATGATAGAGAACTAAGAGAGGTTTTATGGTGGGTGTTGGATAGAAGGATGGTGCTTGTTAAGTATATAAAAATGATAAAAGGTATGTATGATGATGCAACTACTAGCGTATGCACAATTGGTGGAGAAACAAGAGATTTTTCTATTTCAATTGGCTTACATCAAGGGTCTACAATAAGTCCTTATCTTTTTGCATTAGTTATAGATGAATTAACGAAGACTATACAAGATGATATACCTTGGTGTATAATATTTGCAGACGATATCGTATTGCTAGATGAAACACAAGGAGTGAATAGAAAGTAATTAGAAATGTGGAAAAATATTTTGGAGACTAAAGGTTTCAAGATAAGTAAAACTAAAACAGAATATATGCATTGTAAATTTAATGAAAACCAAGTAGAAGTAGGTGGGGGTGTCAGTTTATATGGGATAATATTGTCTCAAAAAACTCAGTTCAAGTATATTGAATCAATTATTCAAAAAGATAGAGAATGTGATGAAGATGTTAATCATAGGATTAAAGTAGGTTGGATGAAGTGGATATTGGCTTCAGGAGTTCTATGTGATCGTCAAATTCCATTAAAGTTGAAAGAAAAATTTTATCGTACAAGTATCAGACCCGCAATGTTGTATGGTAGTGAATGTTGGACAATAAAAAAAACATACTTTTAAAATAAGCATTGCCGAAATGAGAATGTTAAGGAATGAATGGTCACACTACATTAGATAAAATAAGGAATGAATATATTAGAGAAAATGTAGGAGTAACGAGAATTGTAGACAAATTAAAAGAAAGGAGATTAAGATGGTTTGGACATATCAAACGTAGACCTAAAGAGGCTCCCGTTAGAAAGATAGAAAATATTAAAATGACAGAAACAAAAAAGAGGTGTGGTAGACCTAACTTAACTTGGAGGAGGGTAATTCAATACGATTTAGATGGTTTAAATATCTCTAAAGAAATAACAAAAAATCGACATGAGTGGAGAAAGAGAATCCGTATGACTGACCCCAAGTAATTTAGGATAAAGATTTTAATTAAGTTGAGTTAAGTTGAGTATCTATAACTTAAAAATATATTCATTAACAAAATTAATTATTTTAAATAATTAACATGAAGTTACTATAAAATTAATTAAATCAAACCAAATCAATTTGAAATTTTGATTACTGTGTTACTTCCGCGATTGACGAAATCTACGGAAAGTCCGTAATATTCAAAGTTATCTTTTCAAACGGTGCTATATTAACAAAAAAAAGAGAAATCCGTTGAGCACTACCTACCGAACCATGCTTATACAAACGTAAAATAGGGATGTTCTCACCCGTGCGCGGGAGCGTTCTTCATTAAGACATAAATATATGAAATGAACGACTACAACCATATATAGCGCATCAAATACGGTACATATATCCCTCGTATGTTAACGTCAAGAATACAAAACATGAATGATCAAAAAACTTCCCTTTCATAAACAATCATCGATCTCTGATTGAGGAGACACCACTTGTGTATATATCCACAGCAAAATATTCAGTTAGGCGCCGTTCGACAACAATTAATGGATGTCTTCAGTAAGATTTTAGATATTTGTTACTGCTTGATAATATATCTGATATAACCTCTTATGAAGTGTTTGGTTATATGATAATAAAAATTTTATTTTAAGTTTTAAAAATTATAATAAAATTTGTTAAAAAAAGTGTTTGACAACCTTGATAATTTTATGTTTTGAAAGTGATTTTCTTTTTAAACAAAAAAAGAATATCATCTCTTTCTTTTTTCTTGTGATCCCCACTTTATTTGATTATGAATGACAGTTACTCTTTTTTGTTATCACATGCCTCCAAATATAATAATTTTATGACATGAATTAGTTCACTTTTCGTTTTAATATAATTTTTTATCATAAAATTGTACAAAAAAATTATCATGTAACCAAACAACCCATTACCAATTATCTAATATCTGAAAAAGATTTGACGGAATCGGACATTAGATTTAACCCTTTTTTCCAGATACTTTCACAATGTGGACATCATTTCATGGACTGTCCTGGCGTTGGCTTCAGATGCAACTTGTCGGTGGGTGTAGTCCTTTGGAAGATATAACGGTGTCAAGTTATCTTTCACTTAAATCTTACTAAAGTTTTATTTGAATATTTAAAAATTTATTTCAATCCTATTTTTAAAGTTTGTCAAACATTTAATAAAGTAGTTGATTGTAATATATCGCAAGCAAATATTTTTATTATCATTTTCATCAAACAAAATAAATCATTTATATTTTGTTGGGTCGTCTACCTGAAAATCGACAAAAACGCAACTATACGAACATATTAAAATTAAATAAATGAAGTTAGAAACATAGCCTGTCGGGTCGAAGCGCGTAGTCGCTAGAACTAAGAGTTCTATTGCCAACCGACGTGCGGTTCTCGTGGCAACATCCTCTTAGAGATACGACGACCCTCGGGTAGGCGAAACCCTTCTCTCCCGTCAGCACGTCCTTCAGGAGAGCTATGCGAACCGATCTTGCTTTGAGTGCATCTAGTGAAGAAGAAGAGGAAGAAGAAGAAGCCCTCGTTGTTCGTCCGAGTGCTGGAATCAAAAATCCGTCGAAGACCTTGAGAGACAGAGCGTGCGGACAGCGGTACACCACGGAGGGTTTTTCATCCCGAGAGAGAGAGAGAGCGCACGTATATAGCATGCTCTCCAACGGCAAGGGAATAACATGGAAACGGACGCGCGAAGCCCGCGCGCATCCGTTTCTATTTTTTTTTCCTTTTTATGAAAATATCTTAACAATCCCCCACATATTTTCTTAAAACTCGCAGAAATATATCAAATCAAAATAAAATAATATCAACAAACAAATTCTAGAGAACACTCTTATACTATGTAATAGGTGAAGGTACCTTTCGGTTTGAACCCCACTTAGTGATATTTGGAATTGCTTGTAGAACACTCGATGGATGTTTCACCTTGAATCGGGTTCTATGATTCAAGTTCTCCCAAATCCACACATAGTATAGCAAGATCAAAATTCATGCGGGTTGCGCTATTAATGGCCTTGCGCAGGTATCTCATGTGTGTTTTAGAAAATAGCCCACATCTCATAGTCGCGGCCTCACGACTCCACACATGTCGGTGAATCCTCCAAGGGTGAGAGCAAGGAATCACCCTGCCACTTGGGTCTTGGATTCATTAAGAGTTTAAAACTCATCCTACCACTTGCTTCTACATGAGCACTATCGCCATAGGGATGAGAGCATTATATATAAGTGCTCCACATAGTTACCCATCGCTTGTTTCTACCCATTGAACCTCTCGTGAGGTTGGGTTGCCACCGTGGTAACTTTTTATTTACGGGCTCAATCTCATCCCCCTCGACGCTTCTAGAACCACCGTTCTAGGCAAGCCTTTCATGAATCCTTATTTTGATTTTCACAAAATTTAAGGCTTTCAAATGCAATCGCAATTATCTTTTGTAGACTTTGTCTCTCTTACAAGTACTTGTTTAATTTGACATCTGCATGATCTGCACTCACATAAAATATAGGAGAGACAAAAAAATTATGATCATTAGAACAACTTAAAATATATCTCAATTTATTCAAGTTGAATGCAATAAATATCAACTACAATCATTTCATGGCCATGTTTTGAAATGATTATCTCAAACTCAAGTAAAATGCATACTAGATCTAAAGATCAAGATTTTACCAACATATAAAGACAATATAATGATTTGTCTACCAAATATTTTATGCCACATACATGTACCAATTTGGCCAACTTTCAAGTAATAAGAAAGATTGCATTCAACAAATAATTTTCACGTCATTATTTAAATACTTGCATGGTTCAAGCATACAATATTCTAATTGACTTACACACTTTATTATTATTTAACTTTGAATAATAGAACCTCAAATCTATCCACATAGAATTCTTAGTCTAGTATGATCAAATAATTTTTATTTCATTTCAAATATTTAATTTTACAAGACACCCCCACACTTCAAGAAAATTTAAATTATGCATCATACATATAGTGGGGTAACCATTTTTCAGCATAGCATATTTAGCTTATAACATGTAGAGTCTCCCCCCACAAGTTCTTGAACACTTATAAATCATAGAATTAACAGTATCTATTAACTTTCTTTTTCCTCTCAACTTCATCAATAATTTGTGGATGGTAAAAGCAACCATCTCATGTATATAACTATATGAAAAACAAGATCTACATTTTTTTTTTACTTTCTTTTTGAACTACATAAGCTTGTTAAAGGAATGATTAACACGCATCACACAACAAGACATTAACGTAAAGCATATATAAAAATCACCATGATATATTCAATTCTTTTATCACAACTTTTAAAGAATATCACAATGTGATTAAAATACACAAATGAGTAAAATAACTGGATACTATTACGAAGACATAAGATCTATATATAGTTTTAATCTCATGAACTCAAGACTTAAGTGAAGGCTTAAGGACAACATATCATCAATTTCACAAATACACTAATCAATTGATGATTGAACATACAATAAACAATGTTAAACCATTATGAAAATTAATTAAGGTGTAAATAGCCATGATTAAATTGTTAATGGGCCTAATAATAACCATTTTAGTTATTAGCAAATGATTATATCAGAATATGACACATGTCTAATAAAAGATCATGAAATTAGAGTATATGCACGGATCAACAAGAGATATGGTAACATTTGTAATTACAAATTCTGGATCTAAAGATAAATGAGTAAAAGGTATGGAATATAAAACTCTAGATTTACAAATCTTTAAGGGGACTAGATATTAAAATCCAATAGATATGATTTTGTATTTTAATTTTTTTTTTTTACATGTATAGATGCTTCCTAACACAGAAATAATATGCTTGTAAAATAGAACTCTTAGATTGTTGGGTCGTCTACCTGAAAATCGACAAAAACGCAACTATACGAACATATTAAAATTAAATAAATGAAGTTAGAAACATAGCCTGTCGGGTCGAAGTACGTAGTCGCTAGAACTAAGAGTTCTATTGCCAACCGACATGCGGTTCTCGTGGCAACGTCCTCTTAGAGATACGACGACCCTCGGGTAGGCGAAACCCTTCTCTCCCGTCAGCACGTCCTTCAGGAGAGCTATGCGAACCGATCTTGCTTTGAGTGCATCTAGTGAAGAAGAAGAGGAAGAAGAAGAAGCCCTCGTTGTTCGTCCGAGTGCTGGAATCAAAAATCCGTCGAAGACCTTGAGAGACAGAGCGTGCGGACGGCGGTACACCACGGAGGGTTTTTCATCCCGAGAGAGAGAGAGAGCGCACGTATATAGCATGCTCTCCAACGGCAAGGGAATAACATGGAAACGGACGCGCGAAGTCCGCGCGCGTCCGTTTCTATTTTTTTTTCTTTTTATGAAAATATCTTAACATATTTTAATTAACTTAATAATTTTTTATCACTGGTTAAATGGTTATACGTTAAAATAAAAATTTAAAATTTTACGTTAAATCAAATCAAACGCCACCTTAACTTATGACTTGTGAAGTGACGGAGATAGACACGGAAAAGAGTGTACAAGCCAGGTATCTAAAGAAAGGAGCAGGTTGCCCGGTAGGCGATAGCCTCTTTCCTCGCGCGTTTATATCCAGGCAGCATCAAAGAAAGCTCTTGGATGAGTTGCGCTTGCGCGTATTATTTAACTTCAGCTTGACGTTGAATAAAACTAATGGTGACAAAGTCGTCCATGTATATGCTGGAGAGTGGGGACCGGTGAGATAGGAAATTGGGACGTAGACGGCTGATCGGATGGCATTGAGGAGTGTGGGAAACAAAACTCTGAACAGGAGCATAATGAGGTGTTTGGTTGCATGATAATTGAGGTTTTTATTTTAATTTTTAAAAATTGTAAAAAAACTTGTTAAAAGAGGTGTTTGACAACCTTGACAATTTTATGTTTTGAAAGTGATTTTCTTCTTAAACAAAAAAAGAGAGTCTCACCTCTTTCTTTTTTCTTGTGGTCCCCCACTTTATTTGGTCATGTGCGGTAGTTACTTTTTTTTTTGTAATCACATCCCTCCAAACATGATAATTTTATATCATGAGTTGGTTCACTTTTTATTTTAATACAATTTTTTATCATGAAAGTGTACAAAAAATTATCATGCAACCAAACACCCCATAAGAGTACTAGGCGTTATATATTATATTTTTCAAGCAAGACTCTCTAATAGTTAGACTGGGCCATATATATACACGATGTGATGTACACGTCCCGGTGTGTGTATATATATATATGTTGTTCTCAAACGCATGCAAATGATAGATTATGTGGATGAATAAATTGAGCACTAACATGTAGATCATTGCTACTGCTACTAAAGATTTAAAGATGTCAACCATGTGTTGGTAGCTTTCTGAATTATTTGAGGATAACTGATTGTGCGTATGATTAAAGTTAAGCAAGTACTCACCTATACGATGAGATCTATCATAGAAAATTCTGATGACACGAATGATAACAAAGGATATTTCAGATGGAGTGACCATTATAGATTGAGGGGGATAATAATAGTTATTCTGATTGGAGACTTTAATCCTTACATACATTAAAGGATGATTTTGAGGATCAGATACTATTAGTATGGGTATTTTGATAATGTTATAAGATGAAAGGGTTAAAATGTAAATAACTAAATATTTTAAATGGAAACAGTCAAGTCACAGGTAAAATGTATTTAAAAAAATTTCTAAAATGTGAAGGTCATTTGGATGAAAAAACAAAGTAGGAAAAATTTATAAATTTTTTTAAAATTATAAATATTGATAAATGATAATTTTATAAATAATACAAATATAGGTAAATATTTAAGACTATTTAATTCATTATATAAATTAATTCTATCATAAAATAAATTAAATAATTAATCACACATATTTGGTTAAAAAGGCTCAAGCCTGTGTATAAGGGAAACGTCAAATGTTTGCCCTAATAAGATCAAAGCACATGAGGAAAAAAATCTTATTAGAAGTCTCTATATTTCCTCTAGCATAACTGATAGTCATCAAAATATATTTACAGAGGATGAAAATATTTTTTTCCACATTTTCAAGTGGAAGGCCATTTGCCTCTGGAGTGAATATTTATCAACCAAATTAGAGGTGGCAATGAACTGGGTCAACTTGCAAGTTTATGGGCCTAGCCTATTAGTGCATGGTCATTATTCCATGTAAACAGAGAATGCCACGTCATATTGGAACAGCTGAAAGGGGGCATTGTCGAGAGAATGTTGAGGTGGGTGCGGTTGAGATGGAGGTGTAGGCAGAAACACCTCAAAAATAGAGAACTATCGGAAGATCGATAACTAATTGTGTAGAGCCCCAAAACATCACTGGAACATCATCTCCTTGCTCACTCTTGTGCTCTCTCTGAGATTGATCCCAACACTGATATCAGGGCACCAGGTTCGTCTGCTGCTATCGCTTTCTCACCGTCGTCGTCACTTCTGGAGGCCGCTGTTGATGTTCCGTGAACAGTCGAGTTGCGACAGTTCGTCGGCCGCTACCCTTGCCTCGCCTTTATGTTGCCGCATTCACCCGCCATGCTGGAGAGCGGATCACCTCAGTTCCCGGGTGGAGGGAGCTCCCGCAGTCCTCAATGGCATGAGGACACCTGGTGTCGCGGAAAACGAAGCGTCAGTGTGCTTTAAATAGGGCGTAAAGTAGATATGACGTCGCTCGGTAGTGGGTAAATAGAGGGTCGGTAGTGGGTCTTTGAAGCCTCGGTAGCTCGGTAGCGAGTTGATAAGCGGTCGGTAGTGGATTCTTAAGGCTCGGTAGTGGGTAAATAGAGGGTCGGTAGTGGGTCTCAAGGCTCGGTAGTGGGTTAATAGAGACTCGGTAGTGGGTTTTTGAAGCCTCGGTAGCTCGGTAGTGGATAAATAGAGGGTCGGTAGTGGGTCTCAAGGCTCGGTAGTGGGTTAATAGAGACTCGGTAGTGGGTCTTTGAAGCCTCGGTAGCTCGGTAGTGGGTTAATAGAGACTCGGTAGTGGGTCTTTGAAGCCTCGGTAGCAAGTGTAACAGGTCTCGGTAGCGAGTCTTTAAAGACTCGGTAGCAAGTTAAACTAGACTCGGTAGTGGATTAATAGAGGGTACTACCGAGCTACCGAGGCTCCAAAGACCCACTACCGAGCCTCTATTTACCCACTACCGAGTTACCGAGGCTTCAAAGACCCACTACCGACCTTCTATTTACCCACTACCGAGCTACCGAGGCTTCAAAGACCCACTACCGAGTCTCTATTAACCCACTACCGAGCCTTGAGACCCACTACCGACCCTCTATTTATCCACTACCGAGCTACCGAGGCTTCAAAGACCCACTACCGAGCTACCGAGGCTTCAAAGACCCACTACCGACCCTCTATTTACCCACTACCGAGCGACGTCATATCTACTTTACGCCCTATTTAAAGCGCACTGACGCTTCGTTTTCCGCGACACCAGGTGTCCTCATGCCATTGAGGACTGCGGGAGCTCCCTCCACCCGGGAACTGAGGTGATCCGCTCTCGCCATTCTGCCGCTCATCCCCTAGTCGATATGCGCTGCCAACCCGGTTCATCGTCGCCTCCGTGCGCAGCACGGTTTCCGGCTGCCAAGCGTTGCCGCGGCTTCACCCACAGGCACCCGCGCTCTCTCGACCATCCGCCACGAGAAATTTTTTGAACTAGTACACTTTAAAAGTGTATTTTCGGGAGTAACACGGTATTTTTTTTTTCCAAGACTAGCACAGTTTTACCGAACTCACTAAGATGGGCGAAGTCGCTGCATAATCGACTTCAATTTTTTTTTACGTAAAGGTGAAGTCGCTGGATAATCAAGCGACTTCACCTTAACTATTATATATATAAAAATTATATATAAAGGTGAAGTCGCTGGATCACCCAGCGATTTCGCCTTAACTAATTTATATATCTAAATTATATTTTATAAATATTATATATAAATATGATAAATATAAATTAAGTGTTATTTTAAAAATATATTAAAATAATTCTATAAAAATATATTTATTTTATTTTTTATGTTAACATATTTTATTAAAATTTAAAGTTAATTTTTATTATATATAACATAAAATATTATGTTTAAAATGTAATATTTATGTTGTTATATTAAATGTAATATTTATTTTTAATTTTATATTTTTAAAATAGTACATTTTTTAACATTATTAAATGTTACAACATTATTAAATAAATAAATATTTAAAATTTAAAATGTAAAAAATAAAATTATTAGTATATATTTTAACATGATTAAATAAATAAAATAAAATAAAAATAACTTATTTCTATGTTACTTTAAAATAAAATATAATTAAAATTTATAAAATATATAATAAATACATAAATTATTATCTTTTATTAAATAAACATAACATTTTATGTTGTTATATATAATAAAAATTAATTTTAAATTTTAATAAAATATGTTAAATTAAATATGAAAATAAAATAAATATATTTTTATAAAATTATTTATTATATTTTTTAAAATAACACTTAATTTATATTTATCATATTTATATATAATGTTTATATATAATATTTATAAAATATAATTTATATAATTTATATATATATATTAGTTAAGGTGAAGTCGCTGGGTGATCCAGCAACTTTACCTTTATATATAATTTATATATATATATAATAGTTAAGGTGAAGTCGTTGGATTATCCTTTTTTTTTGAACACGGTAGCTCAGTGGCCTGCAAGCGTGCAGCGCCGCACACGGTTGAACGTTCGAGCCCCAGCTCGAACGTCACATGACGCCGCCCCCCCGGGCAGCCGGCCGAGCGCCCGCTCGAGACGATCGAGCGGCCGCTCGAACCGTCGACGGCCTGTCCCCCATGGACAGGCGGGTGCCAATCGACCTACAGTCGATCGGCAGAAGTCGCTAGATTATCCAGCGACTTCACCTTTATGTAAAAAAATAAAAAGTTTTGAAGTCGCTGCAGGAGGCAACGACTCACATGAGGTCACTGCCTATCCTATCCTAGCAACTTCGGGTGCGTTTGGCAACCACTCGGAAGCGCTTCTTTTTAGCTTCCACTCCTGATCGGAGTACTTTCTATTTTTACGGAACCGTTTGGAGGAATTTGCGCGGCTACTTCTCCTCCGCGCAGAAGGTGGAAGCCGGGAGGAGATAATTTCTCCTTCCCGAAACCGTAAAGCACTCCCGAGTATTCTCGACTCTTGACCTTCCGGCGAATTTTCTTCCCTACAGCGATCCGTCGTGCTCTCGCCGTTGCAAAAAATTGCCATCGCCCTTCGCCCTCGTCCCGACTGGCATCCTCCGACTTCTTCGATCGTCAGGTTCGTCTCTTTGTGCTCCATTTTTTTGTTTGCTCGACGGAGGTCGCCGCGAACGATGCGGACATTTCAATGGGTGGGAGTTCATGCGCGCAGATGGCGCAGAATGGAGGGGAGGGTGTGGATGCGTCTGCGTCTGCACGGAACGGAGGGCCAGAGCTTGGGGGAGGGGATGGTTTCAGGTGTGTCTGTGCGGAACGGAGGAGAGGGAGTGGTTGCGAGCAGACGGCGCGGAACAGAGGGCTGCGTCTGCGCGGAACGGAGGGAGGGAGCTCAGGGGAGCTCAGAGATGCATTGGCAACTCAAATATTTAAAAAAATAAACTAGTTGTGGAAAAAACATATTTCATGTAAGATATAAATGTATTATTTGAGAGTCCTTTGTAGTAATTCATCGCTTGTTTAGAATGTCACAACTGTTTGGCTAATTTTATGTTCAAATAAATATTTACTTGAGAGAAGTACTTCTGTTATATGATAAGAAATTGATACCAAACTGCTTTTACTTCTGTCGAACAAAAGTACTTTTGATTGAAGCACCTTCTCATATAAGGTACTTCTAAAAGAAGCACTTCATTGAAGTTCCCAGACGCACCCTTCGTCCCTCGCTCTCCGAAGTTAGGGGTGTCAATGGGCCAGGCCCGGCCCGGCCCGAGGTCAGCCCGCTTAGGGCCCGGTCCAAAATATATTGGCCCGGCCCATCCGGCCCGCACTATATTCTTGGCCGGCCCGACCCGGCCCGCAAAAATTATTGACTTGGCCCGACCCGGTCCGGCCCGGCCCAACTATATATTTTAGAAATAAATATTTATTAAATTTAATAAATTTAATTATTTAAGATAACATTATAAAATTAATAATAATTTAATTAAAAATATATTTTTAATAAGTAAAAATGATATTTTTGACATAAAAAATTGAAAGTTATTTGGCCCGTTTTAGCCCGCGTCGGCCCGCTTCGACCCGTATGTCGACCCGACTAAAACCCGCGGGCCAAAATATTTGGCCCGTCAAATGACCCGCAGCCGGCCCAGGCCGGCCCATTGCCACCCCTATCCGAAGTCTCTACGTAACTTAGCGGTTTCGGTAAAATTATACTAATTTTGGAAAAAAAATTTACCGTGTTACTTTCGAAAATACATTTCTAAAATGTGCTAGTTCAAAAATTTTCTCCCCATCCGCCACACCGAGGGTCCCTGCCCACCGCTGTCACCTCCATCGCTGTGTCCACCTGCTATTGCACCAATTGTCGCCGGGCCGCTGCACTCCACAGCTCGATCCATGGTGGTCTTTCCTCTGTTCGGGTTCTATTTTATTTGTTTTAAATACATATATATCGTGACAACCTGACACCCACAATGAGAACTTAAATAGCAGCATTAACTGCATATGATTTAAGTATATATCTGATTGTAGAATTGCATATATACTCTTTGCAATTTCACATAATATTAAACTCATTCATTGTATTATTATGTGATTAGATAGTAAACTTTGTTCACATAGTTCATGTTAAATAGGTGAATTCTTACGTTATATTATCCAAGTTTGCAGTTAATTAGTTACATACTTGGTTCTTTGATTAATCACATGTTCATGCACATTATCTTGATTTAAATTTGAACATAGTTTAATTAAATCATATATAAATACGTTGTCATCATCTTGTTAGTGATTTAATTTAAACTTGTGTAATATAACATGTTAATTTTAATTTGTTAGATGATTAAATTATTTCTGGGTGTCATCATGCAAGATCATGCAAGTTCAGATTGCTACAAATCAATGTTGCATTCATTTTAGAAACTTTCTAGTCCTAAAAGCTTGTATGTTAGTTGCTACAGTATTGGCAAAGTTGGACAAATTGAACCGAATAAATTATAAAATGTGACAAAAAATTAGATATTGTCTAATTTGTGACAATATAAAAAAAATTTATTGAGGACATTGCTCCAAAATTTAACGAAACTCTCATTGAGGTGGAAAAGAAAAGAATTGAGTAATTGATAGTGAATGATAAGAAGGCTAAGAAATATAAGATAATATATATAGATGTTGATCTTATTAAGTTTTTTGAAACTTGTGAGATATCTCATAAATTATGACTTACTATCATAGAAAGATATGCTATTATCACGAAAATTAAAACTCAGTTCTTGCTACACAAGTATGATGCCTGTAGAACGCAAGAGGAGGAAGATGTGACAGTGCATGAAAATGAATTGATAGTTAAGGCCAAGAATCTAGCTACTTTTGGAGGTAAGATTCCAAAGAAATTATTCATCACCACTATATTGATTAAACTTTTACTTTCATTGAACATAATTGTCACAATCTTAAGAATTGCTAGTTCAGTTTTAATTATCATTAAGTTGTCTTTAAGGTTAGCAATAGAATTTTATAGTATGGCTAGAAGGAAAAGACTAGAGGTGAATCTAATAGAGGCCAATGCAATAAACAAGAATGTAGTTGCTCAATATCGACTCCACAAGAAGATTCAGGAATATGCTTGCTATAGTGTAGAAAGTTCGATCATTTCAAACTCAACTGTCCAAGTAAGCATAGATATGTGAGTGAAAATCTACACATGGAAGATAAAGAAATTATAAAAAGACAATTTGTCGACGTTACTGAATGTGGTGCAGGTTTGACAAATTTAGATGAGCGGTTGGTTGATTCTGGAGCTACTAGGCATATTGCAAAGACTAAGAAGTGACTTGTGTCCTTAAAGAAATTTAATGCTATGGAACAGGGGCTAATAATGGGAAATGACACCTATATTGATGTGGAAGGTGTTGGTACATATAGGATGGATCTTGGGGATAATATTATGATCTTCAAAGATGTGTTTTATGCACCTAAAATCTGGCGGAATCTCATCTTTGTTCCAACATTGGTAGAAAAGAGCTTTGATGTTAGATTCTGAAATGAAGGTGTGTCAATTAGAAAGGATGGAGATATATATGCAACAGGGAAGTTTTTTACAGAGCATGATCTATTTTATATTCCTGTAATTGACACTAGAAAGAGTAATTTAGATGCTAGTTTTGAACATTCCTTGTGTTATCAAACAGAATGTTATCTTTGGCATTTTAGATTGGGTCATCTAAAAAAATCTAAAATGGAATTAATAGCAAAAATGAATATACTGCCATTATCAAAGATAGAATTGTCACCTTGTGAACATTGCTTAGTCGGAAAGATGTCTAAAAAGTCATTCACAGTTGGACATAGATCACAAGAATTATGAGTTGATCCACTTAGATATATGTGGACCTCTAAGTTTGAAAACATATGATAATAAGAAATATTTTATTACATACATAGATGACTACTCATGGTATGCCTATATGTATCTCATTTCTACTAAGTCTGAGGCACTCAATTGTTTTAAAAGATATAGAGCGGAAGTGGAAAGGCAATTGGGTAGGGATATTAAGGTGTTAAGAACTGATAGAGTTGGAAAATATAACTCAAAGGAGTTTGAGTCATATTGCCAAGAGCATAGAATAAAATAGCATGTAACAATGTCGTATACGCCATAACAGAATGGTGTGGCTGAAAGAAAAAATAGAACTTTAATGAATGTGGTTAGATGTATACTATCCCATTCTAGTCTCCTTAAGAAATTTTAGGAGAAGCATTGCTTACAGCAAGTTATATGCTGAATAGAATTCCCACCAAGTCTATCGAATATACACCTTATGAATTATGGAATGGGAGGAAACCAAATCTGAGTCATCTCAGGAAATGGGGGTCAGTAGCCTATGTTCTCATTCTGGAACAACTTAGAAATAAGTTAGAACCAAGAACATTGAAATACAAGTTCGTAGGATACTGTGAAAAATTGAATGACTATAGGTTCTTTTATAAGGAAAAAAGGATCATTGAATATAGGGATATTACATTCCTAGAAAATCTAGAGGAAGAGGAACCTCATGAAATGGAGAAGGAACCTCTAATTGTAATAGATGATGACTATTACAATGAAGGCACTAGAAATGATCTGTCAATGGCAGAAGAACCTAGGATAACAGAACAACCTCAACAAGAAATAGTTGAGGATCAAGATAAACTTAGGATAGAATGACTATCTATTATACCTACAATTGACAACAAAAGAACTAAGACTCCACCTACATGGATGGATGACTTTTATTTATACTAATGTGAGCCTTCATGTCTAACCATGGACATAAATGAAGAAGATCACACAAATCTTATAAATTACATTGATACCATGAAATTGCGCGAATCAGAATTATGGCTAAATGCAATGAAATAAGAAATGAACTCTATGAAAATTAATGGAGTGTGAGACTTGTGTGATTTGCCTAGGAATAGAAAGGCTATTGGGTGTAAATGAGTATTTAAAAGAAAGCTTCGAGCTGACGGGTTATAAATAAGTATAAGGCCAGGTTAGTTGCCAAGGGGTTCAATCAGAAAACAAGTATTGATTTTCAAGAAACATATTCTTCTATGGATAAATTCTCATCTATAAGGATGTTATTATCCATTGTTGCATATCTTGATTTAGAATTGTACCAGCTAGATGTTAAAACTACATTTCTCAATGGAGAGTTGGAGGAAGATAACTATATATATATATATGCGATAACCTGAAGTGTTTCAGGTGGAAAGAAAGGAGAATAAGGTATGTAAGTTAAGAAAATCTTTGTATGGATTAAAGCAATCATCTAGACAATGGTATCTCAAATTTCATGACGTAATTATTCAACTCGACTTTGTTCCAAATCAGTTGGATAGTTGTGTGTATGTCATAAAGAGTGGGAGCATGGTTATTATAATATTCTTATATGTGGATGATATATTACTTGCTAGTAATGACATAGGAAAATTGAATAATGTTAAATCTGAGCTCAGCGAGAAATTTGAGATGAAGGACATGGGAGAGGTATCTTATGTCCTTGGTGTTCAGATTGAAAGGGATATAAAGTCTAGATTATTGTCCATAAGCCAGGAAAAGTACATACGGTCTATACTTAGAAGATTTGAGATGTAGAATTGCAATCCGGCGGATACACCTCTGATCTATGGAAAGAAGTTAAGCACAGAGCAATGTCCCGAAGAGGGTCAAGGCTCACTTAACATGCCTTATGCTCAAGTTGTTGGAAGCTTAATGTATGCAATGCTTTGTACCAGGCTTGATATAGCATGTGCATTAAGCTTAATGAGCAGGTATCAAAGTAATCTTGGACCAGCACATTGGAATGTTGTTAAGAAGACTATGAAGTACCTTAAGGGTATATTGCACCACAGGTTAGTATATCAAGCAAAAATACTTGAAGTGCTTGGTTACTCCGAAGAGGGGAGAAAGATGACGGAAAGTTCACTCGGGACACTTGCTCATCTTTAGTGGTACGACTGTTTCTTGGGGTAGCAAGAAATAGGGGTGAGCACGGTTCGGTTTGGTCCGGTTTGGGCCATTTTTTTCCAAACTGAAACAAACCAAACTGATTTCAATTCGGTTTGGTTCGGTTTAAATCAAAAATATATAAAAATGTTTTAATTAATTATTTTTTACATATATATAATAATTTTTAAGTTAAAATTAATCAAAATAAATATTATTTTATTATAAAATTATAAAAATCTCATTTTTAATAATATTATAATAGTTTTATATAATTTTTTAATTAAATCGGTTTAAACGGTTTGGTTTGGTTTAAACCAGTTTGGAGGACTTCCAAATCGAACCAAACTGAACATGGTTCAAACCGAACCGAACCGAACCAAACAGGCCGGTTCGATTTGGTTTTTCGGTTTGAACCATTTAATGCTCATCCCTAACAAGAGATAGGGGTGTGTGGCAAGATACACACAGGAAACTAAGTATATTGTCTATAACATGACTACTACTCATGCCATCTGGATTAGACGATTTCTGATTAATTTAGGTCTTAATTTGGTTGATGAGCCAATTGAAATCTATTGTGACAATTAAGCCGCCATCAACCTGATTAATAGTGGAGCGAATAGCTCAAGAGGAAAGCATATAGAGGTACAATATCATTATATGAATGATATTGTGCAAAAAGGGGAAATAAAGGTGAGTTATATCCCCACTAGTGATATGATTGCCGATCCTTTGACAAAGGGTATCTCGGTGAAATTTTTTATTAAGCATGTTAGTTTAATGGGACTCGAGAATATGAGTCAATGATAATGTTCATGAATAACGATATTATATATGAGTTACAAAAGAAATAATATGCATTTCACGAATAATGAATGTATATGAATATATATATATATCTCACGGATAGTGAGTACATAAGAATGTATATACAACTCATGGATGGTGAAAGTACATAAAGAATTTATTGACATCTCAGAATATAGAAATGATTATATTCTCACGAATAATGAATGTGTAATTGAAAATTCACTTGGTATGGATAGCCAAGTGAGAGATGTTAGCACGTGGCCATCATCCCAAGTAAATAGGGAATGTCACGTCATACCAAAACTGTCAGAAGGGGCATTTTCGGGAGAATGTTGAGGTGGATGTGGTTACGACAGAAGTGTAGGTGGAAGTGCCTTAAAAATAGGGAACTATCAAAAGATCGATAACCGATTGTGTAGTCTCCATCGAAGCCCCAAAATGTTGTTGGAGCATCATCTCCTTGCTTACTCTTGCACTCTCTCTGAGATTGATCCCAACATAGCCGATCGTTAGTTCTTATTCAAACTAGCCAATTTCTTAGAAAGCGCATAATAATTTCATGTTAGAAGGGGAAGCACCATGGAACATGGAGTGAGACCCGTGTTGCAACTGGCTAACCCAATAGAATTTTGGGTCAACTGTCGACTCCAGAAAACGGGTTCCAGATCGGCACCTCAATAAAAGGTGAAAGATAGAATGGGGAAAAAGGAGAGTGAATCAAAAAACACTCGGAAAGAGGTAAAGACTCCTCACCTCGGTCCCACACTCACATTGATCCTAGAATTTTCATCTCATGGCGTTGCTCGAGCACCGGAGATGGTTCGGGTCATGTGGGAGGAGAGTGAGGAGGAGATGAATTTATAACATGAATAAAAATGTGGTCACCAGGAGCCACGGGCTCCGCTTTATGGAATAAAAGACAAGATTAAGTTAGATGACCGTGTGTACCTTAGTGTGGGAGAGAGTGTGTGAGTTCAACCTTCTTCTTCTTCGGCCGGCCGATGAAGAAGAGTCCAACCGATGCTAGCTTGATGTACCTGTGCAACGGATTCGGGGTTAGCCCTAACCCCTTTTTTATTTTTTTATGATGTATGAAATGATGCAAAACTAAATAAAAATGATACTTAAATATGAACTAAATGATTTTAATGAAGAGTTAGTAAAGAGAATATGAATGGTTAAAGACAACGCAACCCAGGAAAAGTGGCAACCGGGTTGGATAGATTCAATGTAAACTGCGCGGCTCTGATGCAGAGACTGCAGCGGACAGCACCGATGTCATAATCAAGTGACGTTTTTTTAAAAATAAAGATAACTTACCAAGGGTGGTTTGATATGAATACAAGTTTGCTTTAATATTATGATAAGTAATCTTAATTTACCTGATAAGCCATATTATGGACGATGAAGTTCTGGAAACTCCCAGCACAATGTCGATGTAGGACGTGCTATGGGCACTACAGATATCTAAATTGAATGATTCTTATTTTAAGTAAAAGAGGACTAACCAAGGAACAATTTATATGAAGTATGTATAGTCTGAATTTACCATTAAATATACTTAAATTGACTGAGAAGACAATGACTTAGAAGAGAAGACTTCGGATCTGTCTGTACAGTGCCGGTGTTGAAGCCGTAACAAGCTGAGGAAATGTCAGAATTGATCTCCGTTTGTTGTATATGAAAGATATCTTGATGTAGCACACTTATTATGAAGGAATAAAGGCCGTAAAATGACTATATAGATCTGTAGAAGCCAATGATCAGCAGTGCAGCACGTTGGAGCATAGACCGGTTTCTTTCTCACTTTGGGACGATCTCCGAGCACCGGGACGAAGAGAGAACGATTTGAGGAGGTTGGGACGAGACTAGGATGTATGTAGGATGAGGATAAGAGTGCTGGAGGATGGGATTTTCTTCTTAGGTCGTTCATATGAGTCTCCCTTTATAGGGGATGAAAACAGGTCAAAAAAAAGCAAGTGTTGATACATCCGACCATAGGTTGGATTTCCTCCATTTAGTGTTGCTAATTTTCATCCTGAGGCTTCTAAAAATTTATCCAAATGATTGAGAGGGATTGGAAACCATGGATCACCTTCCCCATGTTCAAAATATGTCTCCACTTGAAGAGGAAACAAATCTAGTCTAAAAATGGCAAGTTTTGATGTATAAGACAACAAGTTGGATTGCCATCATTTGATGATGCTAATTTCAAACATGAGGCTTACAAATACTATAAAAAGTGATATGGAGGAGGAAAAATGAAGTTAAGGTTGTGAATTGGTCAGATATGTGCCTAATGGGCTAGGCTTGCATGCAATTGGGCTTGATCGGTGCTGCGTGCGGACAGAACTGCATGTCTGACTTCTAAAAGGCGCTGTGAACAAATGGGAGATCAGAATTGAATGCCGTTTGTTGCAATGGGAAGATAACTCAGAGAAGAATATTTTTATTGTTGAATACTTTTTCATTAGACGTTCATATAATCCTGTGAAAAATTTACAAATAGAGGATATGCTGGGATAAGCATAATCTGGCACACCACCAAGAGTCTCTTGTTCGGCAAACACGGATTTGATTAGAAATTAGCAAATCATCCTCATATTTCCAATAAGCATCTCGGCTCATCCAAAAGAGTGGTTCATCATGATTTTGATGGTCTAAAAGAGATGTTACCAATGGAATAATGGTTTAAGCTCTAAATAAGGCCAAATTGACGTGTCTACATCAACCAGCAACTCGATCGAGACTATATAGACCCAACTTAGTGATTTAGTTTTGACAGGGTTGTGTCATGTGACCTGTCAACTGGGTCACGCAGCGAGACTTTCCTTCACTCCCACCTCTTTCTCAACTCTACTCTAAAACTAAAATTCTTAAACTCATTTAAGTATTTTTTATTAGTTCTTAAATATTTAGTTAATTATTATTTAGTGTATTAATTATTTATTTCATTTTCTTTTACAATTATCATCGATTATTTCTTTATTAGGGGCCTAATTAGTTAATAGTTGTCTCTAATTAATCTAATCAATTTTACTTTTTAATTAAATTCATAATTAGTTCAATCAAGTATGTTTTCTCCAAGTCGTGACACTCAAATTTTCGATGTGAACCAGAATGATCTAACTTGGTCACGTTACATGTTGATCTCCATGGCAAACTGAAAAATGCATTGTAAATACTATGATAAAGTTATATATGGTGGTATTTATAAATTAAAACACGATCTTACTATAGTGAAAGATAACATGCTCATGTTCTTGAACTTTGCCATAGGTAAGAGCGTAATTTCGTAAACATCTACAATCCATAGAGCAATTGAAAGAAACTTCAAAACGGCACATGGATACTGTTCGAGAAGAAAATTTTAAATCGACGAGATATTTTATACACATATACAAGATTAAACAACTATTTAAACACTCTCTTCGAAGATGGTACATATTTCTTAGTTTTAAAAATACTTGATTACCTTCTTTAGTTACTATTAGTTAATTTCTTTTTAAAATAGATGATCTCTATCAAACTATGGAGACAAATTGAAGGTTGTTCATCGATGAAGACTTTTTTCGATACACCGACCAATAAATGAGTCAAGGATTGGGGAGTAAGCAGATGAGAAAGTGGAAGGGGATCAACCAACCAATCAAAGATGGCACCGCGGCCATCCTCGGTGCCGCACATGCCACCAATCAATGCTGCCAAAGGCGGGGAACGGGAAGGTGGGAACTATCCGCCGCTGAGATCACTAGGTGCAGCCCAGCGCTCCACCACGGCATGGCCTACCATCGCCGGCCGCTCCCTATAGCACAGTTTCTACCGTGGCCATCCGGTATGGTGGTACCCACTTGAATCAACAGATCTACATGGCCGAGGATCATGGTCGATTCCATATAGACAATCGTATAACGATTGGACTAATCGATCTCGTAGATCCCCGAGAAGTCGATCAAGAACGGAATCGAGCGAGTCGACTTCGATACAAGAAGAAATCGGACAAGAAAGAACTCCGATTTCATATATCAAATCTCCTAGATCTCAACGGGGCTCTGATACCAATTGTTGGATTTGCGGAAGCGTACTTGAATCCATCGCAAACAAATCGTTCAAGGCGACCTCTCGATCACGTCGGACCGAGCGAGTACGAGGTCTTCCCTCCTCACGTCTCCCGTTCAGTCTCGTAGTCGATGGGGAACTCGAGAACACATTTCCATGAGTATGAGGGGGACCAAGACTCAGTCTCAAATAAATAGAGTCAGTTCATCATGACTCAAATCCTTAAGTTATTAGAATTGTAGATATATCTTTTATACTAATGAGCTCCTTAAATATAATACAAATACTTTATTTTATAAAAGGCCACCTTAGGAGTTAATACTAACACGTGGAACCGCCGGTGACCATGCCCATGAGGGACCAGAACATGTCGCCCAACGTCATCTTCTTCCGCTACAGGCTCTTTACAAAAGCAGAGGTAGATCGAAGAAGAGGAGGAGGGAGGACGATTTCTGCTACAGCCTCACCACTGACGATCACCCCAACGCTGAACCCCCTCTTGGTGAGGGACCAGTAGAGGAGCTCCTGCCCTCACCCAAGGCATTTGGGAGCACGATGCCTTTGGGGCGTCGATGCAGCTGAACCCCGTCCCAACCACGGGCGAGGGGAAAAAGACGGGGAAGATGGATTTTGAGATGCTGGGACTGTTGTGCATGAATGGGAGGGTTTCGGGGGGATCTGTGAGAGTGGGAGAGAGAAAGGTGGTCAGGGAAAAGAGGAGGGGGGAGATCGAGGGTTACATGATAGCCGGAGAGTTTCAAGGGGTGGGATATGACGGGGATAATATATTTATCTTATTATTGTGTATAAAAAGTAAGTTTAAATTTAAATTTCTATTTAATAAATGTACAAAAAGTATTTTACAACTAGATATTTTATTAAATATTTTCATAAATAAGATCCACTATAATTTAGATCATCAAGACATCTTATAGCTAAGTGTATTTTTAAATTTATTTATTATTATTTATTATATGTATCAGTTCATTCTAATAAATAGATGTTGGAAAATGTAACTTAACATTATGCTTTATTTTTATTTAAAGTGTTTGCTCATTAATCATTGTAATTAATAAATGAAATAACTATAAAGAATTAGAGATGATGTTTCAAAATGAAGAAGATATAACAACATATTTACATATAATGGCAATTTATCTATTTGATTAAATGGTTGAGATGGTTCTATCAAATATAATATTTATTTATCGAGGTGAGTTCATAGTTAGCAATTA
Source organism: Cryptocoryne crispatula var. balansae (assembly GCA_036172225.1). Lineage (NCBI taxonomy): Eukaryota > Viridiplantae > Streptophyta > Magnoliopsida > Alismatales > Araceae > Cryptocoryne > Cryptocoryne crispatula. The sequence goes on from CM069924.1 coordinate 25,031,706, forward strand.
GTAGATAAAACTATTTTCTTGTAGTGAGTGATAAGACAGAGATTGATGAGCATGTTATTTATTTTTATTAATATATAATAAATTAAATTATATTCTTATTAATATTAATATATTTTAAATACATTATATATTACTATTTTTGTATATGATTACTATTATTCATCTATTAATCTTATTATTATATTAGTATATCTTCTTGTCTATTTTTATTAATATATTTATAATTTTAAAAATATTTTAAAATTTAACAATATTTAAATATTTTTATTATATTTAAGATTGAATATAAATTTATTTCATATATTATATTATTTTTAATATTAATATATTATTTTATATTAGTATCATTAATAAATTATAAATTAATATTTTATTTTTAAATAGTAATACATTTTTAATATGTTTTTTATATTAGTACTATTAGTCATAAACTGATCTTTTTATTATATCATTATATATTATTATGTATTTTATCTAATAATATGTTATTTTATATTAGTATCATTATTAAACTATATATTAATATATTATTTTTAAATATTAATACATTTTTAATGTATTTTTTGTATATTAGTACTATTAGTCATAAACTGATCATATTATTATATTATTATATATTTTATTAATAAATTTATAATTTAAATTTATTTTAAAATTGTACAATTTATAAATATTTATAATTTTTAAATATTTTATATAAATTTTTATAGTTGAAAATGAAATTTGGGATTTTATTATGATTATATTTGGAAGAATTTTGTTTGGGTACTAAAGTTGTTACCTTTGTTATATTTATTTTATTTTTAATTAATTTGAATATTTTATACGAATTAATTCTATAGTCTATTATAGTGTTTTGTTGATTCACTATATTTTAAAAATTATGTTTTATATCACTTGTAACTTCTTTATTATGTATTATATGTTGATAACTATCTTAACTAACACATAAACTACTATCTAAACAGATATCTTCATTTCGTTCGTTAGTCATTATTATTTTGGATATTCTTGATGTAAATGTTATATCATAATTTTATAATATTTTATAGAGATTCCTTACACTTTTAAAATGTTGAGAAAGATTACAGAGATTATGATGACAATATCACATAATTCATAAGTGGTTTTCAATGATTTTCCTTTTACAGGGATCCAAATGGACCCCTGTTCACAGTTCGGTTCCATGGCACAAAGGAGAATTTGTTTTGAATCATATAAAAACACTTAAAAACGTTAATTTATGAGATTTTTACATGTCGATACTCGTAATTAGTTATATGTATAAATATATCTAGAAAAATCTTTGATCCACGCATCATCTACAATGATGCCAAACTTGGAATTTAGATTCCACAACCACTTAGTTAATAAGGCAATGTTCATAGCTTCTAATGGGATGAGACCAACACCCCATTCCTTGGTAGATCTTCACACATGATTCTAATTTAAGAAATGAAAACCCTTCTTATCATCACTACCTTGTCAGAAAATCTTGCCCTAATATTTTCCAACTCGTTACAAATATCTTTATGGGATGTTTGGTTGCATGATAATTTTTTGTAAACTTTCATGATAAAAAATTATATTAAAATAAAAAGTGAGCCAACTCATGACATAAAATTATCATGTTTGAAGGGCTATGATAATAAAAAGAGTAACTATTATTTATGACCAAACAAAGTGGGAGACCATAGAAAAAAATAAAGAGGTGAGACCCTCTTTTTTGTTTAAGAAAAAAATCACTTTCAAAACATAAAATTGTCAAAGTTGTTAAACACCTCTTTTAACAAGTTTTCTTATAATTTTTAAAAGTTAAAATAAAAACCTTTATTATCATGCAACCAAACACCCCCATTAGGAACTTTCAAAATAGAGAAGAAAAGCAAACAAATACTCTTTAGCACAATATTTGATAACACTCATCTCCTTCTCGAAGAGAGCATTCTGTTTTTCCAACCCTGCAACTTTTTGTTACACCTTATGAACCATACACTGCCAATCTTTACTTTTGGTCCCCTTTGTCGGACAGTAGTAAGCCCAAATATATGATTGGTAAACAGGCCCACGGCATGTTGAAGATTATTCTGCATCCGAATCTTTTGGGCTTCATTCAAGTTAATACAAATCAATTTGCATTTCTCCCAAATGACCTTCCATCAAGTAACCGCCTGAAAACGTGGAAAGAATAACTCTCAAGTTAATGCATTTATCTGTTGCGGAAAACCCGGCGATCGATCTCCCTCGGAGCAAGACGCACACACCACGAAGACGACGAGATCTTGGAGAAGTCAAACTCCACTAAACTGCAGACGTACAACCTCTCCCCCGGTGGCTCCCTCGACACCCGACATACCGAATGAGCCACCGGCCTGGGCTATTTATAGGGAGAACAACCCAGGAAACCCATCCCGACTAGAACTCTCCTAGTCCCTATCCAGAGTCCTGATAGACTTAGGATAGTCCGATGCCTATCCGGCTAACAACCACCGGATCCTTATCCCCACTTGGGGATTAACCCACGTACGTACGTACGTATGTAACTAACTAGTTACGTAACATTCTCCACCTTGGGTTAACTCCACAAGTCCCCGTCCGTCCGCCAGCTCCACCAGCATGGCCCGCACCAATACCAGGTGCCCGCACAGCCTGATTCCGCTGCACGCCCCGACATGGCCCCTCCTCTCTCGGTTGACGCGAGAGATATCGACCACCGTCGTTGGAAGCGAACGTTACATGCTTCCTCCGCGCTCCACCTTCAGCAGATATTGTCCTCCACTGAACCGTACTACTCACCGTGAACCGTAGCCACACCGGTGTCAACCCCTCCCCGCGAGCCCTCGTACAAACCTTTCGTCAGCAGCCCCTTTAGCACGGTCCGTGCTCCTCTGCAGACCATGAGAGCTCCACCTTCAAGAGTGCATCGGTATCCTCTTGAACACACGACTCCCAGTGAGATCAGGTTCTTCTTCAGATCTGGCACATGTCGGACCTCCACGAGCTTTCGCACCTTTCCATCAAACATGCGTATCCTCACGGACCCGATACCAGCAACCGAGCAACATGCTCCATTTGCCAATCGGACCGAGTCGCCTTCGCATGTCTGATACCTGTGAAACATCGTCCTGTCCGAGCATACATGAAATGAGCAGCCAGAATCTAAGATCCAACCTGAATCTCGCTCTCCTGCAGATGTCGTACAAAGGACGTCATCCATGTCCTCCTCGCTGTCCTCTGCTGTTGACGCCTCTGCCTTCTCCAACTTTGCCTCCTGCAGCCGTTTGCTCTTCTTATGCTGTGGGCATCCCCGCTTGAACTGACCTTCCTCGTCGCACTAATAGCACCTACGACCCCGAGTCTTGGATTGTGCTTTGTCCTCTCGTCTCCCCTGCCGGTTGTCCGAGCTGCCACGACCTCCACCTGCAGTCAAAGCCCGACTCCCACTTGACATCCCTCGGCTTCGTTGCTCTTCCGACGAGACTCGTTCGAAAGCAACGAGGCTATGACATCATCTAGCTCCCGAGGGTGTCGGTCTTATACAAAGATGGTCGTCACGATGTGATCGTACGGCATTGGCAATGACGACAACAAAAGAAGCGCTCGATCCTCTTCCTTGATTTCTTCACCCGCAGATAGCACCTCCGTCGCACTCGTTGAAGTCGTCGAGATGAGCATCGATCCCTCGTTCCCTCGATCATCTTCAAGCCATATAGCCGCTTCTTCGCTAGCAACCCGTTTGTCAACGACTTGGACATGTACCGCTCGAGCTTTTCCCGTACATCCGCCGGATCTTCTAAGCCGATCACCTCTCGTCGCGTGTTGTCCGCCAAGAATACTTGAATCGTGCTATTCGCTAGCGCCCGCTTTTCAGCCCACTCCTCCTCTGTCAGCTTCTCCTGTTTGGCTGCCGCTTTGCCAAGAGCCTTGACCAGTCCTTCCCGCGTAAGAATATTTTTCACGCGTTGCTGCCATAGAGTGAAGTCTCCATAACCGTTGAAGGGTTCTATGGAGAAGCTTGTAACCCTTCCAACGGATCCCTGACTTGTGCCTTCCTGCCCTGCCATCGATCGATCCTGATCAAGTACACCCTTGATCGATATCGACGCACACCTGCACCTGCACAAATCAGACCGTCGGTTTGGAAATCGCCTGATCCAGACCGTCCAATGAACCCGGAGCGCCTGAAAACCTAGGGTTGGACTCCTGGATCGCCTGATTCCGCCACCGAACGCCCCCGATCAAGCCGAAATAACCTCAGCCACCCGATCGGTAAACCTGCTCCTTCCGATCTTGGATCCTGTTAACGGGTACGGACAAGACCCGATAACCCTATCCAAAACCCGGACCTAGCAACCTAACTTTATCTGATCCAACCGGACTTAAAGTCTAAGTCCTAATAACCGGATCCGACAAGAACTAATCTGACCCAATAAATATTTAAATATTGGATCCTTACGTTTGAGCAACGTTCCTCTCTCCTTTCTAACTCTCTCTTCTCTCTCCTGTCCCACGTCAACACAACGTGGAAAGCTCCCACGTTTACTCCCTTGGGATTACAACAGGAAAAACCAAGAAAAGAAAGATAAAAACTAGAGAAAATCAAACACTCATCGCAAGCCCTTTCTAACACAGTTGTGGCTTCCTTGCTTACGTAGCGCAAGAGAGGGTCTTCCATGCGCTAAACTCCCTCGGATGCTGCTGCAATGGTGCCACGACCGCCTCACTGCTAGCGTCTATCTTCCTATGGAGTCTTACCAACGCAAAAGACACCGCCAAACGTGATGGATCTTCACCACGGTGCACCTGGATCCGACGCTTCCTCGCCGAAAAGGGATCACCACCGGCGTCGATCCTTCCGTCGACGATCCTCCACCACAACTAGAGCCGCTACCAACTGTTGAGTTGAGAGCCCTTCGATGTCCAAAGCAATCAACCAAATCCGTCGATCACTCCACCCGCAGCTAGACCCGCCGTAGGAACCGCCGGTGTAAGGAATGCCGCCACCCACGTCGTCTTCTCCGTGCCGTCTTCGACTACGAACGATCAAGCCATAGCTCTGATACCAGATGTTGCGGAAAACCCGGCGATCGATCTCCCTCGGAGCAAGACGCACACACCACGAAGACGACGAGATCTTGGAGAAGTCGAACTCCACTAAACTGCAGACGTACAACCTCTCCCCCGGTGGCTCCCTCGACACCCGACATACCGAATGAGCCACCAGCCTGGGCTATTTATAGGGAGAACAACCCAGGAAACCCATCCCGACTAGAACTCTCCTAGTCCCTATCCAGAGTCCTGATAGACTTAGGATAGTCCGATGCCTATCCGGCTAACAACCACCGGATCCTTATCCCCACTTGGGGATTAACCCACGTACGTACGTACGTACGTAACTAACTAGTTACGTAACATTTATCAATGCTCACCGTGGAAGAAAGCGATGTATCATCGGCAAATTGAGCATGTGAAATCCATTTCTCTATTAGCCCCGACTTGAGTACCTTCAATAAGACCTACAATCTCTACCTTATCCCACATAATGCTGAGCACTTGACCTACTAAGACAAACAGAAGAGGTGAAATAGGATCCCCTTGCCTAAGACCCGAGGACAAGTCAAAAAACCCGAAGCTTTCTCCATTGATGTCAACCGAAAATTTAGTTGTAGAAACGCAACAAAAGATCCACCTAATTTATCTGCTATTAAATCCTGTCAATTGCATCGTCCGGGAGAAGCACAACCATCTTATCCAAGGAAGGTGGGGTCGGGGGTCGAGACTAGGTCGGTCGGACCTAAAACCGACCCGAATTGGTTAAGGTCGTGACTCATGTTGAGTCGGGGTCGGGTCAGGGTCAAGAAAAAAATATTAAAAATTTATTTAAATATATTAACCAGGTTGGGATCGCAAGGCCGGGTCGGGGTCAGTCGGCCCAAAAACCGACCGAGTAGACGACCAACCGGATCGCCGACCAAGCACATCATGATCTTATCTTCTCGTAAACTTTCTCGCAATCCAACTTAAAAAATATACATTGTTTATGTCGAATTTATTAATCATTTTAAGCACACACGTACGGCTATAAAAATTGTCTAGAATGAAACGCTCCAAAATAAAAGCAGGTTGTGAAGGATTCGTCAACTTCCCGATGTAACTACTAATAAGGGTCCGTTTGGATCCAAGTAAAACTAAATCGTTGAAAACTTTATTGCATTGGATATGATCTTCTATGAATTTGAAATTCTGTTGTGGTCATTTGGTTGCTCCGAAAACTATTTCCTCTTGTTTGGTTATGTATGAATTATGTTTATGTATTGTAATATTTTTAATTATATAGCTCACTAAAAATATTATTTTAATCTACAAAACAAGATGTTGATATTTACTAACTCGAATTCTAAAAAGTATCAATAATTGGATATAAAATAATTAATTACTAAAGTACTTATTTAGTTTATTTTATAATATGTAAAAATTAATAAGATTATAAAATTATATAGAATAAAATTTTTAGAATATATTATATTTTTAAATTAATATTTTAAATATCTTGACTACAAGATTTTACTATCTATAACTATTTATTTTTAACAAAAAATTATGTTAGATAATAAATATTTATTAGAAAATATATTTTTCTTACATGCAACAATAAAAGTATCTCTCTCTTTCTCTCGTACGCTACAATGTCCTGTAGTTGCACTTTGTGAGGAGATGTACGCGGCAACAGTGCCTTAGGGAAAACGGCCTACGGCCCATCTTAGCTGATGCCAAAAATCACCGATTATAGGAGTCAATTGAAAACATTTTTCAATGACTATAGTATTGCGGGCAACCATATAACCTTCCTATGCAACTTTTCAGGAAAAGTTAACACGGGCACGTAATTTTACAAAGATTCAAACGGACCCTAATGGGGTGTTTGGTTGTATGATAATGAAGATTTTTGTTTTAAATTTTAAAAATTGTAACAAAACTTGTTAAAAGAGGTGTTTGGTAACCATGACAATTTTATGTTTTAAAAGTGATTTTCTTCTTAAACAAAAAAGAGGGTCTCACCTCTTTCTTTTTTCTTGTGGTCCCCCACTTTGTTTGGTCATGTGTGGTAGTTACTCTTTTTTGTAATCACTTCCCTCCAAACATGATAATTTTATGTTATGAGTTGGTTCACTTTTTATTTTAATACAATTTTGTATCATGAAAGTGTAAAAAAAAATATCATGCAACCCAACACCCCATAAGTGTGAGACCCAATATCTTGGTAACGATTTTATAACGGCAATTCAAGAGACTTGCTGGTTTGAGAACTTGAATATCCTCCACGTTATCCCTTTTAGAAAGAAGGATCAGCAAAGTAGAGTTTAGCAACTTGATACACCCAGGATCTACCTCAAATTCTCAGAGAAACACCAAGAAATCATCCTTAATGATATACCATTAGCGGGAATAGAGATCTGCTGAGAAACCATCAGAACCTGATGCTTTGTAAGGATCCATCCTTTGATAGCACTAATAACCTCTTCCTCTGAAATGGCATCCACTAGAGACTCCACTTCAAAATAGGCCCTTAAATCATCCCAAAACATTTCCCCAAAAACTCGAAAACTCACAATTTGTTTCTTCTAAAATATAATTTTTTCTCTGACTTTGAGAGCCTCTATGAGCTATTTTCCTTATATATAGTGCCAAATCACCTTCCCACCAGCTTCTCTTATGTATTGGTTGTTCGAAGAAATTCTCTTTTCATCTCGATGGTCATCTTACACTCCGGAGCAACACTGCAAAGAAGGGAAGAAAATTTATCGAAACTAATCCCTAGTGCTCCATCAGGGGGTACTTTAATGCTGGTCAACGCATTCCACCAACGGGGCACCTACAGCTAGTGCCCCAGTAGAGGCAAACCCCCGTTTTGCACCATTTTGTTGGGTTTACCCCCTTCGATCAATTATTTACTCTCCTCTATCATTCTAGCTTCCATTATCATGACATTTAGCATGCATTTGGTTACACATTTGCGTCTTCATATGCCTTTAAAACCTATCAAAATAATGGTTGGAATTTAATCCAATCCGGTTAATTCCTTTCTTTTTGCATGGTCAAATTCAAATTTGAGCATGATGTTATACTTTCACTAGAACTAATAACACTTTCACTCATTTCTGTATTTTCTTATAGATATTTTTAGGTAAACCCGGCCAAGGTGGAGCTTCAACCGGATCGAAGAAAAGGAACCCTCTAAAACTCTCCTCTTTCGACTGACCAAGGGAGAAGTTGGAACCAACAATCTCCTCGCTTTCAAAAGTACAATGGTCATTTTTATTCTCATTTTTATTTCTTTTTATTCTACTTTATTTTGGAGTCTTTGACTCTTGGCGACCACTAACATCCCATTCGCTGAGTCTCCAAAGAAAACGTAGGGCGAAGGAGATTCGAATCCATTTCGAGTGTCCACACACAATACATTGTTAGAAATAGATGATTATTCACCATATATTCTGCATTAATTTAAAGAATGAAGAATGAAGAAAAATACGATCTATGCCAAAATAAGAATGAAGAATGACTACACTAACCATAATGGTATAACTCCATCGGATGAAGATATATTTACTTCTAAATTCATTACTTTGCATCCAAACATCACATGCATGTCTCTTGTCATATTAATGACTTCTTCATTCACCAACTTCATTGTATAATTTTTGCCACTCTAGGATGTAGCACATCAATTGTACTTTACTAAACATTAACATCTATCTTCTATAAATATCTTTTATAATTTCATTGAATTCCATTCCCTTTTATAAATGTATCACGTACACTTCATTCTTGTACATGAAAAATCTAGGCATTTGATTCATAGCCATCTCTATCTCAATTAAACTGATCGTATTATTATATTGATATATATTATAACATAATATAATTAAATTGATCGTATTATTATATTATTATATATTATAACATATTAAAAATTGTATTACTATTTACAAATACTATATTAATTTATAATTTAATAATGATACTAATATAAAATAATATATTAATATTAACAAGAATATAATATATGAAATAAATTTATATTCAATATTAAATATAATAAAAAATTTTAAATATTTTTAAATTTTAAAACATTTTTGAAATTATAAATTTATTAATAAAAATAGATAAGAAGATATACTAATATAATAATAAGATTAATAAATGAATAATAGTAATCATATACAAAAATATTAATATATAATGTATTTAAAATATATTAATATTTAAAATATATTAAAAATAATATTTTTTACATTTTCATGATAAAAAAATATATTAAAATAAAATGTGAACTAACAAATGATGCAAAATTGCCTTGTTTAGAGTGTGCGATAACAAAAAAGAGTAGGTATATGATTGAACAATGTGGGAACCCCCATAATAAAAAAGAAGTAAGGCCTTCTTTTTTTGCCTAATAAGAATGTTATTTTTAGAAATATAAATTTTTAACAAAAAATTAATTTATCGTCTAAATCAAACACCTCATTAGATATTTTATTAAGTCAAATCAATCATCATCTTAGATACAAGGAGGTACCATTAGTTTGTGTGTAAAATGGGTTGCGAAACCATCTTTTCAGGAAAACTCAATCTTGCCCTTTATTTGAATGTCAGGAAATCAGTTAGTCAACGCAATGTTCATCAATTGACTCCATAAAATGAGAGATTTCAGCATCCCCATCCTCAATCCAGATGTGGACGGAACAGACCTAAGTGATTGTTGTAACACTTATAAAAATTTTAAATTAATAATTTTTAAATTTTTAAATAATAAAATTATAAAAATTTAATTTTAAAAAATATTATATTGTATAATATTTCAGAATGATAAACATGATAAAAACTATAAAAAAAATTTAGTTGGAGTATATATTACTTTATATATATCAACTTTTAAAATATAAAATTATTAAAAATGATTCAAAAAAATAAATAATTGAAAATATTTTAAAATATATATACTTATGTAACAAATTGTGTTCTCAGAAAAATAATTTATGTAATACCAAATAACATATTCTATTTTCAATTTTCATGAAATGTTGTTTCATGAAAATGTCTTTCACTTCAATTTTATTTTGCATGTTCCAAACTTACTAACAAGTGCATTATAGTTATGTAAAAATAGTATATTGATATGTGTGTCGTAAAATTGTCAATTTTAAACCAAAGTTACTTTTTGTACGCTAAATGCAGAAAGTCTTATTGTTAAAAAAAGAATATTTTACAAAAATGGTTAATCATAAAAGTAAAAAAAATTATTTTTATTTAAAATAATTTAGCCAAGTTAACACTTTTATGTCATGAATAAAAATATTTGTTTAAAAATAATTAATTTTTATTTAAAATTACTTGTAGATGATACAGTAATCGACAAAGTTATAAAAAATTAAAATTTTAAATTTTAAAATATTTTTATGAAAATAATTTTTTAGAAACTAAATAATTATTCTTATTGTCAATTTTTAGTAAATTTTTTTCTACATACAATTTTACGGCAACAAGTCTACCAAATAAAATATTTCTATTTTCTTGTCCTTGGAAAGTTATTTTCACGTAATTTTTTTTTCCTATTTTTGTTTTGCACACAACCAAATGGATCCCATGTTTTTAATTTATTCGGAAAAATAAATCCATGGAAATTGTTTTACTTAGGTTCTACTTTTACAAGGATCCAAATGGACTTAGTGGAAAAGTACATACTTCTTTCTGGGTTAGTTTTCACAAATTCAACACTCTAGAATGAATAATTTATAGGAATAACAATTCAAAATATTCAGTCTTACTATATTTTTTATAGTGCTTATCAAGGTTTTAACTAACTCTAAATTATCTGATACCTATACACATTAATAATGGAATTTTACCTTAGTTGAATATTACATTTGAAAAATACAATTTAAATTATTTACTTACCTTAAAAGATTTATTAAGATACAAGTGATGAATTCTGAGGCTAATTAAAACATTATCAAACCATCTAAATACCACAGCCTTTAACTAATTAGAGGTCAGTTTTATGGTTGGATCACTAATTAATCAAACACCACCTTCTTCTCCAAGCACCATGATCTAGCTAGCCAGCTAGAGGTGCAAGTCGATTTGGTTTGGAGGGATTGTTCTCAAAATCTAAACCCAACACCAAACTAATTAAGTGCTCAAATTAAATTAAACCTAACCAATTTTGTTTGATTTAATTCGAGTTACAACCCCAGATCAGTTAAATTAATTAATAATATATATTTTAAATAATTAATATTTCTGTCTCTTTGCTGATGGTGATTTTTCAGTAATTATTATCCTTATGTGCTTTTGTGTGTTCAGCTGCATAATGCCTCTATTTTACGTGCATTGCAGTTGTTAAATGGTTAGCTTGTTAGTGATATGTACTTCTTGGCTTCCATCCGTCAGATCAAAAAGAAGAGGTACACACATTCCTAACATCCACTTATACCTTCATTAACAATCTCCAACACCTAAATAACAAGATAAGGTTCCGTGCAAATGGCAAAGTGGGCTTTTCCATGCAAATGAATGTGGAAGATTGAAAAGGATGGTGAAGCTTCTTGGATTTCTATTGTAAGGAGCACATATGGAACTAGGAACATGAGATGGCTATACAACCTTCATCCTAACTTTAGATGACCCAAGGTTTGGAAAGATGTCTTCAGTTTTTAGAGACATATAACAGTGGGTCAGCTATCAAGGTGGGGGATGGAAAGGACATTCTTTTTTGGCCTCATGACGGGAATTGCACCTACAACATATTGCTGTTTATTCCACCTTTGTCTCTCTATCTGTGCTTGTGCTTCTGCCCGCACTTGATAGGGTCCACCAACAAAGCGTGAAAGTTCTTTCTCAGACAGTTTTTGTTATTCTTTGATATATTTTTATTCTAAGTTTTATATTATAGTGGCAAAAGCAAAAGACCAATTTTTTCAATCTTGCAACTAACAGCCATTTCTATTATTCCAGTTTCTCTTGTATTGTGAGAAACTTGTGTTTTGGCTCAAGATGCATAATGTAATAGATGCCAATGCCAAAGGGTTTCACCCCTTTCTATTTGACTTGAATCCACCATTTAGTTGTTTTAGTAACAAAACAGCACTACAGGAAACTGGGTCATTGGCGACGGGTTATTGGCGATGGCTTTTTAAAGCCATCGCCAATAATGTTAAAAGCGACGGCTAAATTAACACCGACTAAATAGCGATGGCTAAATATAGCGATGGCTAAATAGCGATGGCTAAATAGCGATGGCTAAATATAGCGACCAAAGATCTGGGGTTATTTACCAGAAAGCGATCGCAAAGAGATGGCTAAATAAGTTAATTTAAGTTCTGGTAAATAAATATGGCTAAATAGCGATGGCTAAATAAAGCCATCGCTTTCTGTCTCTTTACATTGGTAAATAGCGATGGCTAAATATAGCCGTCGCAAATTCTTGGTATTGCGACGGTCGAAGCCGTCGCAATACCCAGAAAACTACCCGTGCGGATTTTTTCCACGGAAAAGTGGCGACGGCTTCATACGCCGTCGCTAATTCTTGGTATTGCGACGGTCGAAGCCGTCGCAATACCCAGAAAACGACCCGTGCGGGTTTTTCCTCGGAAAAGTGGCGACGGCTTCATACGCCGTCGCTAATAATATTAGTGGCGACGGCTTAAGCCGTCGCCACTAATTCAAGGTGACCGTTGAACGGTCGACTTTTGTTGGCGACGGCGGAAGCCGTCGCCAATGTAACTTATCCTGTTATTGGCGACGGCTTCAAAAGTCATCGCCAATAAATTTGGCTTAAAAAAACCCTCGACGCCCTCCTTTCTTCCCCCCGCCGCTGACTCCCCCCGCTCTCTCTCTCTCTCTCTCGCGCACGCTCTGCCGCCGGCGCCGGTCGTCGCCGCTTCAGCCGTCGCCGCCGCCGCCAGCATTTCTGCACCCTCCCTGCGCCGTAGGGAACCGTGAGGGGAGAGCTACGAGGAAGCCGCCGTGGGTGTCGCCGGCTCCGCCGCCGCCGCCTCCTTTGTGCCGGATTTAAACCCTACTTAGGGTTAATCGAACCTCCTTTGAGGTATACATCTTCAACAAATGAATTTTTGTTTAATTTTTTTCCTATACATCACAAAGCATATATGCAATAGATATGTGCCAAACATCCCTAACAAATTAATAGGTTAGGACTTACTCAAACCAAATATGTAGCACCTTGATCACTTTAATTATTTAGGAGATAGAACAAAAGTAGATATGTGCATAGAGTTTCAATTAGATTATCACTAAGTTTAATACCGATTTTGCTTAAAAGTTAGATATTAAAAGGAAAACTAAGAGAATTTTTTTATGGGCTTAATGTGAAAATATAAACTTTTAGTTGTCACTTAATTTAACTTAATGCAATATCCTTAGAACTTAATTTTTTTAAATGATTACATTAAATGACCTAAATGACCTAAATGACCTAAAATGACTTAATTTTTTCTTAGATGTTTACATTACATGACATAAATGACATTAAATGACCTAAATGACCTAAATGACATTAAATGACCTAAATGACCTAAAATGACTTAATTTTTTCTTAGTTTTCATGTCTAACTCTTCGTTTGTGATAAAAATATTTAATTGGTATGTATAAACATTTATTGTTCAACAACAAGTCTAATTTTGATCATTTTATCTCTTTTTCAGGAAACTTCAATCGAGATATACACTTGAGAGTTTCTTCTTTCGGTGGAGGTTCGGTTATATATTGATTTCTTTATTAAATTAACATTTCTTCATTGTATTTCAATCCTTTAACAAATTAAGATGAGTAACTTAGACAAATCATGGATGCATATTCCTAATAGATTAGATTCTAGATATATTCAAGGGATCGAAGAATTTTTAAACTATTCTTTTCATGATTCTAGAATACAATTTAGACATGGACAACATAACGATCTAATACAATGTCCTTGTAAAAAATGTTGTAATACATTTATTTTTAAAAGAAATGTTGTCAAGGAACACCTAATATGCAATGGTATATGGTTAAATTATCAAAAATGGATATGCCATGGTGAAATTGAAGTCAATATGATAAATGAGGACATTTCAATTTTAAATGAACCACAAGATAATTATGTAGATGATGAGGTAATAGAAATGTTACAAGATATTCAAAATAATGAATCTTCTATTCGACATAATGAGGAAGAACACAATGAAGATAATTTTCAATATTCCAAATTATTAAAAGATTCTGAAACACCTCTATATGAAGGTGTTAAAAATGTATCTAAATTAAAATTTATATTAAAGTTGATTCAACTTAAGTCCATTAATGGTCTCACTAGAAAATGTATGGATATGATATTATCTTTATTTAAGGAAGTCTTACCTAATGGGGCATGTGTTCCCGATAATTGGTATGAGCTTAAGAAATTAGTTAAGGAATTGGGACTTACTTATGAGAAAATTCATGCATGTAAAAATGATTGTATTCTATTTTGGAAAGAGAATAAAGATAAAAATGTTTGTCCATATTGTTGTCGACTCCAGAAACGGGTTCCGGATCGGCACCTCAAGAGAAGGTGAAAGATAGAATGGGGAAAAAGGGGAGTGAATAAAAAAACACTTGGAAAGCAGTAAAAGGTCCTCACCTCGGTCCCACACTCACATTGATCCCCGAACTTTCATCTCACGGTGTCGCTCGAGCACCGGAGATGGTTCGGGTCATGTGGGAGGAGAGTGAGGAATAAATGACTTAATGCATGAGAAGATTAAAGAAGTGGTCGCCAGGAGCCGCGGGCTCTGCTTTATGTATTGAAAATAGAAAGAAGTTGACCGTGTGTACCTTAGCGTGGGAGATTGGGATGTGAGTTCAACCTTCTTCCTCTTCGTCCGGCCGATGAGGGAGAGTCCAACCGATGCTAGCTTGATGTACCTGTGCAACTAGAAAACAATAAGACAAGAAAACAAGTGAAGAAGTATTAGAACTGAGTGAAGTGTAGTAACTTGTAAAAGTAATAACATAAAACGACAATTGGAAACAAACTTACCGGATTCGGGGTTAGCCTTAACCCATTTTTTTTGGTTTTTTATGATATATGAAATGATGAAAAACTAAATAAAATGATGCTTAAATATGAATTAAATGATATGAATGAAGAGTTAGCAAAGAGAATATGAACGGTTAAAGACAACACAACCCAGGCAAAGTGGCAACCGGGTTGGACGATTTAATATGTAAATCGCGCGGCTCTGATGCAAAGACCGTAAAAAACAGCACCAATGTAAGAATCAAGTGATGTTTGTTTAAAAATAAAGATGAATCACCTAGGGTGGTTTTATATGAAGACAAGTTTTATTGAATCTTATGATAAGTAATCGAAATTACGATAATCCGGATCTTAAACAGTGAAGTTCTGGAAACTCCCAGCACAATGTCGATGTAGGACATGCTATGAGAACCACAGATATCTAAATTGAATGATTCTTGCTGTAAATAAAAGAGGACTCACCAGGGAACAATTTCTATGAATAATGTATGGGCTGAATCTACCATTAAGTGTACTGAAATTGACTGAGAAGATGATGACTTAGAAGAGAACACTTCGGATCTGTCTGTGCAGCGCCGGTGTTGAAGCCATAACAAGCCAAGGGAATGTCAGAATTGATCTCCGTTTGTTGGAGACGAAATATAGCTTGATGAAACACACTTCTTATGAAGTAAGTCAGGCCATAAAGTAAATATAAATATCTGTATAATCCGATGATCAGAAGTGCAGCACGTTGGAGCATAGGCCGGCTTCTTCTTCACTTTGGGATGATCTCCGGGAACCGGGATGAAGAGAGAACGATTTGGGGAGGTTGGGACAAGCCTAGGGTGTCTGGAGGACGAAGATAGGAGTGATGGAGGATGGGGATGCCCTTCTTAGGTCGTTCATATGAGTCTCCCTTTATAGGGGATGAGAACCAGGTCAAAAAATAGCAAGTTTTGATACATCCGACCATAGGTTGGATTTCCTTCAATTAATGTTGCTGATTTTCATCCTGAGGTATCTAGAAACTTACCTAAATGATTTAGAGATATTGAAAACCGTGGATCATCTTCTCCATGCTCAAAATATGCCTCCACTTGAAGAGGAAACAAATCTAGTCTAAAAATGGCAAGTCTTGATATACAAGACAACAAGTTGGATTGCCATCATTAGATGATGCTAATTTCGACCATGAAGCTTCCAGATACTATAACAAGTGATATGGAGGAGGAAAAAGGAAGGTAAGGTCGTGAATTGGTCAGATATGTGCCCAATGGGCTGGGCTTGCATGCAATTGGGCTTGATTGGTGCTGCGTGCGGACAGAACTGCGCATCTGACTTCTAAAAGGCGCTGCGGACAAATGGTAGATCAGAATTGAATGCCGTTTGTTGCATTGAAAAAAGGACTCAGAGGGTAAGATTATTGATGTTTAGGAATTCTTCATTGTATGTACACATAATCCTGTGAAAATTTTTAAAGTAGATGATATGCTGGGAAAAGCATAATCTGGCACACCACCAAGAGTCTCTTGTTCGGCAGACACGGATTTGATTAGAAATTAGAAAATCATCCTCATATTTCCAATAAGCACCTCAGCTCATCAAAAAGGGTGGTTCATCATGATTTTGATGGTCTAAAAGAGATGTTGCCAATGGAATAATGGTTTAAGCTCTAAATAAGGCCAAATTGGCGTGTCTACAATTGTAACACCTCCAGATATAAAAATGATCCTAAAAATAAAAATAAAAAATAGCACAAAAAGTTTTACATTATTTTCCATTAGGAGGTAGGTTGCAGCGTTTATTCATATCATCCAATACGGCTAAGTGGATGACACAGCACAGTCAATCACGATCATATCAATTGAGAGGTGAAATGCGTCATCCTGCCGATTCTCCCGCTTGGAAAAGGGTGAATGAACTTTATCCAGAATTTGCATTAGAGAAACGCAACATTCGGATTGGATTGGCTTCAGATAGCTTTAATCCATTTGGTCAAATATCTTCAAAATATAGTGTGTGGCCTGTTGTTACAATGGTGTACAACTTACCACCGTGGATGTGTATGAAAGCCACATACACAATGATATCATTATTAATACCCGGTCCGAGAGCTCCCGGAAATGATATTGATGTATTCTTACAACCATTGGTGGAAGAGCTAAAAGATTTGTGGGAGATTGGATTGAAGACTTATGACGCCGAAAAGAAAGAGATTTTTATAATGAAAGTCATACTTTTTAGTACGATAAATGATTTTCCGGGATATGCAAATTTATCTGGATGGAGTACTAAAGGAAAATTGGCGTGTGCTATATGTAACGAAGAAACACATTCCATTTGACTTACCCATAGTCGAAAACAATGCTACATTGGTCATCGTCGGTTCTTACCAGTAGCACATCGGTGGAGAAAGAACCAGTATAAGCATCTTTTTGATGGTCGACGATGTGTGAAGGGAGCACTAAAGATACTTATGGGATATGACCTATGGAGGCAACAAAAGGAGATGGACACTATTAGGTTCGGAAAACCGTTTAAGAAAGATTTAGAGAACTTAAGGAAAAATTTGTCAAAGAATAAAAATTGGAAGAAGAAGAGTATATTTTTTGAGAAACTCCCATATTGGTCATCTCTTAACATTCGGCACCATTTGGATGTCATGCATATTGAGAAGAATGTGTGCGACAATATATTAGAGATGTTTAACTTATCAGGAATTGACAAGGACAATTTGAACTCACGGAAAGATTTAGTAGATTTAAATATTCATCCCGAGTTACATCCGTACGAGGGTTCATCAAAGCTTCCAGATGCAATTTATAAACTTAGCAACGATCAAAAGTCTAGAATACTTGATTTCATTAAGAATGTTCGAGTGCCGGATGGTTATTCGTCGAATTTTAGTAGATGTGTAGATTTAAGTGTCCGAACAATTAGTGGTTTAAAAAGTCATGATTGTCATGTGATGATGCAAATAATTATTCCTTTGGCATTTCAAGGAAATGTGCCGAAGGATGTACTGAGTTCTATTGTAGAGTTATGCCAGTATTTTAAGATCATCTGCGCTAAGGTTTTGAACAGTAACATTTTGAGAGATTGGGAGACAAAGATTGCAGTAACATTGTGCAAGTTGGAACAAATTTTTCCACCATCATTCTTTGATGTAATGATTCACCTAGTTGTGCATTTGGCTTATGAGGCAAGAATGTCTGGACCAGTTCAATACCGATGGATGTATCCAATTGAAGGATATTTAAAGAGGCTCAAAGATTATGTGGGCAACAATGCGAGAGTTGAAGGTTCTATTGCCCAGGGCTACTTGGTTGAGGAGTGTACGCAGTTTATTTCAACATATATGCGTGATAAGAGTGAATATAGTAGAGATCGGAACTATGACGGTGGTTCAGAAGAAGTTGATACGGATGATAGTTCAATATTCAAACCAATTGGTCGCCCTTTGAGATGCAGGCATGTGCCTAAAATTTTGACGGAAAGAGAACAACAGTTAATACATGCATACGTGTTAAATCAAGTTGATGACATCGATTATTTTCGTCAATCTCATAGTGATACTCTTAAAAATAGATCAACTACGGAAGAAAACATCTTCGTGTGGTTCAGAACACACATTCAAGAGTTAAGGAATATAGGTTCTTCTAGATATACCAAGGAGCTGGAGATTTTATCACTCAGTCCGTCGAGATTTGCATCGTCATTAAACGGTTATATATGTAATGGATTTAGATTTCGAACATTGGAATCCGATTCAACCAAATCAACTCAACTAAGTGGTGTTATTGTAAATGACCATCTTCAATCTGGTTTTGACGGTTATTATGGACGAATATTAGATATAATTGAGATATCGTTCGATCGGAATAGCCGTTTAACACTTTTTGAATGTGAATGGTGGGATGTACATGATAAGGATCGAGGTTTTAAGTTTAACGAATATGGTTTTATATCATTAAACACACAGAGAAGATTAGGAACGGATGAACCGTTTGCACTAGCAAGCCAAGTGGAACAAGTTTTTTATGTAAATGATAACTCTAATAAGGGATGGGTGTTACCAGTACGATCACTACCTCGTAACTATTACAACATTTTTGGAAATGAGAGTGAAGATGAAAATGAACCGTATCAAGAACAACTTATTAACGTACCTATAACATTTGGAGTAATCGACGAAGATGTACAACTTCAAGAAACTCAGCCTATACAAATAGAAAGTTAATCTAAAGTTCCAAGTTCCACAATCCGAAGCCGGATTGCCCGATCGGAACACGGAACGGGCCTCGGATTGGCCAAAATATCTAAGTCCCACAATCCGAAGCCGGATTGCACGATTGGAACCCGGAACGGGCCTCGGATTGGGCAATCCGGCCTCGGATTGGCCAAAAAATCTAAGTTTCTCAATCCGAAGCCGGATTGCCCGATCGGAACCCGGAACGGGCCTCGGATTGGGCAATCCGGCCTCGGATTGGCCAAAAAATCTAAGTCCCACAATCCGAAGCCGGATTGCCCGATCGGAACCCAGAACGGGCCTCGGATTGGGCAATCCGGCCTCGGATTGGCCAAAAAATCTAAGTTTCTCAATCCGAAGCCGGATTGCCCGATCGGAACCCGGAACGGGCCTCGGATTGGGCAATCCGGCCTCGGATTGGCCAAAAAATCTAAGTTTCTCAATCCGAAGCCGGATTGCCCGATCGGAACCCGGAACGGGCCTCGGATTGGGCAATCCGGCCTCGGATTGGCCAAAAAATCTCCATTTCTCAATCCGAAGCCGGATTGCCCGATCGGAACCCGGAACGGGCCTCGGATTGGGCAATCCGGCCTCGGATTGGCCAAAATATCTCCATTTCTCAATCCGAAGCCGGATTGCCCGATCGGAACCCGGAACGGGCCTCGGATTGGGCAATCTGGCCTCGGATTGGCCAAAATATCTCCATTTCTCAATCTGAAGCCGGATTGCCCGATCGGAACCTGGAACGGGCCTCGGAACGGGCAATCCGGCCTCGGATCGGGCAATCCGGCCTCGGATTGGCCAAAATATCTCCATTTCTCAATCCGAAGACGGATTGCCCGATCGGAACCCGGAACGGGCCTCGGATTGGCCAAAAAATCTAAGTTCCGCAATCCGAAGCCGGATTTCCCGATCGGAACCCGGAACGGGCCTCGGATTGGGCAATCCAGCCTCGGATTGGCCAAAATATCTCCATTTCTCAATCCGAAGCCGGATTGCCCGATCGGAACCCGGAACGGGCCTCGGATCGGGCAAACCCGCCTCGGATTGGCCAAAATATCTCCATTTCTCAATCCGAAGCCGGATTGCCCGATCGGAACCCGGAACGGGACTCGGATTGGGCAATCCGGCCTCGGATTGGCCAAAAAATCTAAGTTTCTCAATCCAAAGCCGGATTGCCCGATCAGAACCCGGAACGGGCCTCGGATTGGGCAATCCGGCCTCGGATTGGCCAAAATATTTAAGTCCCACAATCCGAAACCGGATTGCCCGATCGGAACCCGGAATGGGCCTCGGATTGGGCAATCCGGCCTCGGATTGGCCAAAAAAATCTAAGTTTCTCAATCCGAAGCCGGATTGCCCGATCGGAACCCGGAACGGGCCTCGAATTGGGCAATCCGGCCTAGGATTGGCCAAAATATCTAAGTCCCACAATCCAAAGCCGGATTGCCCGATCGGAACCCGGAACGGGCCTCGGATTGGGCAATCCGGCCTCGGATTGGCCAAAATATCTCCATTTCTCAATCCGAAGCCGGATTGCCCGATCGGAACCCGGAACAGGCCTCGGATTGGGCAATCCGGCCTCGGATTGGCCAAAATATCTAAGTCCCACAATCCGCCGGACTGCCCGATCGGAACCCGGAACGGGCCTCGGATTGGCAATCCGGCCTCGGATTGGCCAAAAAATCTAAGTTTCTCAATCCGAAGCCGGATTACCCGATCGGAACCCGGAACGGGCCTCGGATTGGCCAAAATATCTAAGTCTCACACGATCGGAACCCGAAACGGGCCTCGGATTGGGCAATCGGGCCTCGGATTGGCCAAAAAATCTAAGTTCCTCAATCCGAAGCCGGATTGCCCGATCGGAACTCGGAACGGGCCTCGGATTGGGCAGTCCGCCTCGGATTGGCCAAAATCTAAGTCCCACAATCCGAAGCCGGATTGCCCGGAACCGGAACGGGCCTCGGATTGGCCAAAAAATCTAAGTTTCTCAATCCGGTCGGATTGCCCGATCGGAACCGGAACGGGCCTCGATTGGGCAATCGGGCCTCGGATTGGCCAAAATCTAAGTTCCTCAATCCAGCCGGATTGCCCGATCGGAACTTGAACGGGCCTCGGATTGGGCAATCCGGCCTCGGATTGGCCAAAATATCTCCATTTCTCAATCCGAAGCGGATTGCCCGATGAGAACCGGAGCGGGCCTCAGATCAGACAAACCGGCCTCGGAGTTGGCCAAAATATCTTCATTTCTCAATCGAAGCGGATTGCCCGATCGGAACCGGAGCGGGACTCGGATTGGGCAATCCGGCCTCGAGTGGGCAATCCGGCCGCCGGATTGGCCAAAAAATCTAAGTTTCTCAATCAAAGCCGGATTGCCCGATCAGAACCAGGCGGGCCTTTTCGGATTAGGCAATCCGGCCTCAATTGACCAAAATATTTAAGTCCACAATCGAAACCGGATTGCCGTCAGAACCGGAATGGGGCCCGGATTGGGCAATCCGGCCTCAATTGGCCAAAAAAATCTAATTTTCTCAATCGAAGCGGATTGCCGATCGAACCCGGAGCGGGCCTCGAATTAGGCAATCCGGCCTAGGATTGGCCAAAATATCTAAGTCCACAATCCAAAGCCAGTGCCCGATCGGAACCGGAGCGATTTCGGATAGGCAATCCGGCCTCGGATTGGCCAAAATCGAAGTTTCTCAATCCGAAGCCCGGATTGCCCGATCGAAACCGGAGCGGGCCTCGGATTAGGCAATCCGGCCTTCATGGCAAATATCTCCATTTCTCAATCCGAAGCGGATTGCCGTCGGAACCGGAGCGAGGCCTCGATTGGGCAATCCGACTCCCATTGGCCAAATCTAAGTCCCACAATCCGGCGGATTGCCCGGTGGAACCGGAGCGGGCCTCGGATTGGCAATCCGGCCTGGATTGGCCAAAAAAATCTAAGTTTCTCAATCGAGCGGATTGCCCGGTCGGAACTGGACAGCGGGCCTCGGAACGGGCAATCCGGCCTCGGATCAGCAATCCGGCCTCGGATTGGCAAAATATCTCCATTTCTCAATCCGAAGGACGGATTGCCCGGTCGGAACCCGGAGCGGGCCTCCGGATAGGGCAATCGGCCTCCAATTGGCCAAAATATCTCCATTTCTCAATCCGAAGCGGATTGCCCGTCGGAACCCGGAGCGGGCCTCGGATTGGCCAAAATCTAAGTTCCGCAATCCGAAGCGGATTTCCCGTCGGAACAGGAACGGGCCTCGGATTGGGCAATCCCTTCTCGGATGGCAAAATATCTCCATTTCTCAATCCGAAGCCGGATTGCCCGATCGGAACCGGAACGGGCCTCGGATCAGGCAAACCCGCCACGGATTGGCCAAAATATCTCCATTTCTCAATCGAAGCCGGATTGCCCGTCGGAACCGGAAACAGGACTCAGTTGGGCAATCCGACCTCAATGGCCATCTAAGTTTCTCAATCCGAAGCCAGATTGCCCAATCGAAACCCGGAACGGGCCTCGGATTGGGCAATCCGACCTCAATTGGCCAAAATATTTAAGTCCCACAATCGAAACCGGATTGCCCGATCAGAACCCGGAATGGGCCTCAGTTGGGCAATCCGGCTAATTGGCCAAAAAAATCTAAGTTTCTCAATCGAAGCCGGATTGCCCGATGGAACGGGGCCTCGAATTAGGCAATCCGGCCTAGCTTGGCCAAAATATCTAAGTCCACAATCCAAAGCGGATTGCCCGGACGGAACCGGAGCGGGCCTCGGATGAGGCAATCCATTCGGATTGGCCAAAATATCTCCATTTCTCAATCAATGCGGATTGCCCGATCAGAACCAGACGGGCCTCGGATTGGGCAATCCGCCCATCAGTGGCCAAAAAATCTAAGTCCTACAATCGAGCGGATTGCGGTGGAACGGAGCGGGCCTCAGATGGCAATCTGGCCTCGGATGTGGCCAAAAATCTAAGTTTCTCAATCCGAAGCGGATTGCCCGGTCGGAACCGGAGCGGGCCTCGGATCGGGCAAACCCGACACCAGTTGGCAAAATATCTTCATTTCTCAATCCGAAGCCCGGATTGCCCGGTCAGAACCCGGAATGGGACTCGGATTGGGCAATCCGACTCGAATTGGCCAAAAAATCTAAGTTTCTCAATCCGGCCGGATTTGATCGAACCGGAGCGGGCCTATTCAGTTAGAGCAATCCGACCTCGGATTGACCCAAAATATTTAAGTCCACAATCGAAACCGGATTGCCCGATCAGGAACCGGAATGGGCCACCGGATTGGGCAATCCGGCCTCGGATTGGCCAAAAAAATCTAATTTTCTCAATCCGAAGCCGGATTGCCCGATCGGAACCGGAGCGGGCCTCAGATGGGCAATCCGGCCTAGGATTGGCCAAATATCTAAGTCCCACAATCAGCAGTGTGACCGTCGGAACCCGGCACGGGCCTCGGATAGGGCAATCCGGCCTCGGATTGGCCAAAAAATCGAAGTTTCTCAATCCGAAGCCGGATTGCCGGTCAAGCAGGCGGGCCTGGATGGGCAATCCGGCCTCAATTGGCCAAAATATCTCCATTTCTCAATCCGAAGCCGGATTACCCGATCGAACCGGAACAGGTACCTCGATTGGCAATCCGGCTCGGATTGGCCAAAAATCTAAGTTTCTCAATCCGAAGCGGATTGCCCGATGGAACCGGAGCGGGCCTCGGATTAGGCAACCCGGCCTCGGATTGGCCAAAATATCTAGTCAATCCGAAGCCCGGATTGCTCGATGGGAACCAGAGCGGGCCTGTGGATTGGGCAATCGGGCCTCGGATTGGCCAAAAAATCTAAGTTCCTGTCCGGCCCGGATTGCCCGATCAGGAACTCGGAGCGGGCCACGGATTGGGCAATCCGGCCTTGGATTGGCCAAAATATCTCCATTTCTCAATCCAAAGCTTTTCCGATCGGAACCAGGACGGGCCTCGGATTGGGCAATCCGTCCTGATTGGCCAAAAAATCTAAGTCCCACAATCCGAAGCCGGATTGCCCGATCGGAACCCGGAACGGGCCTCGGATTGGCAATCCGGCCTCGGATTGGCCAAAAAATCTAAGTTTCTCAATCCGAAGCCAGATTGCCCGATCGGAACCTGGAACGGGCAGACACCAGTTAGGCAATCGGCCTCGGATTGGCCAAAAAAATCTAAGTTCCCTCAGTAAAGCGGATTGCTCGATCGAACTTCACGGGCCTGATTAGTTGGGCAATCCGACCACCGGATTGGCCAAAATATCTCCATTTCTCAATCAGAAGCGGATTGCCGATCCCGAACCCGGAGCGGGCCTCGGATCGGGCAAACCGCCTCGGATTGGCCAAAATATCTTCATTTCTCAATCCGAAGCCGGATTGCCCGGTCGGAACCCCGGAGCGGGACTCGGATTGGGCAATCCGGCCTCGGCTGGGCAATCGACGCCTCGTTGGCCAAAATCTAAAGTTTCTCAATCCGAAGCCGGATTGCCCGTCAGAACCCGGACGGGCCTGGATTGGGCAATCCGGCCTCATGACCAAATATTTAAGTCCCACAATCCGAAACCGGATTGCCCGGTCAGAACCGGAATGGGCCTCGGATTGGGCAATCCGCCTCCAGCTAGCCAAAAAAATCCTAATTTTTCTCAATCGAAGCGGATTGCCCAATCAGAACCCGGAACGGGCCTCGGATTGGGCAATCCGGCCTCTGATTGGCAAAAAAGACTAAGTCCCACAATCCTAAGCCGAATTGGCCAATCGGAACCCGGAACGGGACTCGTATTAGGCTATCCGGCCTAGGATTGGCCAAAATCTAAGTTCCTCAATCCGAAGCCGGATTGCCCGTCGGAGCGAACGGGCCTCGGATTGGGCAATCCGGCCTCCAGTTGGCCAAAATATCTCCATTTCTCAATCCAAAGCCGGATTACTTGTCGGAACTGGAACGGGCCTCGGATTGGGGCAATGCGGCCTCGGATTGGCCAAAAAATCTAAGTTCCGCAATCGAAGCCCAGTTTTCCGATCGGAGCCGGAACGGGCCTCGGATTGGGCAATCCGGCCTCGGAGTGGCAAAAGAGACGAAGTTCCACAATCCGAAGCCGGATTGCCCAATCAGAACCCGGAACGGGCCTCAGATTGGGCAATGCGGCCTCGGATTCGCCAAAAAGTCTAAGTTTCTCAATCGAAGCCGGATTGCCCGATCGGAACCCGGAGCGAGCCTCGGATTAGGCAATCGGGCCTCGGATTGTCCAAAAAATCTAAGTTCCTCAATTGAAGCCGGATTGCCCGATCGGAACTTCGGAGCGGGCCTCGGATTGGGCAATCCGGCCTCGGATTGGCCGAAATATCTCCATTTCTCAATCCGAGCGGATTGCACGTCAGACCCGGAGCGGGCCTCGGATCAGACAGCGGCCACCGGATTGGCCAAAATATCTTCATTTCTCAATCCGAAGCCGGATTGCCCGTCGAAACCCGGAGCGGGACTCGGATTAGGCAATCCGACCTCCAGCGTCGGCAATCCGGCCTCGGATTGGGCAATCCGACACCGGATTGGCCAAAATCTAAGTTTCTCAATCCGGCGGATTGCCCGATCAGAACAGCGGGCCTCGGATTGGGCAATCCGGCCTAGTTGACCAAAATATTTAAGTCCCACAATCGAAACGGATTGCCCGATCGGAACCCGGAACGGGCCTCGGATTGGGCAATCCGGCCACCAATTGGCCAAATCTAATTTTCTCAATCAGGCCGGATTGCCCCGGTCGGAACCGGAGCAGGGCCTGGATTGGGCAATCCGACCCCAGTTGGCCAAAATATCTAAGTCCACAATCTGAAGCGGATTGCCCGATCGGAACCCGGACGGGCCTCGGATTGGGCAATCGGGCCTCGGATTGGCAAAATCTAAGTTCCTCAATCCGGCGGATTGCCCGATCGGAACCAGACGGGCCTCGGATCAGGCAAACCCGACAGCTCGGATTGGCCAAAATATCTTCATTTCTCAATCGAAGCGGATTATTGCCCGATGGAACCCGGAGCGGGACTCGGATTGGGCAATCCGTCTGATAGAGGCAATCCGACAGTTGGCCAAAATCTAAGTTTCTCAATCCGAAGCGGATTGCCCGGTCAGAACCCGGAGCGGGCCTCGGATGGGCAATCCGGCCCGGATTGACCAAAATATTTAAGTCCACAATCCGAAACCGGATTGCCCGTCGAACCCGGAATGGGCCTCGGATTGGGCAATCCGGCCTCAATTGGCCAAAAAAATCTAATTTTCTCAATCAGCGGATTGCCCGGTCCGGAACCGGAGCGGGCCTCGAGATTGGGTAATCCGGCCTAGGATTGGCCAAAATATCTAAGTCCCACAATCCAAAGCCCAGTGCCCGTCGGAACCAGAGCGGGCCTCAGATTGACAATCCGGCTCGGATTGGCCGAAAAATCGGATTTCTCAATCCGAAGCGGATTACTGAGTCGAAACCGGGCAGACCGGATTGGGACAATCCGACTCAATTGGCAAAATATCTCCATTTCTCAATCCGAAGCGGATTGCCCGTCAGAACCAGCAGGCCGCCGGGTGGGCAATCCTCGTGGCGAAAAAATCTAAGTCCACAATCGAAGCGGATTGCCCGGTGGAACCCGGAGCGGGCCGCCGGATTGGCAATCCGGCCTCGGATTGGCCAAAAAATCTAAGTTTCTCAATCCGAAGCGGATTGCCCGGTCAGGAACCGGAGCGGGCCTCAGATCCGGGCAAAGCCGGCCTCGGATTGGCCAAAATATCTTCATTTCTCAATCCGAGCCGGATTGCCCGTCGGAACCAGACGGGACTCGGATTGGGCAATCCGCCTCGATTGGCGAAAAATCTAAGTTTCTCAATCCGAAGCCGGATTGCCCGTCGAACCGGAACGGGCCTCGGATTGGGCAATCACTCGGATTGACCAAAATATTTAAGTCCTTAATCCAGAAACCGGATTGCCCGATCGGAACCCGGAATGGGCCTGATTGGGCAATCGGCCTCGGATTGGCCAAAAAATCTAATTTTCTCAATCAGCGGATTGATCAGGAACCGGAGCGACTCAGTGGGCAATCCGGCCTAGGATTGGCCAAAATATCTAAGTCCCACAATCAAAGCCAGATTGACCGATCAGACCAGAGCGGGCCTCGGATTGGGCAATCCGGCCTCAGTTGGACAAAATCGGATTTCTTAATCCAGGCGGATTGCCCGATCGAAACCGGAGCGGGCCACCAGTTGGGCAATCCGGCCTCGGATTGGCCAAAATATCTCCATTTCTCAATCCGAAGCCCAGGATTGCCCGATCGGAGACAGGGCCTCAGATTGGCAATCCGGCCTCGGATGGCAATAAAATCTAAGTTTCTCAATCCGAAGCGGATTGCCCGATCGGAACCCGGAACGGGCCTCAGTTGGGCAACCCGGCCGACTCGGTTGGCCAAAATATCTAAGTCCCGAATCCGGCGGATTGCTCGATCGGAACCGGAGCGGGCCTCGGATTGGGCAATCGGGCCTCGGATGGCCAAAAATCTAAGTTCCTCAATCCGAAGCGGATTGCCCGTCGGAACTCGGAGCGGGCCGGATTGGGCAATCCGGCCTTGGATTGGCCAAAATATCTCCATTTCTCAATCCAAAGCCGGATTTCCCGGTCGGAACCGGAGCGGGCCTCGGATTGGGCAATCCGTCCTCAGATTGGCCAAAATCTAAGTCCCAGCAATCCGAAGCCGGATTGCCCGATGGAACCGGAGCGGGCCTCGGATTGGCCAAAAAATCTAAGTTTCTCAATCCGAAATTCGGATTGCCCGATCGAACCGGAGCGGGCCTCGGATTGGGCAATCGGGCCTCGGATTGGCCAAATCTAAGTTCCTCAATCCGAAGCGGATTGCCCGATGGAACTTTCGGAGCGGGCCTCGGATTGGGCAATCCGGCCTCAGTTGGCCAAAATATCTCCATTTCTCAATCCGAAGCGGATTGCCCGTCGGAACCCGGAGCGGGCCTCGGATCAGGCAAACCGGCCTCGGATTGGCCAAAATATCTTCATTTCTCAATCCGGCCGGATTGCCCGGTCGGAACCCGGATCGGGACTCGGATTGGGCAATCCGGCCACCAGTTGGGCAATCCGGCCTCAGTTGGCCAAAATCTAAGTTTCTCAATCGAGCGGATTGCCCGGATCCAGAACCGAACGGGCCTCGGATGGGCAATCGGCTCTGACCAAAATATTTAAGTCCACAATCCGAAACCGGGTTGCCCGATCGGAACCCGGAATGGGCCTCGGATTGGGCAATCCGGCCTCGGATTGGCCAAAAAATCTAATTTTCTCAATCCGAAGCGGATTGCCCGTCAGACCGAACGGGCCTCAATTGGGCAATCCGGCCTAGGATTGGCAAAAGTCTAAGTCCCACAATCCAAAGCCAGTGCCCGATCGAACCCGGAGCGGGCCTCGGATTAGGCAATCCGGCCTCGGATTGGCCAAAATCGAAGTTTCTCAATCCGAAGCCGGATTACTTGTCCGAAACCGGGCAGACCTCGGATTAGGCAATCCGGCCTCGAATTGGCCAAAATATCTCCATTTCTCAATCCGAAGCGGATTGCCGATCGGAACCCGGAGCGGGCCTCGATTAGGCAATCCGACCTGGCCAAAATCTAAGTCCCACAATCAGCGGATTGCCCCGGTGTTGGAACCCAGCAGACTCGGATTGGCAATCCGGCCACCAGTTGGCCAAATCTAAGTTTCTCAATCCGAAGCGGATTGCCCGTCGGAACCGGAGCGGGCCTCAGATCGGGCAAGCCGCCACCGGATTGGCCAAAATATCTTCATTTCTCAATCCGAAGCCCGGATTGCCCGTCGGAACCGGACGGGACTCGGATTAGGCAATCCGGCCTTCGAATTGGCCAAATCTAAGTTTCTCAATCCGAAGCGGATTGCAGTCAGAACCGGAGCGGGCCTCTCGGATTGGGCAATCCGACCTCAATTATTAAATATTTAAGTCCCACAATCGAAACGGATTGCCCGGTCGGAACCGGAATGGGCCTCGGATTGGGCAATCCGGCCTCAATGGCCAAAAATCTAATTTTCTCAATCCGAAGCGGATTACTTGTCAGAACCAGGCAGACCTCAGTGGGCAATCCGGCCTAGGATGGCCAAAATATCTAAGTCCCACAATCCAAAGCGAGATTGGCCATTCGGAACCGGAGCAGACTCGGATTAGGCAATCCGACACCAGTTGGCAAAAAATCGAGAGTTTCTCAATCCGGCCGGATTGCCCGATCGAAACCGGAAAGGGCCTCGGATTGGGCAATCCGGCCTCGAAGCAAATATCTCAATTTCTCAATCGGCCGGATTGCCCGTCAGAACCAGACGAACCTCATTGGCAATCCGGCCTCCGGATGGCCAAAAAATCTAAGTTTCTCAATCGGCGGATTGCCCGTCAGAACCCGGGCAGGCCTGGATTAGGCAACCCGGCCTTGGCCAAAATATCTAAGTCCCAGAATCCGAAGCGGATTGCTCGATCCGGAACCAGGCGGGCCTCGGATTGGGCAATCGGGCCGATTGGCCAAAATCTAAGTTCCTCAATCCGAAGCCGGATTGCCCGTCAGGAACTTCGGAGACCCGCAGTTGGGCAATCCGGCCTTGGATTGGCCAAAATATCTCCATTTCTCAATCCAAAGCCGGATTTCCGTCGAACCGGAGCGGGCCTCGGATTGGGCAATCCGTCACCGATTGGCCAAAAACTTAAGTCCCACAATCCGCCGGATTGCCCGTCGGAACCGGAGCGGGCCTCGGATTGGCAATCCCGGCCTCGGATGGCCAAAATCTAAGTTTCTCAATCCGAAGCGTGCCCGTCGGAACTGGAGCGGGCCTCGGATTGGGCAATCGGGCCTCGGATTGGCCAAAATCTAAGTTCCTCAATTCGAAGCGGATTGCTCGATGGAACTCAGGGCCTCGGATTAGGCAATCCGGCCCTTCAGTGGCAAAATATCTCCATTTCTCAATCGAAGCGGATTGCCCGATCCGAACCGGAGCGGGCCTCGGATCGAGCAAACCGGCCTCGGATTGGCCAAAATATCTTCATTTCTCAATCGAGCGGATTGCCCGGATCGGAACCGGAGCGGGACTTCGGATTAGGCAATCTGATGGGCAATCGGCCTCGGATTGGCCAAAATCTAAGTTTCTCAATCGAAGCAGTTGCCCGTCCCGAACCCGGAGCGGGCCTCAGTTAGGCAATCCGGTAATTGACCAAAATATTTAAGTCCACAATCGAAACCAGTTGCCCGGTCGGAACCCCGGAATGGGCCTCAGATTGGGCAATCCGGCCTCAGTGGCAAAAAATCTAATTTTCTCAATCCGAAGCGGATTGCCGTCAGAACCGGAGCAGACTCGGATGGGCAATCCGGCCTGAATTGGCCAAAATATCTAAAGTCCCACAATCCGAAGCGGATTGCCCGATCGGAACCCGGACGGGCCTCGGATTGGGCAATCGGGCCTCCGGATTGGCCAAAATCTAAGTTCCTCAATCCGGATTGCCCGTCAGAACTTCGGAGACGGAGCCTCAGTTAGGCAATCCGGCCTGGTTGGCCAAAATATCTCCATTTCTCAATCCAAAGCGGATTGCCGTCCAGACCTGGAACGGGCCAGATTAGTTGGGCAATCCCGCCTGGATTGGCCAAAATCTAAGTTCCGCAATCCGGCCATTCCGATCGGAACCGGAGCGGGCCTCGGATTGGGCAATCCGATTTCAGTTAGCAATCCGGCCTCGGATTGGCCAAAATATCTAAGTCCACTATCCGAAGCCGGATTGCCCGTCGGAACCGGAGCGGGCCTCGGATTAAGGCAATCCGCCTAGGATTGGCCAAAAAATCTAAGTTTCTCAATCGAAGCGGATTGCGATCGGAACCGGAGCGGGCCACCGGATTAGACAATGCGGCTTCCAGTTGGCCAAAATCTAAGTTCCTCAATCCGAAGCCGGATTACTTGTCGGAACTTCAGGACGGGCCTCAGTTGGGCAATCACGGCCTCGGATTGGCCAAAATATCTCCATTTCTCAATCGAAGCCCGAATTGCCGTGGAACCAGACGGGCCGCTCGGATTGGGCAATCCGACCTGGATTGGCAAAATATCTCCATTTCTCAATCCGGCCAGATTACTTGATCAGGAACCGGAGACGGGCCTCGGATTGGGCAATCAGCCTGAATTGGCCAAATATCTCCATTTCTCAATGCAGGCGGATTGCCCGATCGGAACACAGACGGGCCTCGGAGCGGGCAATCCGGCCTGGATCGAACGCAATCCGGCCTCGGATTGGCCAAAATATCTCCATTTCTCAATCGAAGGCGGATTGCCCGGTCGGAACCGGAGCGGGCCTCGGATAGGGCAATCCGGCCTCAGCCAAAATATCTCCATTTCTCAATCCGAAGCGGATTGCCGTCGGAACCGGGCGGGCCTCGGATTGGCAAAATCTAAGTTCCATAATCGAGCGGATTTCCCGTCGGAACCGGAGCGGGCCTCAGTTGGGCAATCCGGCCTCGGATTGGCAAATATCTCCATTTCTCAATCCGAAGCGGATTGCCCGGTCGGAACCGGGCAGACCTCGGATCGGGCAAACCACTCGGATTGGCGAATATCTCCATTTCTCAATCCGAGCGGATTACCCGATCGGAACCCGGACCGGGACTCAGATTGAGGCAATCCATTTCGATGGCCATCTAAGTTTCTCAATCCAAAGCGGATTGCCCGTCAACCCCCGGCAATGGGCCTCAGTTGGCAATCCGGCCTCAATGGCCAAAATATTCTAAGTACCACAATCCGAAGCCGGATTGCCCGATCGGAACCCGGAACGGGCCTCGGATTGGGCAATCCGGCCTCGGATTGGCCAAAATATCTAAGTCCCACAATCCGAAGCCGGATTGCCCGATCGGAACCCGGAACGGGCCTCAGATTGGGCAATCCGGCCTCGGATTGGCCAAAAAATCTAAGTTTCTCAATCCGAAGCCGGATTGCCCGATCGGAACCCGGAACGGGCCTCGGATTGGGCAATCCGGCCTCGGATTGGCCAAAATATCTAAGTACCACAATCCGAAGCCGGATTGCCCGATCGGAACCCGGAACGGGCCTCAGATTGGGCAATCCGGCCTCGGATTGGCCAAAAAATCTAAGTCCCACAATCCGAAGCCGGATTGCCCGATCGGAACCCGGAATGGGCCTCGGATTGGGCAATCCGGCCTCGGATTGGCCAAAATATCTAAGTCCCACAATCCGAAGCCGGATTGCCCGATCGGAACCCGGAACGGGCCTCAGATTGGGCAATCCGGCCTCGGATTGGCCAAAAAATCTAAGTCCCCCAATCCGAAGCCGGATTGCCCGATCGGAACCCGGAACGGGCCTCGGAT
Source organism: Cryptocoryne crispatula var. balansae (assembly GCA_036172225.1). NCBI lineage: Eukaryota > Viridiplantae > Streptophyta > Magnoliopsida > Alismatales > Araceae > Cryptocoryne > Cryptocoryne crispatula. The sequence goes on from CM069924.1 coordinate 25,064,411, forward strand.
TGGGCAATCCAGCCTCGGATTGGGCAATCCGGCCTGGGATTGGCCAAAAAATCTAAGTTTCTCAATCCGAAGCTGGATTGCCCGATCGGAACCCGGAACGGGCCTCGGATTGGGCAATCCGGCCTCGGATTGGCCAAAATATCTAAGTCCCACAATTCGAAGCCGGATTGCCCGATCGGAACTCGAAACGGGCCTCGGATTGGGCAATCCGGCCTCGGATTGGCCAAAAAATCTATGTTTCTCAATCCGAAGCCGGATTGCCCGATCGGAACCCGGAACGGGCCTCGGATTTGCCAAAATATCTAAGTCCCACAATCCGAAGCCGGATTGCCCGATCGGAACCCGGAACGGGCCTCGGATTGGCCAAAATATCTAAGTTCCTCAATCCGAAGCCAGATTTCCCGATCGGAACCCGGAACGGGCCTCGGATTGGGCAATCTGGCCTTGGATTGGCCAAAAAATCTCCATTTCTCAATCCGAAGCCGGATTGCCCGATCGGAACCCGGAACGGGCCTCAGATCGGGCAATCCGGCCTCGGATTGGCCAAAATATCTCCATTTCTTTATCCGAAGCCGGATTGCCCGACCGGAACCTGGAACGGGCCTCGGATTGGGCAATCCGGCCTTGGATTGGCCAAAAAATCTAAGTTTCTCAATCCGAAGCCGGATTGCCCGATCGGAACCCAGAACGGGCCTCGGATTGGCCAAAATATCTAAGTACCACAATCCGAAGCCGGATTGTCCGATCGGAACCTGGAACGGGCCTCGGATTGGGCAATCCGGCCTCGGATTGGCCAAAATATCTAAGTCCCACAATCCGAAGCCGGATTGCCCGATCGGAACCCGGAACGGGCCTCAGATTGGGCAATCCAGCCTCGGATTGGCCAAAAAATCTAAGTTTCTCAATCCGAAGCCGGATTGCCCGATCGGAACCCGGAACGGGCCTCGGATTGGGCAACCCGGCCTCGGATTGGCCAAAAAATCTAAGTCCCACAATCCGAAGCCGGATTGCCCGATCGGAACCCGGAACGGGCCTCGGATTGGGCAATCCGGCCTCGGATTGGCCAAAAAATCTAAGTCCCTCAATCCGAAGCCGGATTGCCCGATCGGAACCCGGAACAGGCCTCAGATTGGGCAATCCGGCCTCGGATTGGCCAAAATATCTATGTCCCGCAATCCGAAGCCGGATTGCCCGATCGGAACCCGGAATGCCCGATCAGAACCCGGAACAGGCCTCAGATTGGGCAATCCGGCCTCGGATTGGCCAAAAAATCTAAGTCCCCCAATCCGAAGCCGGATTGCCCGATTGGAACCCGGAACGGGCCTCGGATTGGGCAATCCAGCCTCGGATTGGGCAATCCGGCCTGGGATTGGCCAAAAAATCTAAGTTTCTCAATCCGAAGCCGGATTGCCCGATCGGAACCCGGAACGGGCCTCGGATTGGGCAATCCGGCCTCGGATTGGCCAAAATATCTAAGTCCCACAATTCGAAGCCGGATTGCCCGATCGGAACTCGAAACGGGCCTCGGATTGGGCAATCCGGCCTCGGATTGGCCAAAAAATCTATGTTTCTCAATCCGAAGCCGGATTGCCCGATCGGAACCCGGAACGGGCCTCGAATTGGCCAAAATATCTAAGTCCCACAATCCGAAGCCGGATTGCCCGATCGGAACCCGGAACGGGCCTCGGATTGGGCAATCCGGCCTCGGATTGGCCAAAATATCTAAGTTCCTCAATCCGAAGCCAGATTTCCCGATCGGAACCCGGAACGGGCCTCGGATTGGGCAATCTGGCCTCGGATTGGCCAAAAAATCTCCATTTCTCAATCCGAAGCCGGATTGCCCGATCGGAACCCGGAACGGGCCTCAGATCGGGCAATCCGGCCTCGGATTGGCCAAAATATGTCCATTTCTTAATCCGAAGCCGGATTGCCCGACCGGAACCTGGAACGGGCCTCGGATTGGGCAATCCGGCCTTGGATTGGCCAAAAATTCTATGTTTCTCAATCCGAAGCCGGATTGCCCGATCGAAACCCGGAACGGGCCTCGGATTGGCCAAAATATCTAAGTCCCACAATCCGAAGCCGGATTGCCCGATCGGAACCCGGAACGGGCCTCGGATTGGGCAATCCGGCCTCGGATTGGCCAAAAAATCTCCATTTCTCAATCCGAAGCCGGATTGCCCGATCGGAACCCGGAACGGGACTCGGATTGGGCAATCCGGCCTCGGATTGGCCAAAAAATCTCCATTTCTCAATCCGAAGCCGGATTGCCCGATCGGAACCCGGAACGGGCTTCGGATTGGGCAATCCGGCCTCGGATTCGCTAAAAAATTTTTATTGCACAATTAGAAGCCGGGATTGCTGCCTAATATTTTTATGTGACAGATGAAGAAAATTTTCAGCAAAAGTCGTAGGACATCTCAGACTTCAACACCATCTGTGGGCGGTGGACCTCGGGGTCAATCTCAGGCATCTAGGGATCGACCTTCCACCTCCAGGGGTGTTGCTTCCGAGCCAGTTAGGGAGGCACCCCATGAGCCTAGTCCATCTCGGACTCGTTCTCACCGGGTTCCGACGACGCCTCCTACAGATGGTAGTAGTCCATCTTCCCATGCTTCAGGTAAATATTTGAATAAATGCAAGTAAAAAGTTTTCTTTAAAAATCTTCGTTGTCTAATTGTAATTTTTAATTTATACTTAACTAGCTACATCAGTTAGATGTGGGAGAGGTCCAGCAAAGGCCATCAGTGTGCGAACACTTGGCCCTGATGAGTCCTACAACGTCGTTCTAGTAGGAGGATCCGGCGTTGGATCACATGGACAGGAGTTTACCTCCTACTTAGGAGTTATGAACAGAGTTCATTGCGATTTGTGGGAGCATAATTACATGGCTCTACCGCAGGAGAAAAAGGATGCCATATTCCGTGATTTAGAGGTAACATTTAAGTAGCTTCATCTTATTTAAATTTTGGTGAACTTTTTAATTATTTTTATATGAATGCAGCAACATTTTACCTTTGAGCGGAATCCACAATCGGATGCACAGATATTAAGGCATATGGGAGATATGCAAAGAAAACAAAGAAATCATTTGAAAAGAAAGGTAAAATATAATTTAGAATGTAATTTCGAGATAACCAATTTTTTGTTAACAATATTTGTGTACAGTATTTTACAGGACGATCAAATGAGGAAGCTCGTGCCAACATTCCTCCACAGTGCAACGAGGAACAATGGCATCATATGTGCCATTTATGGAGTCAAGATGAAGCTAGAGTAACTCAAAATTTTATTTCCTCTTATAATTAGATACTATTCTTTTCATTTGCATTTTTTTAATGTTGTTTCATTTGTATATATATATGTAGGCATTGAGTGAAAAGAATGTCGGTAATAGGCGGCAATTAACAATGCCGTACAGAAGAGGAAGAACAAATATACACCAGTTAGAAAGAGACTTTGTAAGTAGTCAAAACTTAAAATTTCATATTAGTTGATTCTTATTCTGTAATAACCTTTTATCTTTTTTTTAATTTTTTGGTAAGGTACGAAAAGAAGGTCGACCTCCAACTCGTCCGGAGGTATTCCAGATGAGTCAAATGCATGAAGAACTCGATGAAGCAGTTATTTGGGATAATGACCAAAGTTGTCTTATGATGGTAATTATTGATTATCATAACCTATTTTTCTTTATAATCCACAATTCATCACGGTAGGATTTTAATTTTTTTCATATTATTTATAGGAAAATATGCAAGGATTGATGAATCCCCCAAAGATCCGAATCCTCGGATCTTTGGGGTATCGCAGCCTCCACTCACCGCGGAGGAAGCTTTCATATCCGTGTTTGGTAGAGATCGACCAGGACGGATCCGATGTGGTGGGCGAGGTGAAACTCGCCACACTTGGTATGGTGAGTCAAGCGGAGGTGCTTCTAGCTCGACTCAAGAAGTTCGAGAGCTTAGAGATCGGGTGGTGAGGCAAGGAGAAATCAATGAACGTTATGAAGAACAAATAACTTCATTGAAACAACAATTGGACAACCAACGTAAATCATTCCAAGATAATTTCGATTGCCTCAATCGATCATTGAAGGCTTGACTCAAAGGTTCCCGACTCCTGATGTGCCATCCACATCGGGGCATCCTCCGCCTCAACAAACAGAGGACAGAAATGGCGATGACGACGAGGACTACGAGGATGCCGAGGAGAGTGAAGATGATGATGAAGATGAAGAAGATGAATAGATTAAGATGTATTTTTTACTCTCTATGAATGTTATTCATATGTATCAAAACATTTTGTGTATGAATGTGATTTTGAATATGGTATGTGAATATGAATTTAAATTTGGTGAATTTCAATTTTGGTATGTTAATGTGTGTTGTTTCATCCTAATTCGGTGTCCGTTCCGAGTTTGAAACGAGCAATCCGGCACCGAAATTATTAATATAAATCAATTTTTGGATTGGTAGATCCGATTTTAGATCTTTATGAAAGTTTCAAGAATGATTGATTTTCCGGATTGGATCGTATAATTGATCCAATCCGGCCAATCAAATTATTTTTTTTTAGAAATTTATTATTGGCGACGGCTTTCTATAGCCGTCGCCAATAAAGTTATTTGGGATGGCTAAAGCCGTCCCGAATATTAAAAACATCCGTCGCAATACCAGAGAAAAAATTCTGGAACCCGCAATGTGGGGTTTCTGCTTGCCATTTGCGACGGCTTACGTGGCCGTCGCAACTAAATTTATTGGCGACGGCTGATTAGCCGTGGCCAATAAGATTATTTGAGACGGCTTAACCCGTCCCAAATAACTTAATCCACCGTCTAATCCCCTTACCGTTTGCGACGGCTTAATCTGTCACCAGTAAAGTTATTGGCGACGGCTGTTTAAGCCGTCCCCAATAAATGGTCGTTTTGCTAATAACTTATGCGACGGCTTACAAGCCGTCGCCAATAAACGTACTAGCGACTGCTTAACAATAGCCGTCGCTAATATTATTGGCGATGGCGTTATTTGCGACGCGTTTGCGACGGCTTTTCGGTTTTTTGAGACGGCTTACAGCCGTCCCTAGTAACCTATTTTCTTGTAGTGCAGGTAAGTAACATGCAAATTACAATAAATTTTGCATTTGAATATCACAAATAATGTTATACCCACTAAGGCTAACCTTGTCGAACAAATATCGTAGGTTAGCATCTAAGAATATCCCCAACCTCATCCTATATGATTGCATATGAATGTAAAAAAGGTGCAAGAAAATAATTTACTTATATTTAATTTGTATAACAGAATTGTTCCACATATTTAGCTTTACTTCTAACTCAGCTTTAATCCTATCTTGTTGGCTTCGTGCAAGATGCTCATCACTGTCAAATGCCATTTTCCATGGATCAGGAGTGAATTATATGCAGTTGTCTCAGTGCCACATGATATGGGGCTGAACCCGGTAGGGTTGTTGTAGCTCATACTTACTAGGCTTAATGTTACATCAAAACCTTCACTAGGCTTTAATGTTACATTCAAATCCTCAAGGTCAACAAGAATGCCAAGATGGTTGTGACCAAGGGGCAAACAAACAAGATTGTGGTGGTCATCAAATCAGCAAACATAGAGCGATTTGGGATATTACTATCTTTATTACCAATATCCAAAATTTTCTGAGACTCAGCCATATTCCTTGGATTAGAAGAAGAGGATCTATACAGAAAGCATGCGTCATTGACTGTGAGTACCCAACATTTTAGATACGGAGGTCATTTACTACTAGACATACCTTTTTGAATATAGCAGATAATAGCAGGTCTCAGGAGTTGATGTATATTTAAAATTTATGGGACAATTATATATTACGGAGAACCCACATGGCTCAATGATATTTTATATATTTTTTCAGTAATTTTTTTGGGTACTACTACTATAGCATGTAACGTAGCCTTAGTAGTCCTAGAACCCTAATGATTCGTGAACCCACAGATGCATTTGCAACTCCTTTGGTAATAATACCCAAATGATACTTTTTTTTTCATATTTCAAATACTTTGAACATTACCCAATAAGCAGTTGGCTATTCTTTTAGTGGTTTCATTACCAATAGGATTATTAACAGTACCCTTTTTGAAATCGTCAATAAATCCTAAATTCATTTTGTCGTCCAGTAGCTTCAACAGTCTTTTTTGACTGGTAACATGGTAGCTGGTTGGTTAGTATTAGAGCAACATTATCTATTTATAAATATTTTCTTTAGGCATTTTTTAAATATATTTAAAAATTGATTTGAATTACTATGCATAGGTATTTGAGGAAAGTTGATTCAAACTGAATCTTCCCTAGACACATCATTTTCAACTCATCTTAATGTGGATTGTGCTTAAAACTTAAAAATTTATTTTATAATATAATATATAATATATTTTTATTTTTTCTGAAGTTTTATTCTTTGATTCTGGAAATAATTATTGTAGTTCATATGACAATGAGCATTATCTTCTATTTATATAATATATTCTTTTATCTTTCGAATTGGTAATATTCATGATTACTTTGGAGACCTCCAGATGCCTCCCATATATTATTGAGAGTTTCATAAGTTTTTTTGTTAATTTATTATTGCATTTGTAAGAGCTTCAACCTTCTGGTGTTTAATGGATGACATGTTGATTTTGTATTTTTGACATGTCAATAATCATATTACCTTCAACAAAAAGTAATATTAATTTTTAGGTCTCCTATATTTACTAGAGTAACACATTGAGTTGAGATATTTTTTTGGGTACATTCATCTTATTTGAGGATGAACCTTGTTTATTATAATTGTCATATGAATCACTTGGGTTCTTCATAGCTGTTTCAAAAAAAATATTCTATATTCTACAATGGTTGAGACAAATAAAAAACAACAACATTTTAATATTCATGTAAAAAATGTATTATATAACTAAATTTTTTAAATTATATGAACCATCTTATTCTTCTATTATTTTGATCTTCCTTTTTTATATAATGATACAATCCTTTATTATTAGTATTAATACTAAAGTTGAATGGGAGTAACCAATGTTTGAACTTTTTAACGGTTTTAATATTTTTAGAAATTTATTTTCGTATGTTGAGTAATTTGTTTCAGTTTTGTTACATTTTCTAGATGTATATCTTACGGCATATTTTTCTTTTTCTATTATTATTTTTGTCCTTTAGTGTTGACTAGCATCCGTTGATATTGCTAACTTATTAGATTCTGTTGAAATAATTATTTCCAAAATTTTGTAATGATTGATTTTATATATCAAATATCATTATTTTCTTCTCCCCTTAATGATATTTTAACTTTGTTCATTCCCCACCTTAAAACTACTTTATTTTTCATATTTTTATTTTTTGAATTTATTTTATTTTGTAAGTTTTTTATTAATTTAGTTAATCGAGGAATATATTTTATTCTATAATTAAGAATTTCAACAAAGTCTTGTAATTGTTTCAAGAATTTTTTATTTTAGATATAATATGAATTTTTAATTTTATTGATTCTTGATCAATAATTTTTCATAAGTATTGTATTTTTTTACATAATTCTATTTTATTTAGTAATAGAATAATACCGTATTTTATGAGAAGTTCTCTAGCTATTTTTAGGTGTTGAATGTGTTGAACATAATTTTCATAAAAGATCAAGATATCATATATATAAAGTTAAAAATGTTAAACATTGAAATGAGTCTTAGTAAAATCAAATATTAAACATATATAAAGTAATATCACAAATACGCATAATGTTACAAGAAAAATAATCATAATCAAATAAGTTAAAAGTATTTTTTTGTTTTTAAGTAAAATCTTCTTTTTTAATTAGGTGAAAAGAAAACCTATACGTTAATATAGCTAATTAACTAATTTAACAATATTTTAACTTTCTAGGAAGATACTAACACTGAGACTCAATTGACATAACCTGATATACATGAGTTTTAATTATCTGGTTAATCTATTGTCATTCTTTAGCCAAAACATGCAAGATTTCTCCTAAATTTCTTAACAAATGTATAAAGAACCAACACTACATGTTATGTTATTTATGAGTATCTTTCTTTTCACAACTCATATTCTGAAGGAAATCGACGTCTTATGCTCACATATCATTGTACGATATCTAATATATATATATATAAAGACTTTTAAATTCTAGGTCTCAATACGGATCTAATTTTTTTTTCTAATCCCATCCTTAAAAAAAAAATTTAAAATCCCAATACCATTAGGAATAGAGTCACATATTTTGAACTTTTATTGATTACATGATTAAAATATTAATACATAGTTTAGTATATATTTAATATTTACACTTTACATAAATTATTGTGTTGGTAAATTAGTAGTTTATGATACGATACTGAATATTATAAATTATTAAATAATATTCTTTGTGTAATTAGCGAAGAGAGAAAGACGTGCTTGCATGTCCTTAGTTTGAGATGTGCATAACAAATAAAATAAAATAAATTTATCATAATTATTAGGTACCACTAAAATATTTTGAAGGAGAAAATTTTTATTTATCATAGAAATATATTTTCTTCTCCCAGGTTGAGGTGATTTTAGAGAGTTATTCAAACAATCATAAATTTTCGTCACATAATTCTATCCCAAGGAGCAAGAAAAATAAAGACTTTCCTTAAATTCGCAAGATGAAATATTTAAAGTATTTTAAATTTCTATCAAATTATCAGAGTGAATAGAAAATATCCATCTATTGATAAAATAAAAAGAAGAAGAAGAAAATATATAATATTGCATTATTCATATATTTTTATTTAACTTTAACTATGTCAATGTACAGGTCAAAGCGGGTCAAAATAGGCTAAAGTGAGTTGAAAATCTTGTTATAATTTAACTAAAAATATCAATTTTACTTATTAAAAATATATTAATTAAGTTATTATCAATTTTATAATCTTATTTTAAATAATTAAATTTATTATATTTGATAGTCATATATTTATAAAATAAAAAGTGGTATTTGATTTTGGAAGTTGGTTACTATATTTTAGTTATATTTAGAGTGTTCTTCTAAAGCAAGAAGATATTCTTCAATATTTCTTATGGATGTTATATATTCGGGATTACTTTGTAGGCTTCCAATAGTTTTTCATATTTTATTTAGACTTTCATGCGTCTTTTTACTAAAATTATTGTTGCTTCGATAGAAGTTTCTGGCTTGGGCTATTTGATGTATTGCATGTTGATTATGTGTTTTTGCCATATCTATTATAATATTTCCTTCCGCAAAATTTATATTTATTTTTAGTTCTCCTTTATTAATAGGAGTAATATATGATGGCATTGCAGATATATTTTTTGGTGCTTCTGGACTATTTTTGGCCAACGTTACTACTCGTAGTCTAGAAATATTCTTTGACGAACATGCTTCTTTATTCTTCATGACTGCTTGAAGAAAATTATTCTGCATTCTATAAAGGTCGAGATAAATAGTCAACAACCACATTTTGATGTCCTGGTAAAAAATGCATTGAATAACTAAAATCTTCTAACTGCGTTAACCAACGTATTCTTCTACTATTCTGATCTTCTTTTTTATTTTTAATATAATGATATTATTCTTTATTATCGGTATTGATTCGAAAAGTGGTTGGTAGTAACAAATATTTAAAACTTTTAATGGTTTTTAATATAGCCAAGAATTCTTTTTCATATGTAGAATAATTTATCTCGAGTCTAGAGAATTTTCCTGAGGTATATCCAACTACATCTTTTTATTTTTCTATTGTTAATATTCCTACCCAATATAAATAAAAACTTCCCACCAGAAATCAAAGAAATAATAGATAATAACATATGGGATAACCAGTTTCTAGCATTTATAATGGAATACAAGGACTGCATAACCGAAAATAATGATAAACAAAGAATAACTTTAGTTCACCATGAAATAGATGATCAATATGACAGCGGAAAAATTTTGATTTCATAAAATCATGATCTTTGCCTTGATCGATGCCAAACGAATAAAATCGGGAACCGAATATGAAGTAGAACGAGAGTACCTCATGGGATTTCTAAAATCCCTCACCATGGATGAAGAGAGGATATTCCTCCTTGCTGAAAAACCGTTCAAGTGTCCTGTCTCTAGCGGTATCCACACGATCTGCTTCAATAGACGAGTTCTCTCTTCCTTCGGGCCTCCAGAAACCTTTCAGATCCAAGCTTGACCATGGGAGATCACCTTCTAGAGGAGAGAAGGAAGAGAGGATGCTTGGGACGTGCTCCAGCCCTATGGCTTGTTAGAGTTTGGCTTCATAAGCCATTTATATATAGAAGATAGAATTTTTCACAAAAATCCAAAACTTCTATAAAATTACGTCCATGCCCTCATCTTATTGACCAGATCTATTGTGTGTGACCCACTAGGCCCAATAGTCAATTTGGTTGAAGTCTTAATTAATTTAAAAGAACAATTTCTTTAAATTAAATCAAAATTGTTATCTAATAACAGTTTTTACGACATTCTAATCATAAAGGGTACAAGTCACATCCTATGATCCCAAATGACTTTGGGGAGTTAAATAACATCCATTGAGCCTTTCCATCATCAATTACCACACGGATTTAAATCCTCGTTCATACAATGTCCCGGTCGGTCAGGGGTTCGGCACTGACTGTCAACCCCTAAGTATTCCAACTCTATGAAATCTTGCACTAAGGAATGGTTCAACTGGAAAACTCCTTTTCCAATTATCCTATCTACCTTGGCCAAGGATTTAGAGTACTATCCATAGGACATTCTCTCTCTCCTACCGAGAGTGAACGATCCCCTATTGTCCGCTCAATTACCTCCACCAGGTTTCCCATATACCCAATCCATTAACTATATAGAACCACAATACTAAGCGATCCATCAGTCAATAGTCAAAGTACATAGTACGCCTGGCAAGACATCTTTGGCGACTCAGGTCAAAGATCTAACCGTGCTATTGAGATGTAAGAATAACCAGATAGACAGTTCGGTAAGATACTGATCAGGTTTTCCTAAATTAGTCAGTTTAGTGAACTCATTCCACTAATGAGCACCTATGTATGTATCTCAGTGTCCCCACATTGATAACCAATAAGATCGGTCATTCTCATCATATGAGACGACATCACACACACTAGTCTATCCGGATTCTTGATGTCCCGTCTCAAGGATCCTATGACTAGGAACATTTAGATCACATACCTCTAGATGATCGATCTCATTATCATGATCTTATCATGATTCAATCATCATTGCATGTGATCAAGGACTTCATTATGATATACGCTTCTAATAAAAGCTAGTAACGAAGTTTTGCCTATTTAATTGAATGAGATATTTCTAGAAATGTCGAATCATATCATATATGATTGGCTTTTAGGACATACATTTCTATCACGATATACATATGCCTTAAAAAAAATCATAAATGAATTAATAGTAACTAGAGTACAAATAATTAACTTAAATTTTCCCATGATAATTAAATCAATAATTGAATGGATTCCACGACTAATACAAGTTTTCGAAATAGATATAACTGCAACCTTCCCATAAATAACTATTGGAAATAACTTTCCTTCAATCCAAATATGGCGAATACGTTCACAATATTCTTATGACATCAATTACAAAGAATTTGATGGCATGATTAACGAAAAAGATGAACAACTCAAGAATATCAAAGGAATGAAAAACGAAAGCAAATGGCCAATAACAGTCCCAAGCTGGATAGATGGAAGGATAATGGTTCGAGAAGAAGGAAATATAGTCCATAAAAGCCATCATGGCCATGGACCCGGCTATCAACAACAGCTGGATATCGAGATTCTTGGACCAAAGACAAAGACAATCCGACAAAATATGATTCTCTGCTGGGCAGATGAGATGAAGCAAGAATAAAACCAAATAAATGTAAATTTTATGCATTACTTTTACTTTAATATGTCTTCTTTGTAAAGATTGATAAGGGGTATAAATCAAAGGACGATGAGGCCCAAAGATGCATCCACTTTGATAAATACAACCTTTATAGTCTAGTCCAGTACTATGATAGATTCGATCTGAGCCTCGGGGAGCTGATCGAATAACTGTTTTAAAACCACAAGTGCACATGATTTTTAGCCCATGGTTTTCTGATTTGAAAAATATTGGAGTCCGCAACAGTCCTAGTTTAAGCCCTATATAAGGACTTGTAAGTTTGTCTATAGAAGAAACTTGTAAGCTTCGACTATAAGAATAATCCTTTCAGTGTGATCCTTGAGTATCAACTTTTCACGCTTCAACGTTCGCTTCATTCACTTCCTCAATGTCTGGTCTTCTCGTCATCGCAAATCGCCTCTTCAACGTTCGAAATCGCCTCTTCACCTACGTAAGTATAAATGTAATGTTAAATAGATCAATCTCAACCATCCAATCAAATTGATGGAAGATTATCATTCATATGTCATATATTAATAAAAATAAATAACATAATATAAATAGTTTAATAATAATTCAATAATATATAAATAAGATAATATAATAATATAAATTGTTAGATAATAATTTATCAATATATTATAAAATAAAATAAAAGTACTATTATTTAAAAACTATATATTAATATATAATTTACTAATTATACTAATATAAAGTAATATATTAATATTAATAAGAATATAATATAATAAATAAATTTATATATAATATTTAAAATTTATAAATATTTAAATATTTATAAATTTTAAAATAAATTTAAATTTAAATTAGGACTAACCTTGCTCTGAGTTTTGAGAGTAAGGGGAATATCTGAGCAAAGATCAAGAATATCCAGAGTGATGATGACTACTAAACGGAATGAAGATCTCGGCCTAAATAATAATATATGTGTTAGTCTAGATAGTTATCAGCACATAGTTCATAATAAAGAAGCTACAAGTGATATAAAGCAAAATTTTCAAAATATATTTAATCAACAAAACACTATAATAGACTATGGAGTAAATTCGTATAAAATACTCAAATCAATTGAAAATAAAATAAATATACCCAAAGTAACAACTCTTGTTCCACATCAATCTTCTCTTAAGTATAATAAAACACCAAACTTTATCTTTAATTATAAAGATATATTTAAGAAACAATATAACGAGCAAGAAACAATAAAAGTCTATTTAGAATCTGAATTTCAACAATTCTTAGAATACAAATCACATCTAAAAAACAAAATAGATAATTATACGATGAATCCTGAATTAGGAAATCTAAACGAACTTCAAGAATACTATGAACAAAATTATGATACTTTTAAACAATATAATTTTGCACCAGATTTTGATATAATGTCCCAAACGTCTAAAGAATCAACAGAAGAAAATTTTAACTTTGACAAAATTAATATACATACTGCTGAAGAAATAATGGAAAATCCTTCGATTGTTGAACAAGGTGAATCCTCTAGAGCCCAAGCCTCCTCTCCTAGTCAACAAATTCCCAGAACACAAACTTATGGTAAAAGACTAGCCACTTGGGGACCAAGTGGATACTATAGTTGGAATGACTATAATATTCATACAGAAGCCAAAAGACCAGAAAATTCTTGGTGGGGAAAAATATAAAATTACCACAACAAGAAAATACTACTCATGTTGATAATTACTTTAATATTGACACTATTTCAGTACAAAATAGAGCGGATTATATTATACAATGGTGCCATTCCATGTTTTCCCTACAATTTATTTACCCAAATTTAACAGTAGCCAACTTAATAGATTTTATAATAAGTAAAATGAGAGGAAGTGCAGCTTATGCACTAGTATCACAATATGAACAAGAAATTTTTAAAGAAATACAAGATTAATCATCTTTTGAAAACGCTCTAATGCAACTACAATTTGTTCTATTACAATTATTTACCTCATCTACTAGGCCAGATGCTATAAATACAGATGATATAGAAACTATACTAGGTAAGATGAAATTATGCAATATATGCTACCTAACTGAATTTTCTACTGATTACTCTACTTATGTGTGGAAATTACCACCAACACATTGGAACCACTGGGAACTAGAATATTTTAATAAATTTTCATCACACTGGGATATCAAACTAAAAGATTATTATCATACTTTCTTAAAAGAAATTGAAACAAGAAGAGCTGGAACTGATAGTTTATCTACTAGAATAAATTGTGCAAGAAATTTTTTCAGAAGTTATTGTAAAGAATCATCAATAATGCAATCTTTTAACAAATCAAAACATTTATACGAAAAATATTCAACTTCCACAAACATAACTAGTGGTTGTGAAAAATTATTACCAACTTTATTATATTGTTGTAAGCTAGCGCGCAACAAGCGTGGTGGACCTAACAAAAACAAAGGAAAAACTTATAAGAAACCTACTAAAAATCTTAATAATTGACCAAAACCTAAAAGATATCCTTACAAGAGAAAAAATTTTCAAGTTAAACCAAAACCCAAAACAACAAACCCTAAAGGACAATACCTAAAAAAGAAACCTAATAATAAAAAATGCAAATGTTTTAAATGTGGAGAAGAAGGCCATTATGCTAATATGTGTCCTAAAAGAAAACAAATAAATATTGTAGACATGAATATTGTTGAAGAAATTTATGATATAAGAATAGGTTATGACTTATCGGACCTTGAACATTATGAATACGAACTAATAACTGAAAGTGAAGATGATATCTTTTATAACTCCACAGATGAAGAATATGATGATAGGAACAGTGAAATAGAAGATCTTATAGATGAATATGATCATTTTCAACAAAACAATATTCAATATATTTATATGATGACTACACAAGAATCAACTAAAGAGGATGAATCAACCTCCGAAATATATCAAATAGAGGATAATCAGGACGACCAAAATCGACAAACCATAATATTTAATGAAGAGATTTACAATAAAATTCAAAACACACCTTGGGAAATAGAGAAAAGTAAAGTTTATAAGTTAAAATGAAATCTATGGAGAAAAGATAAATTATTAGTAGAAAGATTTGAACAAACAATTGATTCGGTAGAAACTAATAGATCTATTACCAACATTCAAATCATAAATAAAGACAAAATAACCCAAATGTTATAAAATTCTAAAAGAAAAGATAAAATTAAATATCTACACTTAGGAGCTATAGATATTACTATAAAAGCTAACTTGAAGAAAGGAATAGACTCACCAACAACGATCATAATAGCAGATAAAAGGTTTGTAAATCCAGCGCAATCTATAATAGGAATTATTCAAAGTAATTTAATTTATCAATATCTTAAATTTAGAATATTTCCCCAATACTCGATAAGTTTAAATGATAAAAACATAGATGAAGGTTTATATATTTATCATGAACTTAGAAATATAGAAATGACTCCCTGAAGTAAACCATTAACAATAACTACTAAGCTCTTAGCCAGTCTATCAGAACATAATGACATGCCAACTAGACCAATAAATCAGAATATAATAATGTTAGAGGACCAACAAAATTATTCTGAAATAATTGAACCAAAAATAGACAAAATTTGTCTTCCAAAAGAATGGCATATAGCCTTATAAGATTTAAAACAAAAAAACAAACCTCAAATAAGTAGAGAATTGATAATAGATAGTAAACAAATTAAACTAAAAAACATAGAATATCCTTCTAGCAGATTAACGATAAAAGATATTGATGAAGAAGAGATAGAACAACCCCGATACTCTTATTGCATAGATAAATATCTAAAACATGATCAAAATGAAATAATGACTATAGCTAATAAAATATATCCTAAATTGACCATGATTAAAGTACAAGTAAAAATAAGCCCAATTAAATTTATCTAGATTAATGTTATCATCGATACTGGAGCCTCTATATCACATATTAACAGTAAATTTATAGAAGATAATATCGAAAAAAGTAAACATATAGAACAATATATAACATTCGATGGTAACATAGTAACTTTTGAAAATATTTCCATCATCAATGAAATAAGAATCGAAGATGTTAATAAAGACTTATATAGTCTAAATTTCAAAACTCTCTATACCTCTTTAGATGCTGTAGCATTAATAATTGGTAACGATATCTTAAATCAATATAATCCAATTACAATAAATCCTTATAGTATTACTTTCACGATTGAATCAAAACAAATAACGGTAGAAAAAATTCTAATGTATTCGTTAAATATGATTAGAATGGAAAAACCCCTTAATTGAGAAGTAAAAGAATATTTATTCAAATATTATAAAATTTATGTCATAAAATACGATAAAAATGTTGAATGGCCGTAATAATCAGAAATAGGTTTTACATTATTATCAAACGAAAATGTAACTCTACAACCTATGGAAAGAAAAATATTATATACTGGTTTAGGTTTTATGATACCAGAAGAATTTTATGGTATAATAAAAGGAAAAAACGGTTGGTTAAAAAACGAAGACTTACAATTTATAGAAGGAACCATAAAATCCACATACAGTGGTGAAATAACAATTATAATCAAAAACTTTGAAAAAACATCAATCATCAGAATTAAAAAGAAAAACAAACTAGCAGATCTTATAATAAATAAAATCTATAATTTTATTTAATGGAAACAATCACAAGGCAAATAAATAGAATATGTATTAAAATTAAATTAGGAAATGGGCAAGACTATAACATTTTTCCTATATTAGATTCAGGAGCTACAAAAAGCATTATAGAAGAAAAATTTTGGCTCATAACCAATAATGAAGAGTTAAAAAAACCACAATTGTTTAGCGGTCTAGCAGGAAATACCAACTCTAATAAAATATCCAGAAATGTATCTATTTATATTTTAGATCAGGATGAAATTGAAAAAGAATTTATCATTCTTAAAGTATATATAATAAAAGAAGGACTAGGAAATATGATCCTAGGTAACAATTTCATAAATAAATATTCACCTATTACAATTGATAAAATGTTTAACACCTTTACTAAAAATAATAAAAAAAATTAGTACCTCGATACTTTATAGTACCAGAGATATTTAAATTTCTAATAAATATATCCAGAGAAAGTTTCCAAGACGTTTATATAAACAGTTTAACTGAACTATTCCCTGAAAACCCTTTAAAATTATTTGAGAGAAGCCCAAGATATTGCAAAATAGAACTTATGCCAGAACATAAAGAAAAAAAATCTAAGAACAAAACCTCTAGTTTATTATAAAGAAGATGTGCTAGAATTTCAAAAGCAAATTATAGAATTAAAACAAATGAAACTAATCCAACCAAGTAGAAGTCCTCATATATCTCCTGCCTTTATGGTAAGAAATCACTCAGAACAAAAAAGAGGAAAGGCAAGAATGGTAATAAATTATAAAAAATTAAATAAACATACAAAATTAGATGGTTTTCATATACCTAGCTGTGATAGTATCTTAAAAAGATTACAAAACAAAAAATGGTTCAGCAAATTTGATGCTAAATCAGGTTTTTGGCAAATAAGATTAGAAGACCAAGAGTCTAAAGAACTAAGTTCGTTTTTTACACCTTATGAACATCTAGAATGGAATGTAATGCCATTCGGAATAAAAAATGCTCCACAAACTTTTCAAAAATGGATGAACTCTATCTTTAAAGAATATGACGACTTCATTATAGTTTACATAGATGATATATTAGTATTCTCTGATGATTATAATCAATATAAACATCATTTACAAATAATAAAAGAAATTCTTATCAAAAATGAAATAATTTTATCACCCAAGAAAATTTAACTCTGTAAACAAAAAGTAGAGTATCTAGGAAAAATTATTGATCAAGGTTCTATTGAACTCCAAAGTCATATTATAAGTATAATTAAAGAGTTTCCAGATACCTTTACAACCCTAAAACAATTACAAAGTTTTGTAGGAATTTTAAATTATGAAAAAATATATTCCCCGATTAAGTGAACTAACAAAAGAGTTACAAGAAAAAAATAACTCAGAAAATAAAAAATACAAAAAATAAAATGATAAAATTGTTACGCGATGGGAAACGGATAAAATAAAAATTACACTCTCTTCAAAAGCAGACAAAGAAATTAAATATATCAAGTCAATAATAACAAAGATCCCAAAAATCATCATACCTAGAGAAACTGATAAATTAGTAGTATCAACCGATGCCAGTCAACTTTACTGGGCAGGAATATTAACCATAGAAAAAAGAAGATGTACTTGGATATAATTCTGGAAAATTCTCTAAACTTGAAATAAATTATTCGACATATGAAAAAAAAATTAGCTATATTAAAAACTATTAAAATTTTTAAATATTGGTTATTACTAACAACTTTTAAAATTAATACCGACAATAAAGAATTATATCATTACATTAAAAATCGAAAAGAAGATCAAACGAGTCGAAGAGTACGCTGTTTAATGCAGTTAGAAGATAATAGTTACTCAATACATTTTCTACCGGGACATCAAAATATAATTGCTGATTATTTATCTCGACCTTTTCAGAATGAAGAATAATTTCCTCCAAGTAGCTATGTCAAATAAAGGCAACAATACAGCCTCTTCTTCAACTATCATGCCAAGGACGAACATGTCAATAAATTCTTATATTACACATATCAATAAGGGTGAGCCAAAAATAAATATCAATTTCGCAGAAGGAAATATTATTATTGATATGGCAAAAGCACAAAACCAGCAAGTAATACACCAAATAACTCAGGCTAGAAGCTCTTATAGGAGCAATAATAATTTAAGTAAAAAAACTTATGAAAATCTAAATAAATTATGGAAAGTAACTAGAGGCCTGCAAAGCAACTCAGAATATATAACAGCCCTTCGAACCATGGAAGAATACATTATAATGCTAGAAAACAGTAATCATCATCACCAAAATATTTATGTGGCACTTCAAAATCAAATAATAGAACTTAAGAAGCAAAATATGATAGAACGAAGCAACTATACTGGTATCTTCAATAATCATTTAATTCCCTTTATTAAGAAAAATATCCATAATGAAGAATTAGAGGAACAATTAAATATTATAAATTACATGGAAAACACAACAATATTCTCCAATGTGCTTCAAAAAGAAAAAAGAATGGCACTCTATGAATATATTAATAAAAATTTGCCAGTAGAAATTAAAACCCTCATTGACAACAAAATATGCAATGACCCAAATCCTACCATTATTACAAGAATATAAAGATTGTATAACAAAAAACATAGACAAGCAAATAATAACATTAGTACATCATGAAATCGACGACTAATCAATCTATGCTCTTGAACAAGGGGTCATAAATAAGCTAATCGTCACAAGAGAACAAATTAATAATCTAAATTTCCCTATGATAGCTAAAACTATAGCGGGATGGATCCCGTTATTAATATAAGGCTTCGAAATAGATATAATGGCAACCTTCACTGAAGTTACTATTGGAAACACATTCCCATCAATACAAATATGGAGGATGAGACCACAATACTCCTTCAACATAGAATATCAAGAGCTTGATGAGACAATAAATATAAATGATGAACAAAGGAAAAATATTTTACATATAAAAAATGAGAGCAGATGGCCTATTGATGTTCCAAGCTGGATGGATGGGAGAATATTGATTCGTGATCAAGCAAAAATAGTTCATAAAAGTAACCATGGTCATGGACATGGATACCAAGAGCAACTCGATACAAATATTTTGGGCCCAAATGGGAAAACAATATGGAGAGAAGTCTTCACAGTTGGGCAGATGAAATGGAGCAGTAGCGGCACTTACACCGGAGCAGTAGCGGCACTTACACCGTCAAAGACAATAATTGTAAATTTTGTCACTTTATTTTCGTCGAACGACAAAGGGTATCGAATCAAAGGATGATGGGGCCCAAAGATGCACCCGCTTTGATAAATACAACATTTGAGGTCTAGTCTAAGGTACTGTTTTAGATCTGATCTGAGCCTCGAGGACCTAATCGAATAACTTTTGTAAAACCATGGGTGCACCCAGTTTTGAGCCCACGGTTTTCGGATTTCATGTCCTCTGAAGTCCGCAATAGTGTCGATTGAAGTCTTATATAAAGACTTGTAAGTCGGTCTATAAGGGCACCTTGTAAGCTTCAGAAATAAGAATAGTTTGGGAGTGTCTATTCCGCGTCTCTACATGGTTGTGTGTGATCCTTTGAGTGTTTGTTCCGCATCTCTACTTGCTTCTCTTCGCCTCCATTGCTACGTTCTCGGATACTCGCATCGGACGCCCGCAACTAAGTGCTACTTCTATCGCATCTTCCCTCTGCAGTTGCTCTCTTCGTTTGGACGCTCGCAAATTAGACTTTCATGCATCTTTTCACTAAAATTATTGTTGCTTCAATAGAAGTTTCTGACTTGGGTTATTTGATGTATTGCATGTTGATTATGTGTTTTTGCCATATCTATTATAATATTTCCTTCAACAAAATTTATATTTATTTTTGGTTCTCCTTTATTAATAAGAGTAATAAATGATGGCATTGCAGATACATTTTTTGGTGCTTCTGGACTATTTTTGGCGAACGTTACTGCTCGTAGTCTAGAAATATTCTTTGACGAAGATGCTTCTTTATTCTTCATGACTGCTTGAAGAAAATTATTCTGCATTCTAAAAAGGTTGAGATAAATAGCAACCACATTTTGATGCCCTAGTAAAAAATGTACTGAATAACTAAAATCTTCTAACTGCATTAACCAACGTATTCTTTTACTATTCTGATCTTCTTTTTGATTTTTAATATAATGATATTATTCTTTATTATCGTTATTGATTCGAAAAGTGGTTGGTAGTAACAAATATTTAAAACTTTTAATAGTTTTTAATATAGCCAAGAATTATTTTTCATATGTAGAATAATTTATCTCGGGTCTAGATAATTTTCTTGAGGTATATCTAACTACATCTTTTTCTTTTTCTATTGTTAGTATTCCTGCCCAATATAAATAAAAACTTCCCACCAAAAATCAAAGAAATAATAGATAATAACATATGGGATAACCATTTTCTAGCACTTATGATGGAATACGAGGACTACATAACCGAAAATAATGATAAACAAAGAATAACTTTAGTTCACCATGAAATAGATGATCGATATACATATGCCTTAGAAAAAGGCGTAATGAATAAATTAATAGTAACTAGAGTGCAGATAATTAACTTAAATTTTCCCATGATAATTAAATCAATAGTTGAATGGATTTCATGACTAATACAAGTTTTTGAAATAGATATAACTGCAACCTTCCCAGAAATAACTATTAAAAATAACTTTCCTTCAATCCAAATATGGCGAATACGTTCACAATATTCTTATGACATCAATTACAAAGAATTTGTTGGCATGATTAACGAAAAAGATGAACAACTCAAGATTATCAAAGGAATGAAAAACGAAAGCAAATGGCCAATAACAATCCCAAGCCGAATAGATGGAAGAATAATGGTTCGAGACGAAGGAAATTTAGTCCATAAAAGCCATCATGGCCGTGGACCTGACTATCAACAACAACTAGATATCGAGATTCTTGGACCAAAGACAAAGACAATCTGGCAAAATATGATTCTCTACTGGACAGATGAGATGAAGCAAGAATAAAACTAAATAAATGTAAATTTTATGCATTACTTTTACTTTAATATGTCTTCTTTGTAAAGACAGATAAGGGGTATAAATCAAAGGACGATGAGGCCCAAAGATACACCTGTTTTGATAAATACAACCTTTATAGTCTAGTCCAAGATTACGATAGATTCGATCTGAGCTTCGGAGAGCTGATCAAATAACTGTTTTAAAACTACGGACGCACATGATTTTCAACCCATGATTTTCTGATTTGAAAAATATTGGAATTCGCAACAGTCCTAGTTTAAGCCCTATATAAGGACTTGTAAGATAAGTCGGGCCAGAAAATGTTCTCCTGAACTTCGTCATTTATCAAAGCTGAAAACAGTAACGTAGCCTTGCTATTCACCTGAAATTCACAATAAAAGTGGTTATTAGGGAAGATAAGATGGGAGCTCTGGTTGGTGGTCAAGAATAAAAATAAGAGAGTGGAGCGCATCCAAAGATCAGCTTCCCTTACCATTACATAAATAGGACTATAACGGTGGTAAGTCGGAGGGCTAATAGCCACTTCACATGACAAGACATGTATATAAATATATCTTCGCCAATAGTGGTTTCAAAAGAAACAGCTTTCAGGACTACAGGTTAAATGAATTTCTTTATTTGACTTGGTGCACTAAGTACGAAGTGGATAGAGAAAGTTAATGGCATGTTTGGTTAGAGTATCAAAATTGATACAATACCAATTTTGATATTGATATTCTAAGAAGATGTAATATCAATATCAAAAGTGATGGTATTAAGTTTTTTTAAATGTTTGGTAATGTTATATCAATATTAAAATTGATATTAGATGTTTGATAATACAACGCCAATACGAAAATCACTCTGCAGCCGGGGGGGTCTCCGCAGCGGGGGGCGACGGGGACTCCGGCGGGGGGGACTCCGGCGGGGGAGCGGGGGTCCTCTCCGCAGCGGGAGACCCCGTCGCCCCCCCCCCCCCGCTGCGGAGAGCCCCCCCGCAGCTTCGGAGTCCCCCGTCGCCCCCGAGAACCCCCCCGCCGGAGACCCCGTCGCCCCCCGCTGCGGAGAGCCCCCCGCGAGCCGGAGTCCCCTGTCGCCCCGTCGCCCCGGAGAGCCCCCCCCCCCCGCTGCGGAGAGGACCCTCGCCCCCCCTGCCGGAGCCCCGTCGCCCCCCTCCCCCGCTGCGGAGAGCCCCTCCCGCAGCGCCGCAGTCCCCCGAAGCCCCCCGCTGCGGAGAGGACCCCCGCCGGAGACCCCGTCGCCCCCCCGCTGCGGAGAGCCCCCGTCGCCCCCGAGAACCCCCCGCTGGAGACCCCGTCGCCCCCGCTGCGGAGAGCCCCCCGCAGAGCCGGAGTCCCCTGTCACCCCGTCGCCCCGGAGAGCCCCCCGCAGCGCCGGAGTCCCCCGTCGCCCCCGAGAACCCCCCTGCTGGAGCCCCGTCGCCCCCCCCCCCCCCCGCTGCGGAGAGCCCCCCGCAGCGCCGCAGTCCCCCGAAGCCCCCCGCTGCGGAGAGGACCCCCCGCCGGAGACCCCGTCGCCCCCCCCCCCCCCGCTGCGGAGAGCCCCCCCGCAGCTTCGGAGTCCCCCGTCGCCCCCGAGAACCCCCCGCCGGAGACCCCGTCGCCCCCGCTGCGGAGAGCCCCCCGCGCAGCCGGAGTCCCCGTCGCCCCGGAGAGCCCCCCCCCCTCCCCGCTGCGGAGAGGACCCCCGCTCCCCCGCCGGAGTCTTCACCTGTATTAAAAGTGATATTTTTTTAACTGTTAGTTTTAAAATTAATATTGGTATCCAAACACTCATTGATACAAAGTATCAATATCAGTTTTAAAATTAATACTGATACAGTTACATAATACTGTTACCAAACAGGCTGTAACATTACAAGGAACAAAATAAAAAGAAGGAAACACTGATTTCTGTAACGGGACAACTCTCGGTAAGTATCCCACATGATTAGAATTTTAAATTCAGTTTTTTTTTGTGTGAGTCATTTACTTTCTCTGTAACAAGTAGAAGAAATGTTTTCTCGTTCGGAGATCGTAAAAAAATAAATAAAATATTTTCTGATTGTTTATATAAATAAAAGCACCTGATAATAATCATGTTGACAAAAAGTGGCTTGACCAAATAATGACGAGAATTTATCTATCGTGGAAATTATAGTTCAAAAGTAAAAATTTAATCAGGAGCTGAACAAAAGATTTTAAAATATATATATAATGCATCTTCAAGAAATGGATGCCGCAGTATTGATAAAGATACAGTTGTTAATGGTCAACTATTATTTTTTATACACCAAATATTTAAAAATATATTTGCTTAATTAGTTATCTACACCCATATTATACAGGTCGAAACATACTATATATACACCTGCTGCATCTAAATAAACAGATCATGCCCTTGTGTTATCACCACTTTGTGTCATTGTACGTGGACATCATACATCAGCGAAAAAAAAACAAAATAATTCGGTATATATATATCGTATAGTCTCTGTTTGATTAAGATATTAAAAATAATACTATATCAATTTTGATTTTAATATCTTTTAAAAATTGAATATTAAATAATAAATTTAATATGTGAGAATTTGAATTATAATTCGTCTCACAAATTTTAAAATTGACATCAATAGTTACACTTGATTTATATCGATTATTAATCTAAAAAATAATGATGACGACGACGATGATGATAGAAACATTTAACATGTTGGACACAAAATTCTACACTAAAAAGACAATACAAAATGCTATTTATTTTCGAGTTCTAAAAATTTGAAACAACTCTATATATATTATATATATATGATCTGGAGTGCTTGTACTCTGATCTCCATAAATTTTTTAAATTTACGTTGTGGGCCACCTCCTGCCTCTCTTCACTGGCGCTACGTCGAGATCCCATCCTGCCGCAGGCGCCGCCGGGCGGGAGGAGGTCGCCGTCGCGCCGAACGCCGGCCGGGACCTCGGTTGCGGGTGGGAGCGGCCGGGCGAGGTCGCTGTCGGGCCATGGCAATCTCTGGCGGAGTGCTACGCCTACTGCCGGTAACATATATACGATCGAGGATCATCCGCGCCCACCGTGCCCAACGGAGAGGAGGAGAAGAGCGGGGGGCAGCCGTCGCTGTCTCCGAGTCATGCGGTGGGGCGGCGGCGACGGAGAGGAGAGATTCGCTCGTCGTCGTCGTCGTCGTCCGGCGGAGCACAGCTCATATACGAACTGCCGCACGGCCACCGGGGGATGCTCCGCTGCGATGCTTCTCTGCAGATTAGTCTCTTGCTCTCGGTCTCGGATGGCCGGCCATCCGCCGGAGAAGGAAGGCTGCTCCGACGTTCAAATATATGCGAAAATGGAGTCCGAATTCTATCAGAGACTCAGAGTTCGTGATCTCCTAAGTTGCATCATTTTTTATAGAGTTGAGATCATCTCAGGTGGATTCACGAGGGAGTTTCCTCATGTCATTCAAA
The DNA here is from genome assembly GCA_036172225.1 of Cryptocoryne crispatula var. balansae. NCBI lineage: Eukaryota > Viridiplantae > Streptophyta > Magnoliopsida > Alismatales > Araceae > Cryptocoryne > Cryptocoryne crispatula. Next base: position 25,089,541 of record CM069924.1, read on the forward strand.
AAAAATGTATTTAAGATCCATCATGTCAATGCAATCAATGCATTTTTCGAGTGACCTGAGGAAACTTCCTCAGGAGCTCACCTGAGGCGATCTCAACTCTTTTTTATATTTAAGTGAAGAAAGCAGCCTAGTCAGCCCAGTCAGCTGACCCGGGTCGGCCAGGTCAACCTAAGTTGGCCTCCACTGTCACATAGTTTCGCATGTTGTTTTGATCAGGTCAACCTTAACTTGTGACCAAGGTGTAAACAAAATTCGATATTTTAATTCAATTTTGATAAAATTAATAGATTTGAAACTTGTTTTTATATTCTATAAATTATCGGAATCAAAATTGGATATTCTAGTAATTTATCAAAATAAAAATTGAAATCAGTTGATTTTATTTTCGTTAATCTAATTTGGATAAAAAATAATTATATAAATTATATAAATTAAATTAAATTAAATTATTTTAAAATATAATATAAAAATTGATAAAATGATAAAAATGAAGATTTAAAAAGATTATATCAAATTTTAGTAATTATATGTAAATTATTAACTCATTTTTGAATAAAAATAATATTTAATATGTATTTCAGAATTTATCGAGTTTGGTTCCGATTTCGATAACGAAATCAGAATTGGAACGAAATCAGAACATAGTGATTCCAAAATTATTGGAATTGGAACCCCTTAATTCTTATCGGAATTAGATTCTGGTGATTCCGCTATCGAATTTGACCCATTTACAGCCCTAGTTGTGACGAACTTGAGTTGTGACCGGACTCGATGTGGTCTGACCTTCACCACGGATCTGCTCTAGACCTCCAACCAGATCTACCTTGCTCCGAATATCAATTAAACTGATTGTATATTAGTACTATTAGTCATAAATGGATCGTATTTATTATATTATTATATATTATTATATATTTTAACAATAAATTTATAATTTAAAATTATTTTAAAATTTATAAATATTTAAATATTTAAAATTTTTAAATATTATATATAAATTTATTTATTATATTATATTTTTATTGATATTAATATATTACTTTATATTAATATAATTAGTAAATTATATATTAATATATAATTTTTAAATAGTAGTACTTTTATTTTATTTTATAATATAATAATAAATTATTATTTAAAATTTTATATTATTATCTTATCTTATTTATATATTATTGAATTATTATTAAACTATTTATATTATGTTATTATGTTATTTATTTTTATTAATATATGACATATGAATGATAATCATCCACCAATTAGATTGGATGGTTGAGATTGATCTATTTAACATTACATTTACTTACGTAGGGGAGTCCGTAGGTAGTCTGTAGGTATTGATAGATTTATCTACGGAGCCCTGATTCAATAAAAATAGGGGCAAGTAAAAGTTATTTTTACCTACTAATTTTTACTTATGGGGCAGCGTTTTGGTAGGTAAAGTGCAAATTTCTTGTAGTGATGGAGAGTAGCAGGCTAGCAACTTTGGGAGGTCAAGCTGATGAACCAACAATCCAAGATGGAGCAATCTACTTAGATCAAATCTTTTGATGAAAGAATCTATTAAAAGTATAGGTGAACGATCAAGAAATGATGAACAAACATGAGTTAAACCTAAAAAATCAACGATAGGCTAAAAAAATGCTCAACGAAGTCTCTCTCACCTAAGAATTTCATATTCTACCTTCCATGGTGAAGAAACATAAAATTGGAGAAAGATCTAGTAAGAGTGCACAAAGTAAGGGAATGGGTGATTTTTTGGGACTTGATTCTAATATTAAGATAATTACAAAAGGGAGTGACAAGTATAATATTCATGTCCACATGTACTATAGTTTGTACTCTAAAATGACATGTGAAGAATACGTAATTTATATTAAAAATGTAAAACGTGTAAAATTTATGTAAGATGAATAATTTTTTAGTGCATGTCTCCTGTTTTCAATTTTTTCAATGTTTCGCTATGTTTTATCCTTTTTTAAAAAATATTAAACTAATAAGACAAATTGAGTCGCAACTCAATCCGACTAGGTGAACCCTGGGCTAGGCCAACTTGGTTCCAACCTGACCCAGAAAGCACGTTCACGTTTTCTATGAATGCTTGATTTCAAATCATGCTTTCAATGATGTCGTTTCAAAATCACTGTTATTTTACAAGATTAACGAAATCATTTTGATATTAGTATCACACAATAAAAATTAAATATTTATAAATAAATTCTATTTTAGCAAATAGTAAGTTACATATTGTTATTGAATAAAAATAGATTATGAATCAAACTTATTATTTATCCATTATAAAGCTTTTAACTTATAGATAGATATTAAATATATAGAATTTCTTATTAGATTTTAATTACAGTAAGGCTTAACATATTCCGTTCAAAATCACTCTGCTTTCACTTCAGTATTATTTTATTTTTTTGTTGAAATCAAAATCAAACTTGATAGTTTTATATGCATATATAACATACATTACTTTTATACAAAAATAGTTTATAAATCTCATATACTTATTTATATTTGATATAATCAATTAAAAATTTATTTTCTTACTTTTTGATCATTTTAATATAATATATTGCTATTCACTTAAAATTTATTTTATCATAATTTATTTTTAGGTATAAAAAATATTCATATTTTGATAAGTTGTCGGAAAATTTAATTGAATAACTTCTAGGATATATTAATGAGACATGAATACATTAAGTTGTATTAAAATAAATTTGAAATTTATGAATGAAAGATTCTATTTACATTTCTAAATTTTAGGCAGATAAACATTAAATTATTTTAAAAAATAATTAAACCAAAAGGCTAAAATATAATTATTTTTTATATTAATGGCATAAATGATATTTACATTGTTTGATGATATAATAATATTTATTTTTAACATCTATAACTTGAAAATAAATTCATTAATAAAATTAAATATTTTAACATAATTAATGTGCATTTACTATAAAATTAATTAAATCAAACAAAATAAAGTTGAAAATTTTGATTACTATGAAGACTTTAGCATTCACAAAATTTAGAAGTGAAAAGTGTGACTTTGTGACCTGTTTTGTTAGAGTACCAAACATGATACTATATTAATATTAATATTGATATTTCTAAAAGTTGGAGTATCAATATCAAAATTAGTACAAATTAACACTTGTATTACATTACATGTTCTATTAGTACTATAAATTTCAAAATTGATATTATTAGTCAAGTACTTTTAGATCATTATTATCAATATTAATTTTAAAATTGATAATGATAGAGATGTCTAAAAATGTTACCAAACAGAGCCCCATGTAACTCTTTCGTTAGATTTGGTTTCTTCTTGCGGAAAGCGTGATTGTTTTTTGCGCCTTCAATATGCTAGCATGACTCTGATGCAGAGACCACAATGGACAGCACTATTGTTAGAATTGAGTAAAATTTATTTTTGTGGATAGATAATTTGGAGAGGAAGAGTTTATCTATTGGACACCTCTCCAGAATATGCTTGTACAGACTTGTATAAATTTTAGAAGTGGACAGAAACGGGAAGTAGAACCAGATTGCGCGACCTTGTTGAAACAACTACCACAGACAGTCCAGAAGTTAAAATGAACTCTTATTTATTTCAAAATAAAGAAGACTTACTGAGGATAATTTAAGATGAAGATAAGTTTGCTTGAATCCTCTGAGAAGATATCATAATTTATCTGATAATTCTGATGTTGAAAGGTGAAGATCTAGGAACCACTGGCACGATGTCTATGAAGGACATGCTACAGGCACCACAGATGTCTGAATAAAATGATTGTTATTGGGAATCGAAGATAACTCACCATGGTACAATTTGTATGAAGACGGTGTAAGCTGAATCCACTGAGAAATGTATAAAAATTGACTAAAAATATGAAGGCAGAGATGGGTAGACTCTAGATCCTTCTGTGCAACACTGGTGTAGAAACCTCCATGAGCCAAGAAAATGTCATAATTGATCCCCATTTGTTTAAGAAAAAAGATAACTTGACAAGGAAAACTTCTTATGAATGAGGCCTAGCCGTAAAATGCTCAGGGAAATTTATGGAAGTAGATGATCAGTAAAGCGGCAGGATGGATCATATATCATATTCTCTTTCACTTTGGAATGATTTTCGAGCACTGGGACAAAGAGAGGATGACTTGGAGAGGTTGGGATGAGACTAAGGAAGCTGGAGGACGAGGAGAGTAACCTCGGATTGTATCCGAATGACCCAAATTTATAGGAGAAGTAGACCGGTGCAAAACCAGGAAAGAAACTGGACGCACCAGGTTGGGCGCGTCCAGCGCCAGTTTTCATTTTCCACTTGAAAATTTTCAACAAAATTTTGAATTTTGAATTTATAAAATGAACACGCCCCCATCTTGGGGATGTTAAATTGTCATTTTCTAAGGGGTAAACCTTCCAAAATGGATTTGGAAAGTCAAAAAATGGGGCAACAAATCATATTTACAAAACTGGACGCACCCCCAGTTCTGGGGTGCACGTACCATGCCCTCAGACAGAGGGCCGCAGGTGTGCCCTCAAGGGGGCATGTTCATTTCTCTCTCCTACACGCACCTGCTCATGAGCCGTGACTTACAAATGGGACGTTTGTTTTGATTCTAATTTGTTGCATATGAAAGAGGACTCGCAAACGCAGCTTCTAAAATCAATAAACAAGCTATTATGCATCTCAATACTTTAGTATGGTACTGTAACTTCCGGTTTATTCTTTTGGTGGTGCTGAAGGCCTATATGATGATCCAAAGCTCAAAAAAGTCGATGATAACTCGGAAAACTTCAAAATGACCCAAAAAGTTGGTGGCAACCCATACAACTTACGTTGACAACCAAAAATGATGGGAGGAACCCATAAAACTTGAAAATATGCACGGAAGAGCCGGGAATGACCTGAAGAACTCAAAATGATAGGAAAAGACGGCAGCAACCCATACAACTCAGGTTGACGACCATAAATGATAGGAGGAACTTGGAAAACTCAGAGAGATGTCTAGAAGAGCTGGGGATGACCTAGAGAACTCGGAATGACTAAAAAAGTTGGTGGCAACCCATATGACTCTAGTTGACGACCGAAAATGATGGGAGGAACCCAAAAAACTTGGAAAGATTTATAATGACCAAAATTAATGATCAAGTGACCCGGAGATACCTAGAGGGATTTTGTGCCAACTGAATGGTATGTCATGAAATGACAGGACAGATCTGGTATGCTCTGGGCCCCCCCGATAATGACTGGGATGACCTAACAGCAACCAAGAAACTCTTAACGGTAAGCAAAAAATGTAAAATGACTTGACAAAAGGACACGACACAATGGCCCTTATTCGGCAAAGACAGATTTGACCAGAGATTAGTAACTCATCCTTAGATTTCCAGGACGCTCCTCAGCTTGTCCAAAAGGGTGGTCAACTTGATTTTAATGGTCCAAAAAAGATGTTGCCAATGGAATAAGAGTTTTAAGCTCCAAATTAATCCAAATTGGCATGTATACACAAGACGCCTTTTGGTCTCTATGCACACTCTCCGAAACATCCCTTTTTTTGGACATCCAAATAGTCCCTAAATATGTTCTTAGCACAACCTACTATTCAGCCAATGTTTGATTACCTAAATAGTTCCTCCAATTAGTCTTCTTTCAGCCTAATTTGGCTCATGTAGGCTGCTATCATGGACCCTTGAAAACACCTTAAAATAAGTGTTGAATTGAGGATAAAACAAGTCCTTAAGCTACACTAAAAACAAGTGCTAGTATAGTCTCAAAACAGGTGCCGAAGCTACATTAAATAGGTGCTGGTTTAGTCAAGATGAAACTGGTCCAAGAGGGGTGTAAAACAAGCTGCTAGGGCCCAAGAAGTTGAAAATGCATCAAATGGGCTGACATAACATGAAACCGACCTTATTAGACCATGAGACATGCATTGGCCCAATGGGCTTTAGACACAAAAAACAACAAAAAATTGGCCTAATTGGCCTTATGGGGAGTTAACCCACCACTGGGCACTACCTCAGGCTTCAAACCTAAAAAAACTATGTATGGGGAGTTAACCCACCACTAGGCACTTCCTCAGGCTTCAGACATCAAAAAAACACTAAGTCTGGGGTTAGCCCACCACAGGGTGCTACCTCAGGCTTCGAACTTCAGAAAAAAGCTAAGCCTAGGGAGTTAGTCCACCACTGGACATTGCCTCAGACTTTATAAAAAGCTATGTTAAGAAGTTAGTCCACCACTGTATGCTCCATTGAATGACTATTTCGGGCAAGCTCCTGGTATCGATCTGGGCGTAGGCATGGGATAGGTTCCTATTGCAGACAAACCCTTCTCACTTCATGGAAAAGTCAACAGACTTAATCATATAGGACAAGTAAATTTTTACATTGATCATAAAACAAGATGGCATGCTACCTAAATTTTCCTTGATTTTATTGGAGTTTACACCATGGGAAGGAAATATACACTTTGATAGCTCGAGGACATACATGCATTCACACTTGGAAAATATTCATGACACAAAGATATGAACAACCAACAACTCTGTACTTTGACAAGGATAAATGCAATGAACTTCAAGTTTCGACTCGACTACATGTGTCTGGGCATTGATGCTAGCCTGACGAACCGGATGGGATGCAGACTGAACATAAAAACCAAGTCTAAATATACTTAATCAAATTTGAAGACGGACTTAACCAAATCAAAAGAATACACTTAAACGAATTTGAACATATAATACAAATAAGAACTTAACATAATTTGGGAGTTTTAATTAAACTCACTCAATCTAGTGAAAGTTAACTTCTTAAACAATACAAGTAAAACACATTGAATACACTCCAAAATACTTAAAATCTATCTCAAAACATGGAAGATCAAATCCTTAACAATTTGAAACTAAAACTTAATCAAGTTGAGTTGAAGTTTGAAAGCACTTGAAACATATCGAACACATATAAATTGGTATCAAAACATACCAATAGACATGGAAAAACAACAAAAATCTCTTAAGTCAAATGCCAACTAAACTAAACAAATCAAATTGCTTAAAGCACCCATAACTCATTCAAACTTGAACAACTTCAACCAAAGAGTAGCATAAATTAATTCAAAATTTTACTAAGTCAAGATCAAGTAATCAACTTGAACACAAAACCAAAATAAATCCAAGTCTGAAACTCATCAATTTTAAGCCAAGTAAAAATCAAACCTCAATTGAACTTAAACAAATTTGGTCACATCTCATTGAGCCTAAAGGGCCAGAGCCCTTTGTGTTCTTTACATGTTGGGAATGTGCACGCGCTTGACAAACAGGTCGCTATGGTAGTTAAATAGAAAATTCGGACATGATATGAAACTTCAAAACAATCTTTGTTTCTAAAACTTTAAAAAGATTTTGAGGTTCCCACAGCATGCTAATTTTATTTTGATACTCCATCTGGATAGATATACGTATTTTGAAAAATCATTTGTGGTACATAGCAATATGGCTCTCATGAAAAAAAAATTCTTTCTATAAAATATTGTATATCTCCCATTGGATCTCCCATGAGTACCTTAACTCATCCACCAATGGTTATAAGTATATATCAATATCATTTCTAGGAGTTCTTAGACCTGGTATTCAACATGAAATTATTGTGTGCTCCACTTTGATAGACATCTATGTTGGCAAATTGAAAACCATTGTAACGGTAGGCCAAAATGTTGCCAAAGGTGTTAAAGGCATCACAACCAACCCAACTCAAATGTTGTGTTTCTTTGATGCAAAATCGAGATATAATTTATCAACTTGTCTCCAAGAAGTAGAATCAACAACATGGCACATTTTACCACTCAATTGATAAAAATGTGACTCATTATGCCATGTCATTCACTTAGCAGTGTTCATTGACAAACACATGTTGCAACCTATCTTTTAATAGAAAATAATATAATATTTTTATGCCACCTTCTTACCCCTATGTTTAGGATCCTCTTTATATATTGGAGTCTCACATTGTGGACATATAATTTTATCTGTAATCTCTTTTCTAAAGAGAATACAACCAATCTTACATTCATTTATTTTTTGATAATCAAGTCCCAACTCCCTAACAACTTTTCTAAGCCCATAGCAAGTATTGAAAACACTTGCATCCTTAGGTAATACAACTTTAAATAAAGTTAGTACAATATTCATATATATATTTTTAGTCAAATTATTTATTGACTTTACCGGTTTGGTTTGGTTTGAAAGAGCTTAGAAACCAACTTATCTCGGTTTATGATTTTTTTGTATGATTTTGAATCATGTTTAAAGTTTGTAAATAACCTATGATTAACAACAAATCAAATTAAACCATATATAAATAATATTAAATATTAATAAGTTGTACACAATCAAATTAGTTCAGTTTATAGTTTATGGTTTGATACTAAACCAAATTAGCCTTGTTTATAGTTTACTTATGAATTTGAAATGAACCAAATTCGTTTGGCTTATAGTTTTTTTATGGTTTTGAACCATTCCAAATTAGGTCAATTTAAGGTTTGTTTATGCTTTTGAATGAAAGTGAATTTGTTCGGCTAATGGTTTGTTTATATGTTTTTGAACTAAACCAATTAGTTTAGTTTATGAATTGTTTATGGTTTTGAATCAAAACAAATTCATTTGGTTTATGGTTTTTTTATGTTTTTGAACCATGTTTAGTGTTTGTAAATAAATCTACATAAGAAGAAGCTTAACATGTAATCGATTTAACAACAAATCTAATTAGACAACTAAAAAAATTAACACTTGCAAACAAATTTAGACAAGTATATAAACATTGAATAAACATATTTATCATTACTCTAAGTACTTAGAAATCTATTTAACCCTATTTGAAACACATCTTAGTAACATATATGCTTAGGGCTAATCATTCGGATGAGGAGGAGGAGGAGGAGGAGACAAATAAGGTTGTAAAATATACCTAAAAGAAGAGATTCAAAGGAGGAAGGAAGCTTGACAATGAGCTTCGGTGGCCAATGGTGATGTCAAAGATCGGTGATCGTAAGCAGCAACAAGAGAAGTAGCAGCTAGCGGCTATGAGAAAAACAACGATTGGCACAAGAGATAAAAGAAGAAAGGGATAGAGAAAGAGGCTGTGTGGCTACTTTCAAATTGCAAAACATTGGCGATGACTTCTTTAGCTATTGCCTATTGTATATTTATGGTCAATGGTGATGGCATTAGTTGTGGCCATTAATATCCGACCATTGCATTGTCAAATTTTTATCATTAGAGATGGCTTAATTCGTTGCTACAAAAATACATTCACGATGGTTTATAGAAGCCATCACACATGACCTTCTCCTTTCTCTAAGATCCCCTTCTAGTTTTTTTACTACTTCTATGACAATCTCCATCATCGCTAATATTATATCTAGTAATGGCTTACACAAGCCATCATCAGTATTCGTACAATTGCAATTGCTTCCCTATAGTTGTCGCTACTTTTCTTATTTGTGACAATATTTTGAAGTCATCAACATTACTACATTGCCAATAACATGTTTTTTTTGTAGTATGGGTTGTGATTTGTACTCATTATGATAGAAAAGCCATTAGATCTATTATTAAAAATTTTATTTAATTTAAAATAAGTTTTTATTTTAATCAAGCTTCAACCAATAGACTATTAGGCCTAGTGATAATAGAAGAATTCTATGTCTTATTTGGGCCTTATTTCTTGACTACCTTTTTTAACTTTTAACTATGTCCTATTTCTATCTAATGATCTTACTTCTTTTCATTGGTCTCAACAACAAGAAGTATTAAAGATATGTTGTTCCATTGGTCTCCCATCCATCTATCCATGTTGCCTCTACATTTTATATCTTATAAAGGCCATGGAATGTGGGGTCGCGACCTGGGCCCAGCCCGGTCGATTTTTAGGCTGACTGACCCAGTCCTGACCCCACAACTCTGATCCTGTGGTTGTTTTAAAATTATTTTTTTAATTTTTTTATTGCGACTCGGCCAACCATGACCCGAGCTGGGTCCTGACCCCGATCGACACTGGTTGGTTTGGGCCCAACCGACCCAATCTCGACTCTCAACCACACCTACCTTGATAGAGTCTTGTAGACATGCCATTTTGACCGTATTTGGAGCTTAAAACTCTTCTTCCATTGACAACATCTCTTTTAGACCATTAAAAATCAAGTTGAACCACCCTTTCGGACAAGCCGAGAAGCTTAATATAAATATGAAGACGAGTTGTTGATCCTTGGTCAAATCCACATTTGCCAAACAAGAGCCCATTTTGACTTCCATGTTTCTCTTGGTGGTCTCTGCACCAAGGTCACGCTGCCAGGTTGTGTGCCAGATTATGCTTTTCCCGGCATCTCCTCTATTTAAACATTTTTCATAGGATCTTTTGGATGTTTAATGAATATGTATTAAACACAAATAATCTTCCCCTCAGATTTCTCTTTTCAATGCAACAAATGTCATTCAATTCTGATCTCCCGTTTGTCCGTAGTGCCCTTCGAAAGTTAGACGCTCAGTTATGTCCGCATGCAGCACCGATCAAGACCAATGAAGTGCATGCCCAGCCATTTGGCCACATCTCTAACACAATTCATGAAATCCATTTCTTTTTTCCTCCTCCATATCATTTGAATAAGTTTCTAGAAGCTTCATTATGAAAATTAGCACCATCAAATGATGGCAATTTAACTTGTTGTCTAATACATCAAAACTTGCTATTTTTAGACCAGATTTGTTTCCTCTTCAAGTGGAGACATATTTTAAATATGGAAAAGGTGATCCATGGTTTTAATTCACTCTAAGTCATTTGGGTAAGTTTCTATAAGCTTCATGGTAAAAATTAGCAGCATTAAATGGAGGAAATCTAACCTATTGTCTGATATATCAAAACTTGCTATTTTTTGACCTACTTCTTATCCCCTATAAAAAGAGAACCATTTGAACGACCTAGGAAGAGCATCCTCATCATCCAAGCTCTTCTTATTATTATCCTGCCACCCTAGGCTTATCCCAACCTTACCAAATTGTCCTCTCTTCGTCCTGGTGTTCGGAGATCGTCTTGAAGTGAAAGAGAAGCCAATCTATGCTATGACGTGCTACTTTGCTGATCATTGGCTTCTATAGATCTATCTGATCATTTTCTGGCCCAGTTTTCTTATGAATAAGTGTTCTTCATCAAGTTATCTTTCATATACAACACATGAAGATCAATTCTGACATCTTCTAGGCTCGTGGCGGCTTGTACACCGGTGTTGTGCAGACAGATCCATAATCTACCCTTTCTCTGGCATCATCTTCTTTGTCAATTTTAATACAATTCCAGGTGGATCCAGCCTTCAACTTCTTCATAAAAATTGTACCCCGTAATTTATCTTCTATTACCAACAAGAATTATTTAATTTGGACATTTGTGTTTCTTGAGGAAAATCTTGTATTAACATTGTGGTGATGGTTCCCGGATCTTCAACTTCCAACAACAGAACTATCAGGTAAATTCATACCACCTCTGAAAGGATTCAAGCAAACTTGTATTCATATTAAACCACCCTAGGTGAGTCTTCTTTATTTTTAAGCAAACGGCACTCAATTCTGACGTCGGTGCTGTCCGTTGCGGTCTCTACATTAGAGTTGCACAGTCTTCATTGAATCTGTCCAAGCCAGTTGCCACTTTTCCTGGGTGGTGTTATCTTTAATCATCTATATTATATTTTATAAATCTTCATTCATATCATTTAGTTCATATTTTAACATCATTTTTTTTTCAGTTTTTTCATCATTTCATATATCAAAAAAATAAAAAAAGATTAGGGCTAACTTCGAATCTGATGAGTTTGTTTCCAATTATCATTTTATGTTATTGTTTTTACAGTTACTACACTCTACTCAGTTCTAATCTTTATTTCACTTGTTTTCTTGTCTTCTTTGTCTATTTGTTGCACATGTACATCAAGCTAGCATCGGTTGGAGACTCTTCTTCATCGGCCAATTGAAGAAGGAAAAGGTTGAACCCGCACACCCGTTTCCTACACTAAGTTGCACATGGTCAGTTCTTTCTTTTATTTCTATTACATAAAGCGGACCCCGCAGCTCCTGGTGACCACATCATCTCATTTCCAACATACTTTAAGTTCTTTTATTTCATCCTCACTCTCCTCCCACATGACCCGAACTGTTTCTCAGGTGCTTGAGCTATGCCAAGAGATGAAAGTTCAGGGATCAATGTAAGTGTGGGACCAAGTTGAGAGTTTATTCTGCTTTCCTTCTATTCTTCTCTCATCCCTCTTAAGGTAGCGATCCGAAAAATTACAAACCCATTTTCAGAGTTGACAGTTTTGTGGCAACCATGGTGGGAAAATCAATGTTTTTAACAGTGCTAGCTTGATTAGTTTGTGCAACTAGTTTCATTCTTATTCAGTTCTCGTGTGAACCGCCTTTAGTCACTAAATTGTTTATTTTGTTGCATGATTATTTGTCTTGTTTGCGTATCGCATGCTTGATTTACTTTATTTCTTTCATTTCATGCATATTGATTGCTTCTTCTCCTCTTACCCTCCATTTTTATTTTTGCATTAGCTTTTTGCATCGGGTACCGGACTTGTTCCGATTTGTAGGGCATTCGAGGCGGGAGCTCTCTCTCCCAACATACCCTCACTCTCCAAACACTTTCTTGGTGAATTCTAACCTCTCTTCTAGGATATTCTTTCCTAGTTGATCTTGTTGTTTTCATCAAGGCCTCCGTAAGTACCCATCCATGGAGTATTCCTCATCGCATGATTGGGCTGGTTGTACCATTTATCCCAAAACCTGAAAGAACTTAAGTACCTACTTGTGGTGATTATGTGACGACCATAGGTCATGGAGATTGGAGAAATAGGGACCATACCCACTTGAGTGAACAATTGCTAATAATCTATATAATCTAAGATTTGAACCCAAAAATTGTCGAGTTGTCATTCTAAAAACTTGTTTGCACAACTTGCTTGCTCACCAAAATTGAAAACAACATAATTCTTTCTCTCAAAACACCTAAACAAAGAAAAAAAGTCTCTTTAATTTTGTGTACAACTTGCTTTCCAACAACAAAACTGAAACAAAAAAAATCAAACAAAACAAAACATAACAAAAAATGTTTAATCATGTGTTCCTCTTGTTCTCTTTCAACCATCTCTTTAGAAAGTTTGATAGGATGCCCGTGATGCTAAGGTCCAGGAGACACATTGGGAGGTCAGACTACTACAAGCAACAAGAGTATGAGCCGAGTCTCTACGAACTTCAACAACAATCTGTGGTCTAACCAAAGGGCCATGTCAATGCAATTTAGGAACCTGAAGTGCAAGATCTTGCTCTACTCAGTATAGAGCAACTTCTCAAAGATTTATCTCTCCATCTTGATCCTGAATCCTGGGCGATCATGCAATCCTTGGCTAAGGGAAAGATGCCTACTAATCAAGGTCTAACCAAAGTCAACCGAGCTATCTCACCTCCCCAATCAGTAGTTCGGTCTCTTATCATAACCCCACTTGGATAGCCTTGCCACGTTACTTCACCTACTCACCCCATTGTGGGTCATTCATCAGGTTGCACACCATCCCACCTCCCTTACATCCAGATGCCACATGCACACCCCCTAGTGAATTCCTCTCCACCCGTTGCTAGGGATCAAGAAACCCTTGAATTTCCCATCCATAGTATCTACATCCCCCCATCACAAACACTGGCCTACCATCGCTACAATGGCTCAGGTGATCCCTTCACCCATGTCAATGATTTCTTGAGCAAATCGTCTCGATGGCTAAATGATCGAAGAGCTCTTGCTGATCTTTTTAGGTGATCATTAGATGGTGTAGCCCTAGAATGGTTCTTTTTCACTGAGGTAAGTAGAAATATGAAATTTTGACATTGTCAAGGCAAAATTCTGGCAACGATATGGGCCGGGCTATTCAATAATTAGGGAAGCAAAAGAAGATGTGGAATTAATGCAACATTATGTTAAATTGAGGCCTATGCTTGAGAGGAACATTGATGTTATACACCAACCTAGTGTAAGGAATCATCCATATAAATTTGGTGCAACAGAAGTGACGATTCCTATAGGTTCTTATATAATCTGTCTCAATCGGAACCAAACGACAAAAACCTAAAACTGATCAAATCGGGTTCGAATATACCTGATAGAGATTCATATAATCCCTTGGAGAGGAAGGAGATGAGCTTCTCAAGCTCTTCAAACCGTTCAAGTGTCTAGTCTCCAGCAGTATCCACACGAACTTTATCCACAACAGGTTCTCCCATCGCGCCGGCCTCGAGAACTCTTCCCGAACGGAGCTCCATCGACCATGGACACCTTCTAGAGTGAGGAGGAGGTAGGGAGGAGGCTAGGGACGTGGTTTTCACCCTTGGCTTGATGGGGTTTGGCTGAAACCATTAGTATTTATAGAGAATTATAAAATTTTTCATAAGAACCCAAAATCTCAATAAATTACGCCCTTGCCCCTGTACTTGTGGATAAGTCCTTATGTGTGTGACCCACTAGGCCCAATAGCCTATTTGGTTGAGACCTAAATAAAATAGAATAATTCTATTTAATTTAATTAAATCTGTTATACGATAACAGATTAATCGGCCTACCGATCATAAAGGGTACAAGCCATATCCCATGATCCCAAATGGCTATGGGGATAATCTCATCTCCATTGAGCATTTCCATCATCAGTTACCACATGGATATAAACCCTCATCCATCCAATGTCCCGGTCGGAAAGGAGTACGGCATTGACTGTCAACTCCTTAGTGAACCGACTCTATAGGATCCTGTACTCGGAATTGGATCAATTAGAAAACTCCTTTTCCAATTATCCTATCTACCTTGGCCAGAGATTTAGAGTACTATCCCATAGGGCATTCACTCTCACTTACCAAGAGTGGATGATCCCTTGTTGTCTGCTCAATTACCTCCATCGGGTTTTCCTTGTACCCAATCCATCGCTATACTGGACCATCTAAATGGTGATCCAAAAGTCAATGGTCAAAGCACAAGTTCCACCCAACAAGGTATCTTTGGCGACTCATGTCAAAGGTCTAACCATGTAACTGTGATGATAGAAAACCCTGATTGACAATTCGGTAAGATACCATTCAGGGTTTCTAATTTGGTCAGTTCAGTGAACTCATTCAACTAATGAGCACCTGTATGTGTATCTCAGTGTCTCCACACTAATGATGAGATTGGTCATCCTCATCACATGAGAAGATATCACATACACTAGTCTATCCGGATCCTTGATGTCCTGTCTCAAGTATCCTATGACTAAGAATATTTAGATCAAATATCTCTAGATGATCAATCTCATTATCATGATCTCATCATGATTTAATCATCATTGTATTTGATCAAGGACTTCATTATGATATTTGCATCTAATAAGAGCTTATAATAAAGATTTGCCTAATTAATTGAATGAGATATATTTAGAAATGTCGAATCATATCATATATGATTGGCTTGTAGGACATACAATTCTATCACCTAGGAGCCCTCCCCAACCCCATTCAAATCATCATCATCACCCAACTCCTCGACGCCAATTAATTATGCCACCCATGTCCCAACCTCAGTCGGTTGTGCAACCCTTGCCAATGGCACAACCAACTATGCATAATCAAGCTCCTCTTGTCAATTGTACAAATACTTCATTACCTAAACTAGTTCCCCAACATTTAACTCCACCAATATGTCCAAAGGCCTCTCGCCCAATCATCCATCCCTCACTTTCTCCATCTATTTCACCAATAGCTCCTTGGCCAGCCACATAAGCCTTGGTCCCTCAGCCTATTTCACCAATGGTCCCTTGGCCGACCACTCAGTCCTTGGCTTCTCAGCCTATTCCACCAATGGCCCCTCGGCCGACCATTCAACCTTTTCTTCCTACGCCGATCGAACAAACCTCAGCTACTCAATCAATCCCACCGCATAGGGCTCCTCCTTAGTTGGTTGCACCACAACTAGTGGTTTCTTTTATTGCCCTTGCCTCAGTAGAAGAACAAATCACTCCTACTACTCTTGCTCCTACTACGGTAGACAATTCAGTCACTTCAACCCTTCAAGGTCTTGCCCCAGCAAAGGAACCAATCCCTCCCACTATTCATGCTCCTACCTTGGTAGAAGAACCAATCAATCAAATCTTCCCTGCTCCTACTACGACAGATGATTCAGTCACTTCGACCATTAAAGCTCCTACCCTGGCAGAGGAATCAATCACGCCAGCCATTTGTGCTCATGCCCTGGCAGAGAAATCAATTTCTACTCCTCAGCATGTCATTTCTATTTTTCAATATCCAAGTCAGCCAATAGGGGAGGTCGAACTGAACCCTTCTGTATTTCCAGAATCCCCTAGACTAGGCATCTCCTCTTCCCTAGAACATCCTAAGGAGAAGCCTACTGTAGGGAGCTTAGATGAAGAAACCACAAATTTAGCTGATTGTCAATCTAATGAAGGGCTAGGCAAAGATTTACAAGAGGTAGTTCAGCTAGTATAATCATTAGAGTTGATCCCTGAAGATGATCAGGCCCCTACACTGAAAAATAGAGAGATTGAATTGGTGAATGAAATAGGGAATAGATCATTACCTCTAGGCCTCCACAATCAAGGACCACAATTGACCCTTCTATCTTTACAAAAATTAGGATCATCATCAGAGCATGCAGGCCATAAACCAGGTGAGGATCAGCCATAGACAGAATTGACCCCTGAATTGAAAAATAAGAGGATATAATTGGTCAGCAAAATGAGGAAAGATTCTACAAGCCTCCAAAAGGACGTAGATCATAGCAAGGGAATACTGGGACCTCCTCCAGCTATGCAAGCAAATCCCTTAACATCGATCTTTGGGTCACTGCCCATATCACATTCTTCCCACAATTAACAATCAGGCCCATAGGTCCACAATTCCTCAATCTTAGGGCCACCACCCTTTCTTTATCCTGCTCACAATCATTGATCGTGCCCATGGGCCCATAATCTTTCAATCTTAGGGTCACGGCCCACACTTTATCCCATTCAATTGGGCCCTTATGCCCCTCTTTTACAATTAGGTCAACGTGCTCCTTTCATTCAACCGAGCCCGTGTGGCCGCTTTATCCAACTGGGCCCATGCGCCCCTTTCCATCAACTGGGCCCACGTGCCCCTTTCATTCAACTAGGCCCATGTGCCCCCTTTATCCAACCGGGCCCACATGCCCCCTTTATCCAACCATGCCCATGCGCCCCTTTCCATCAACCGGGCCCATGTGCCCCTTTCATTCAACCGGGCCCATGTGCCCTCTTTATCCAACTAGGCCCACATGCCCCCTTTATCCAACCGGGCCCACGTGCCCCTTTCATTCAACTGGGCCCACATGCCCCCTTTATTCAATCGGGCCCATGTGCCCCCTTTATCGAACCTGGCCCATGCGCCCCTTTTCTTCAACTGGGCCCACATGCCCCCTTTATCCAACTAGGCCTACGTGCCCCCTTTATCCAATCAGGCCCATGTGCCCCCTTTCATCAACCGAGCCCATGCACCCCTTTTCATCAATCGGGTCCACGTGCCCCTTTCCTTCAACTGGGCCCACGTGCCCCTTTCATTCAATCGGGCCCACATCCCACAACTCTTCCAAATCGGGCCCACATACCCTTAATTTTTTTAAATCAGGCCCGCGTGCCCGTAATTCACCTCAACTAGGCTCACGTGCCCATGTTTTTCTGTAACCATGCTGATGTGTCCAAATTCCGTCTAAAACAGGCCCCCATGCCCACCTTCCATTAACCTCGGGCACACATGCCCACACTCCTTCAACTTTGAGCCCGCGTGCCCCCTTTCCTTCATAATTAGGCCCGAGGGACCAGACTTCTTTGAGACTAGGCCCCCGCACTACCACTTCTTCAACTTCGGGTTTGCACAACCATACCCTTCAATGACGCCCGCGAGTCCATCACCAATCTTCAAAATCACAACCATGCTCCCAACCATCTAAATCGGGCTCATGTTTCATTGGGTCCCTTGGGCTCAACCTCCAATTGGGCCCTCATGCCCATCAACATCATCTAGGTCCTCTAGCCCACATTCAACTCTTGGGCCCGTGTGCCCCTTGATTCCATCCATTCCTGGGCCTTCAAGCCCCTTCTCAACTCTTGGGCCCAAGAGCCCATTTTAACTCACTTTTATTTTCAAGCAGGTTTTCTTATTTTTACAATTCCCTCTCCTTTTTCAAAATTTTCTTTCAACAAAAATCAAAGGTAGATAAATTTCTTGGGTGATACCATAACCTTTGCCTTTCTACATCATTAATCTTAACTTCGCCATGCCAAATCAAACTTCCCGCACCTTCCTCTCTATCATATGACTCTAAATCTTTGATCCAATGTGATATGGAGCATATCAAAAGTGGAAGCAAAAAGGCAAGGCAAGCAAGACAAAGCAAACACAAGCCACATCATCACCAGCCGTGAACTTCTTCTTCTCTCAGGTATTACATGAATTTTTATTCATCATCATCTTGTCATTTGCAAGAAAATATTTTTTTGAAATATTTTTAAGTCTCACATTTTTATTCAAACATGCAAGGCATAACTGGGAGAAAATTTGTGATTGACGGTATTTATAACTGCTATTTTTTTTATCCAAATGAATTCTTTACATTGCAAGGCATGTTAACAATTATTTCACCCATGGAATGTAATCTACATCCAAAAATGGAAAGAACTACTAGTATGAGTTAAGTCCATATGTCTTGGATTGTTGTCTAGGTGTCGAGGGTAGATACCATTCTACACACACAACACATCCCGATCTCAAAATCCAAATGACCTGACACCCGAGAGAAGCTAGGCAAGGCTTAGAGATGGAAGGAAAACCCTCACCCTATTATCTTCTATTCGGTCTAAGATAGACGAAGGGGACTAGAGGGGGAGAGTATCAAAAGCATCTACCGCCCTAGTAGGAGGCCATCTCAAAAGGTCCAACTTCTCAAAAAAAAGGGTGCCAAAAGATGGGCAATGAACCCCACAGGTTTAAACAAATATGGGCTTGTCTGAATGAGTACCCAAAAAAATATAGAAAATGAAAAAAGCGCCAAAAGATGGGCAATGACCCCACAGGTCAAAGCACCTGTCCGAATGTGTGCAACAAAAATAGGTTTGTCAACAAAGAAGAAAAGACTCGAAGAGGCTAGACCCCAACGGGTAATTGAGTGAAAGTAGAGAAATCTCTCTTGACATCTCCAAAGCCTATCAAGGACTTCCTTATTAATTCTTCATTCTTAATCCCTAGGGTTTGGGTGGACCAACTAAATCAAAACTAAGCTTTGGCCGATCAAAGGTTGGAAGCCGGAAGGATTCTGGGAAAGGAACCCCTTCTTTTTGCACATAGTATCTACCAACGAACTTAAAATAACAACCAAAGTGACAAGGACTTTTGTCAATATTGATTTTTTTCTCCCAAAAAAATTCCTAGATTTTTAAAAACTTGAAAATTTGAATCACTATTTTCAAAAAAAGACTCCAAAAAAATGAATATTTTAAAAAAATTTAAAAATTAAATATTTTTAAAATTCTAAAAAATGAATATTTGTAAAATTCCAAAAAATTATTTTTAAAATTCTAGAAAATTGAATGTTTTCAAAGTTCCCCAAATGGAATATTTTCAAAAGCTGTTTTTAAACACCAACAAAAATTTTTGAAATCCAAAAAATTTCATCATTATCTAAATTTTCATCTTTACATTCATGTTTACCGCAAAATTCCTGCGTTATTTTTACACTCTTAAGAAGGCTATCACCCCTTGACAAAGGTCAAGATATACTGCAACTTGTAAGAGGGATAAGCCACATTGCAATTCTAATCTTCTTTTTCTAATTGTTTAAGGCACAAGGAGAACTTTACACCCCTTGACAAAGGTCAAGGCATACTGCAACTTATAAGGGGAGTAAGCTATATTTTCATTCTAATATCCTTTTCTTAGTGTTTCAAGCATGAAGTACAAATATGGATAACTTTGCACAACAAGGCGATGCTCGCCACTTCTCTCCCCTGAGGATTCTTAAGAGGAGGTGTCACCATAATCTCAGCCACAACTTCGTCGAGGAACTTTTTGGAAGATTTCAACAAGACGATGCTCTCCACTTCCCTCCCCTAAGGATTCTTAGGAGGAGGCATAACCTCGGCTTCTACTTTGCTGATGAACTTTTGCTCTGTGTCTTTAGCAAGGCACATGAACTATTTTGTGAGAATGCGTGTCATCACACCACAAACTCACCATTATCATTTTACTTCTTAGCATATAGTAGGTGCATTACTATTTATTTTATGCATTGATGTTGAAGACTGCAAGTGCAAAGAAGACTGACTCGAGATCCCCTTCATCAAAATCCATGACGGTCAGGTCATTCTTCATGCTCACGGATAAGCCAAAATTAAATATTGAGGGATGATAGTTCCCGATTGGGTATCTTGACCTCCGATGTTTAATATATATCTTCAACTATCTTTTATATAATTTTTGACTTTTTAAGCCCAGCATGCTTCATATAGTTTTGCATTAGTTCCATCACATTCTTGCTTATCATCTCTGCATACCTCTGTGGTCATCACTTTCTCTAGATCTCGCTAGGTCTCTTCATCCCATCATTTATCCCAATTCTGATATATTCATTATCCCCTATGTCTTTAGTCCCATAATGTATGTCATATATCGTAATCATCTTGTGTCCTTCAACATCTTTCATTTCTATCGCATCACGTGGCCATTGCAACACTTTCTTGCTATTCATCCCACCATGCCGCTCACCTTATCCCACCATCAGCACCCATTTTGATCATCTTGAATCACCATTATCCTCACAACCAATTGATTGAGCTTCAACATTTGCCTTTCGGAATGCGAGATCATTCCATTCTGAATCAAATCATGTCTCTTGGAAAACTAAAATGAATCTGAGAGCCTGAATATGCTCGATTGGTATTCTTTTATTTTACAAAACAACTCATTTTTTAATCTTTAGCCCATCATAGTACAGGAACACCGTAAAGATTGGGTTGCTGGCTGATGATGAACCTATGAACCCATGATTCAGGGACTCCCCACTGCGTTGGGGGTTGGCTATTCTTCTCTTGTGCCTATGACACATTCCTTACCAAATCGAACATAGGAAGACTTAATGAAATGTGGCAGTGATCCAAGGAACTTGAAAAGATTCTCTTTGCCGAATTTGGTCACTGAGCAATCAATATAACCGAACCTCCACTGAAAGAAACAACTCTCGAGTTAATATCTCATTTGAAGCTTCCTGAAAAAGAGATAAAATAATATATATTAGACTTGATGTTGAAAAAGAAATATTTATACATGCTAATTAAACAATTGAAGTCATACAAGCATTTAATTATTTATAATCACTAAAATAGGCATAAGACACATTCTTGAATTCTTTTGAATTTTCTTGATTTTTAATGCTAAAATATAATACATACATTTAATAATGGAGTTAACATATCCTACTTAATATATAATATGATTTATCCCCAATCTTAACCTTGATTTTGGAATAAACTAGATTATTTTTGGGGAAAAACTAGGTTTATCCTTGGTTACCCATGATAAACTATAGTATACTTGTATAAATTTTAATTATTAACTCATGTCATATATTACTAACTTAGTTTATATGTTACTTGTCGACTCTGAAAACGGGTTCCGGATCGGCACCTCAAGATAAGGTGAAAGATGGAATAGGGGACATGGGAAAAAGAGAGTGAATCGGAAAGCACTCGGAAAGCGGTAAAAAGTCCTCACCTCGGTCTCACACTCACATTGATGCCCGAACTTTCATCTCACGGCGTCGCTCGAGCACCGGAGACGGTTTGGGTCATGTGGGAGGAGAGTGAGGAGGAGATGAACTTAGAATATGAATAAAAAGATGGTCGCCAGGAGCTGCGGGCTCTGCTTTAAAAGACAAGATTAAGTTGAATTGACTGTGTGTACCTTAGCGCAGGAGATGATATGTGGGTTAAACCTTCTTCTTCTTCGGCCGGCCAATGAAAAAGAGTCCGACCGGTGCTTACTTGATAGACCTATGCAACTAGAATAACAAACTAAGTGAAAGAAACTGATTAGAACTATGGTAAGTGTAGAAACTATAAGAGAGGAAATGAAAGAGAGAAGCAATTGGAATCGAACTCACCGGATTGGGGCGAGCCCTAACCCTTTTTTTGTGTTTTTGATTATGTAAAAATGATGCAAAATAAAATAAAGTATGTTCTACAAAGTAAATTAACTGAATGAAATGAGTTAATAAGAACTTATGAAATGAATCGGCTTGAGTTAAAGTCGAGTTGGTTGAAACAAGCTGGTACAGGTAGCCTTGCACCCTTCTGATGCAAATTTAGTATAGAGAAATCTACGGATGACCCCGATGTCAGAATCAAGTGAAATTTGCTTCTATGGATGTAGAACTTGGAGAGGAATAAATCTTATGTTGACAACTTCTCCAAAATCCTTCTGTATAATCCTGTAAAAAATATGAAAGTGGGCGGATGTGGAGAAACAGAACCTGGATGCGCGCCCTCAGTGCAGCAATCGTCACGGACAGATGGAAAGTTGGAATCAAGTGCTGCCAGTTGAAAATGAAAGAGGACGAGGAGAGGAACAACTCTTATGTTGAAGACATTAGCAGAAGAAGTTTATAATTTTCTATAGAAGCTGATGAAGTTAGGTTGCTTTAGAACGCATGGATCGGACTTCTCCTTCGCTTCTGGATCGATCTCTCGACGTCGGATCGCCTTTGGAAGTTGGGACAGCCTTGGGAGAGAGCTTGGACGACCTTAGGACGAGCTAGGCATGGGGGTTCAACCTTGGGTCATTGGGAATAGCACTCAATTTATAGAGAATGAAAACCGGTGCAAAATATGAAAATTGGACCGACCGCGCCCCCACGTTTCAAAGGAGATGAGGGCAAGTAGGGCGCGCCCTCACCCCGGGGGCACGGTCTGCACGCCCTCCTGTTTCAAAAGAGGTGGGGGCGCGTTACGCATCTCATTGCTAAAAGTCACCGGAACCTTCTGGAAATTGCTAAAAATTAACTTGATAAGATTAATGCGCCCCCGATTCTGGGGCACGGTCAAAATAATCAATCTTAAACAGGGAACCCTTTCCAAAAATCCGGTTTAGAAGGTGTTATTCGGATGTAATTTCTAGTTTCCAAAAACAGACTGCATCCCCACGTTTCAAAGGAAGCGGAGGTGCGCAGGGCGCGCCCCCCGAACTGAGCGTGCCCTCAGGGTGAGGGCACTCAGGGCGCACCCTACCCTTTCAAGGGGAGCGGGGGCGCGTTACACTCTCTCTCCTACGCGCGCATTCCGCAAGCCGTAACTTGCAAACGGGATGTCCGATTTGGCTCCCGTTTGTTGCATTGGAAAGAGGGCCTTCAACCGCACCTCCTCAAGTTGGTAAACCAGCCAGCATGACTCCCGAGATGTTCACACAGGGCTTTCTACCATTTTACTCTCTCGCGAAAAGCAGAAACTATGGCAAAGATCCGAAAGGGCACGGTTCTGGTCGAGGAATCTTGGGTCAACTTACGATGACTTAAAATGATGAACAAACAAGTCTGGTACGATTGAAAACCCTAAATCATTGAAAAATCTGAGATTAACCCGGTAAACATGAACCGAAGCTCGGAAAAATCGGGAAACCGTAAAATTGACCGAAACGGCCGTATAGCCCCAGTTGATGAAAATATATGGCTAGGATCAACCCGGATGACTTGAAAAGACCCGGTGATGACCGGAAAGGCATGCGTGGTCCGGGATAGCTATGTCAGTACAGATCGAAAAAGCCGTAATGAAAGTCGTCATTGACCGACGACTACTGAAATGACTTCTCGGAAACCCTGAATGTTATGGAACACATGTGGGACTCCTGAGACCTTCAATTAAGGCCCATTCAAGGTCGGTCATTGAGTAGGATTCGTGTTTTCATGGTTCACACATGGCTCTCGCTTGAAGGTTACGGCATTATTCTGAAAATCATCAGTCCATTCCCAACTCATGAGGGGCTCCACCAATGTTCTTAACTCATCTCCACGAGGTAATCCAGATCAGATAATCTGTCAAATAATGGGTATCGCTAATAGAATAGGAGTCTGGGGCTCTAAATCAGGCCAATTTGGCATGTCTACAGCTTGCCTCCCCTTGATGTTGACTTTGCAAGGAAAATGGCAAGTAGCGAAGCAGAGTGAAACATAGAGAAAGCATAGCAAAGCAAGATGGAACGCAGTGGAATGTAGTGGAGCGATGGCGATGGACTGAAAAGGTGGCATCAAGGTGTAGATATAGACACGCTCAACGACCAGATTCGGCAAGACAAATCTTCTCAAGTCTCTTAGTTTACCACCATGTTTCATCAAGTCTTCCTATGTTCGATTGGTAAGAGATGTGCCATTGGCACGAGAGAAGAATAGCCAACCCCCAACGCGGTGGGGAGTCCTCAAAACATGGGTTTGTAGGTTCATCATCAGCCGGTAACCAGATCTTTGCGGTGTTCCTATACTGTGATGGGCTAAAGTTTAAAAAGGAGATTTGGTTTGTAAATAAAAGAATACCAATCGAGCACATTCAGGCTCTAAGATTCATTTAAGTCTTCCAAGAGACAAGATTCAATTTGGAATAGAATGATCTCAAATTACAAAAGGCAAATGTTAAAGCATAGACCATAAAGATAGTGACGGCGCAAGTTCTGATCGAATAGGAGGCCCTTGGTGGGATGAAGCAACTGCCATGGTGGGATGAATAGAAAGAATAGCGTTGTAGTGACCACAGTGGTGATAGAAATGTAAGAGTTGGAGGCACAAGGTGATTACCGAACATGGTGGGATTTAACAGACATGGTGGGATATTAGAAAGATCGGTGGGACAAACACGGTGGGATTAAAAAACACGGTGGGATTCAGAATGATCAGAATTAGGATAAACGATGGGAGAACATCCCTGGTAGGT
Source organism: Cryptocoryne crispatula var. balansae (assembly GCA_036172225.1). Taxonomy (NCBI): domain Eukaryota; kingdom Viridiplantae; phylum Streptophyta; class Magnoliopsida; order Alismatales; family Araceae; genus Cryptocoryne; species Cryptocoryne crispatula. Next base: position 25,114,617 of record CM069924.1, read on the forward strand.
TTCAGCAATACCTAAATGTTATATATTACTAACCCATCCAAATTCTCTTCTAACCTTATGTATTTAATTACTATCCTATACTACATATGACTAACTTGGTTTATATGCTATTAAGCAATCCAAACTCAAATAATAACCATATGTACCTAGTTACTAACCCATGCTATATATTACTTACCCACCCAAACTCACTTACTAACACCTTGTATATAGTTACAAACCAACGTCCTATATTACTAACCCATCCAAATTCTCTTTTAACTCTATGTATTTAATTATTCTCTTGTATATAGTTTTTGCCCTCATATCTCACCAAACATAATATTGAGCTACTTTAGTTTTATTTGAGTATAAAAATTATCATAAAGCTATATAAAATTTATTGTGCAACCCAACACCCCCATTAGATTTGTCCCATTTTGTCTTTCTCATTTCGGCATATTTCTTTCTTCTCAATCACTTTTGACCCCCTATGGTATACTACTTGGAAATGCTATGTTGCCATTAACTAGATAGATTCCATTTTGGTTGATCTACATAATCTTTTTTGTTCACCATCAGAAAGCACATGCCTTTTAACTATTTTTATGGCCCTCATACCATAAGTTGGAGGTTGCTTAAAAGTAATCGAATGGAACCTAAGTTGAGGAAAAACCAACATAAGGATTGTTGAAGATGCATATCTTAAAGGAGGCCCAGTTAACCCTAGTTAGGGTTTAGCTCCTAGCGATCTGGCACAGAGGCAGCGGTGGCCACAGTGGTGATGATTGCGGCAACGGTGGTGAGAGTTAAAGTGCACGTGCACTGGCGACAGCAAGAGGAGGCGTCGAGAGTGAGAGCGAGTGAGCGAGCGAGCGAGAGAGAGAGAGAGAGAGAGAGAGAGAGAGAGAGAGAGTTTTGAGAGCGTGTAAGGGGGAAGGAGAAAGAAGGGGGATCAAGAGATTTAGAAGCCAAGATATTGGTGACGGCTCTTCAAAGCTATCACCAATATGCCCATTAGTCACATTGGCGACGGCTGAATGGTCGACTATAGCGACAAGTTAAGAAGTCGTTGCCAAGAATAGGAAATCGCTATGCAGATTTTTTTTACTACATTGGTGATGACCAAAGCCATCGCTAATATAGTTTTTGTGACAACTATCATAAGCCATCGTTATTTAACGTTTATTAGCGACAGCTTCAAAAAAGCCATTGCTTTAAAGTTATTGGCGATGGCTTTCAAGTGCAGTCGCCAATAAGTTGTCGCCAGTATACTACTTCCCTGTAGTGACTTACATTGGCATCAGATGCTAACTCCTTTAGTTGCACACCATTCTGGATTTAGTGCTGCATGTTTAGGGTTAAGTCCATAATCATCCATTTTATTTCTTGCATATGTGATATGTGGGTGTGTGATACAAGTTATACCTTAGATATATGATATTCCAAAGGTATTATAAATATTTAGCACATATTATTGATGTGACTAAAATAAAATTTTTTCTCATTTAATTAGGTCGATAAATGTGAGACATTAAGAATGACTCATGTAGCCTTCCGTTGTTAAGATTTTGATTAGCCAATCTTAGATTGAATGTGTTTGTTATGCTACCACAAGGCCCATTTAACAAAGGATTGGTGATCATGGAAAATATATTTACCGAACCTTAAGGTATATCATTTGCATGGCTTTGTTGTGCCACCACAAGAGCTCTATGAAGAATATATTCTTTTAATGTAACAAGTGGGTTTGACCTAACTAGAGTATATGGCTTGTTGTGATACCACAAGGTCATAACTTTAGAGGCTAAATGAAAAAGCATTGTATGAGTTGCAATTGGCTCTAGTTTCTTACCTATTAAGTATGAGGTGATTTGTTGTGCTACCACAAGGTCATCATCATAAAGTTAATAGGGTTTTAGTCTCCAATAGACTTTCATCCTGATATTCCACGATGAGGGTTATGCCAATTCACTGAAAATTAGTGGTAGCATAAATTAGGATGAAAGATCATATCTTAATTTTCATGAATATTTACAATGTTATATTAATGAAATTATATCTCAGTTGTAGAATGAGATGATAAACTATCTAGTAAGGCATACTAGATGTCAAGTAGCTTAATGAATCACACTTCTTAGACTGATTATAAACCAAGAGAATTGTTCTCAAGGTTGACTAAATAACTAACCTACTTTAGAAGTAGATGCCTCCTAAGCTATCTAATGATATGAGAGAAGATAAGATCTTATCTCATAATATAGTATAAAGAAGATGTGTTGTTTGCATTATACTAGATGTTAGCCTTGTCGACTCTAAAAATGGGTTTGTCATTTTCTGGATCGCCACCTCAAGAGTCAAGAGGGGATGAGAGAAGAATAGAAGGAAAGTGGAATAAACTCTCGGCGTCGCTCGAGCACCAGAGAAATGATTTGGGTCGTGTGGGAGGAAAATGAGGACAAAATAAAAGAACTTAAAGTATGTTGGAAATGAGATGATGTGATCACCAGGAGACATGGGCTCCGCTTTGTGTAATGGAAACAAAAGAAAGAACTGACCGTGTGTACCTTAGTGTAGAAAACGGGTGTGCGGATTCAACCTTCTCCTTCTTCGGCCAGCCGATGAAGAAGAGTCTCTAACCGATGCTAGCTTGATGTACCTAAGCAAATAATAGACAAAGAAAACAAGAAAATAAGTGAAATAAGGATAAGAACTGAGTGGAGTGTAGTAACTGTAAAAACAATAACATAAAACGACAATTGAAAACAAACTCATCGGATTCGGGGTTAGCCCTAACCTTAGTTTTGTTTTTTTGATATATGAAATGATAAAAAATGAATCAAAATGATGCTAAAATATGACTTAAATGATATGAATGAAGATTTAGCAAAGATAATATGGATGATTAAAGATAACACAACCTAGGCAAAGTGGAAACTGGCTTGGACAGATTCAATATAGACTGCGCGGCTCTGATGTAAAGACCGCAACAGACAGCACTGATGTCAGAATTGAGTGCTGTTTGTTTAAAAATAAATAAGACTCACCTAGGGTGGTTTAATATGAATACAAGTTTGCTTGAATTCTTTCAGAGGTGGTATGATACCTGATAGTTCTATTGTTGAAAGTTGAAGATCCGAGAACCACCAACGCGATGTTAATGCAAAATTTTCCTCGAGAAACACAGATGTCCAAATTAAATGATTCTTTTCGGTAATAGAATATAACTTACCAGGTACAATTTTTATAAAGAAGTTGTAGGCTGGATCCACCTAGAATTGTATTAAAATTGATAAATAAGATGATGCTAGAGAAAGGGTAGATTCTCGATCTGTCTGCACAGCACCGGTGTACAAGCCGCCATGAGCCTAGGAGATGTCAGAATTGATCTTCATGTGTTGTATACAAAAGATAACTTGATGAAGAACACTTATTCATAAGGAAGCTGGGCCAGAAAATGATCAGAGAGATCTATAGAAACCAATGATCAGCAAAGTAGCACGTTGTAGCATAGATCGGTTTCTTTTCACTTCAGGACGATCTCCGAACACCGGGACGAAGAGAGAATGATTTGGGAAGGTTGGGAGAAGCCTTGGGTGGCTGTAGAATGAGTAAAAGAGCTTGTAGGATGAGGATTCTTTTTCTAGGTCGTTCAAATGGTTCTTCTTTTATAAAGGATGAGAAGCAGGTCAAAAAATAGTAAGTTTTGATATATCTGAACATAGGTTGGATTTTCTCCATTTAATGCTGCTAATTTTCACCATGAGGCTTATAAAAACTTACCAAAGTAATTTAGAGTGATTTAAAACCATGGATTACCTTTCACATGTTCAAAATATGTCTCCACTTGAAGAGGAAACAAATATGGTCTAAAAATAGCAAGTTTTGATGTATAAGACAAGTTAAATTGCCATCATTTGATGGTGCTAATTATCATAATGAAGCTTACAAAAACTTATTCAAATGATATGGAGGAGGAAAAAGGAAAGGAAGTTTGTGAATTGGGTTAGAGATGTGGCCAAATGGCTGGGCATGCACTTCATTGGTCTTGATCGGTGCTGCATGTGGACAGAACTACACGTCTAACTTTCGAAGGGCACTGCGGACAAACGGGAAATCAGAATTGAATGCCATTTGTTGCACTGAAAAGAGAACTCTAAGGGAAAGATTATTTGTTTTTAAGACTTCTTCATTAGATGTCCAAAAAATCATGTGAAAAAATTTTAAATAGAGGAGATGCTGGGAAAAGCATAATCTGGCACGACCTGGCAGCGCCACATTGGTGTAGAGACCACCAAGAGCAACACGGAAGTCAGAATGGGCTCTCATTTGAAAAACATGGATTTGACCAGGGATCAACAACTCATCCTTAGATTTCTATTAAGCTCCTTGGCTTGTCCGAAAGGATGGTTCAACTTGATTTTTAATGGTTTAAAAAAGATATTGTCAATGGAATAAGAGTTTTAAGATCCAAATAAGGTCAAATTAGCGTGTCTATAGCTTGTCTCTCCTTGATATCAGCATTGCAAGGGAATGGTATGTAGCACAACGAAGTGAAATGCAATGAAATGTAGCGAAGCGAAGTGGATCGTAATGGAATGTAATGGAGTGAAAAATGAGGAAGAACATATTAAAAAAATTTACAATATTCTAAGTTATTAAAATATTTTGAAACACCTCTATATGAAGGTGTAAAAGATGTATCTAAATTAAAATTTATTTTAAAGTTGATTCAACTTAAGTCGATTAATGGTCTCACTAGAAAATGTATGGATATGATATTATCTTTATTTAAGGAAGTCTTACCTAATGGGGCATGTGTTCTCGATAATTGGTATGAGCTTAAGAAAATAGTTAAAAAATTAGGACTTATGAAAAAATTCATGCATCTAAAAATGATTGTATTCTTTTTTGGAGAGATAATAAAGATAAAATTGTTTGTTCACATTGTAACACCCCTAGATATAAAAATGATCCTAAAAATTAAAATAAAAATAGAACAAAAAGTTTTACATTATTTTCCATTAGGAGATAGGCTAGAGTGCTTATTCATATCATCCAATATGGCTAAGTGGATGATATAGCATAGCCAACCACGATCATATCAATTGACTAGTGAAATGTGTCATCCTACCGATTCTCTCACTTGAAAAAGGGTGGATGAAATTTATCCAGAATTTGAATTAGATAAATGCAACGTTCAGATTGGATTCGCTTTAGATAGTTTTAATCCATTTGGTTACATGTCCATGTCTTCAAAATATAGTGTGTGGCCTGTTGTTACAATGGTATACAACTTACCACCGAGATGTGTATGAAAGCCACATACACAATGATATCATTGTTAATACCCTGTCTAAGAGCTCCTGAAAATGATATTGATGTATTCTTACAACCATTGATGGAAGAGTTAAGAGATTGTGGGAGATCAGATTGAAGACTTATGACACCGAACAGAAAGATATTTTCGTAATAAGAGTCATACTGTTTAGTACGATAAATGATTTCCTAGGATATGCAAATTTATCTAGATGGAGTACTAAAGAGAAATTGGCATGCCCTATTGTAACAAGGAAACACATTCCATTTGACTTGCTCATAGTCGAAAACAATATTACCTTGGTCATTGTCAATTCTTACCAGTGGCACATTGGTGGAGAAAGAACTAGTATAAGCATCTTTTGATTGTCGACGGTGTGAGAAGGGAGCACCAAAGATACTTATAGGATATGACCTATGAAGGCAACAAAAAGAGATGGATATTATTAGATTCAAAAAATCATTTAAGAAAGAATTAGAAAACTTAAGAAAAAATTTGTCAAAGAACAAAAATTGGAAGAAGAAGAAGAAGAGTATATCTTTTGAGAAACTACTATATTGGTCATCTCTTATCATTCGGCACCATTTGAATGTCATGCATATTGAGAAGAATGTGTACAATAATATATTAGACATTTTTAACTTATCAGGAACTTACAAGGTTAATCTGAACTCCAGGAAGGATTTAGTAGATTTAAAGATTCGCCGCAAGTTACATCTGTACGAGGGTTCATCAAAATTTCCATATGCAGTTTATAGACTTAGCAATGAACAAAAGTCAATAATACTTGATTTCATTACGAATATTCGAGTGCCAGATGGTTATTCTTCGAATTTCAGTAAATGTGTAGATTTAAGTAACAGGACAATTAGTGAATTAAAAAGTCATGATTGCCATGTTATTATGTAAATGATTATTCCTTCGGCATTCCAAGGAATCGTGACGAAGAATGTACTCAGTCCCATTGTAGAGTTATGATAGTATTTTAAGATCATCTGTGCTAGCATTTTGAACAGTAACATTTTGAGAGATTGGGAGCCAAAGATTGCGATAACGTTGTGCAAGTTAGAACAATTTTTTCTACCATCATTCTTTGATGTAATGATCCACTTAATTGTGCATTTGGCTTATGCGGCAAGAATGTCTAGACCAGTTCAATAATGGTGGATGTATCTAATTGAAATAAATTTAAAGAGGCTCAAAGATTATATGGGCAACAAGGCAAGAGTTGAAGGTTCCATTGCCCAGGGCTACTTGGTTGAGGAGTGTACGCAGTTTATTTCAACATATATGTAGGATATGAGTGAATATAGTAGAGATTGGAACTACGATGGTGGTTCATATGAAGTTGATAATGATGATAGTTCAATATTCATACTAGTTGGTCACCCATTAAGATACAAGTGTGTGCCTAAAATTTTGACGGAAAGAGAACAACAGTTAATCTATGAATACGTGTTAAATCAAATTGATGATATAAATTATTTTCATCAATCTCACAGTGATGCTCTTAATAATAGATCAACCATGGAAGATAACTTCTTCGTGTGGTTCATATCACACATTCAAGAGTTAAGGAATGTAGGTTATTCTAGATACACCAAGGAGCTGGAGATATTATCACTCAGTCTGTCGAGATTTGCATCATCATTAAATGGTTATATATGCAACGGGTTTAGATTTTGAACATTGGAATCCGATTCAACCAAATCAACTCAATTATGTGGTGTTATTATGAATGACCATCTCAATCTGGTTATGACAATTATTATGGACAAATAATGGATATACTTGAAATATCGTTTGATAGATATAGTCGTTTAATACTCTTTGAATGTTAATGGTGGGATGTGTATAATAAGGATCGAGGTTTTAATATTAATGAATATGGTTTTTATCTCACAAAACACATGGAGAAGATTAGAAATTGATGAACCGTTTGCACTGACAAGTCAAGTGGAACAAGTTTTTTATGTCGATGACAACTCTAATAAGGGATGGGTGTTACCAGTACGATCACTGCCTCGTAACTATTGTAACATTTCAGGAAATGAGAGTGATGATGAAATTGAACCATATCAAGAACAACTTATTAACATACCTATAACATTTGGTGTAACCGATGAGGATGTACAACTCCAAGAAACTCAACCTATACAGATAAAAATTTAATCCAAAACTCCAATCCAAATCCCCAATTCGAAGCTAGATTGCCCAATCCAACCCCGTTTCAGGTTTGAATTGGGCAATTCGACATCGGATTGGGCAAAACTCTCAAAGTCTCCAATCCGAAGCCAGATTGCCCAATCCAAGCTTGTTCCGGGTTTGAATTGGGCAATCCTGCATCGGATTGGGCAAAGACATCTAAATCCGCAATCAGAAGCTAGATTGCCCAATCCAATCCCGTTCCGAGTTTGAATTAGGCAATCTGGCATCAGATTGGGCAAAAAGCTCCAAGTCTCCAATCCGAAGTTGGAATGCCCAATCCAAGCTATTCCGAGTTTGAATTGGGCAATCTGGCATCGAATTCGGCAAAAACATCCAAGTCCCCAATCCGAAGTCGGATTGCCTAATCTAAGCCCGTTTCGGGTTTACATTGGGCAATTCGACATCAGATTGGGCAAAAATATTCTAGTCCCTAATCCGAAGACGGATTGTCCAATCGTCGCCAATTCCGAGTTTGAATTGGGCAATCCGCCATCTAATTAAATAAACTCAACCCGTAGCCTACTAGTTTTTGTGGCAGATGAAGAGTTTTTTTAGTAAAAGTCAGAGGACGTCTCAGATGGGTACACCATCTGAGGGTGGTGGATCACGGAGTTGACCTCACACATTTAGAGATCGACCTTCCACCTCCAGGGAGGGGTGCTCAGGAGGCACCCCGTGAGCTTAGTCCATCTCAGGCTCGTTCTCACCGGGTTCCGACGACGTCACAGATAGATGGTAGTAGTCAATCTTCCCATACTTTAGATGTATATTTGACTATATATCAGTATAAAATTTTATTAAAAATATTCATTGTATAATTTAATTTTTTAATTTATGTTTAACTAGTTACATCAGTTAGATGTGTGAGAGGTCCAGCAAAGGCCATTAGTGTGCGAACACTAGTGCCTAATGAGTCATACAACATCGAGGTAGTAGGAGGATCTGGTGTTGGATCACACGGGTAGGAGTTTACCTGCTAGTTAGAGGTTATGAATAGAGTAAATTGTGATGTGTGGGAACACAATTACATTACTCTAGCACAAGAGAAGAAGGACGTCATATTTTCTGATTTAGAGGTAACATGATAAATATTCAATATGTTTATCTTGTTTAAATTTTTGTGAACTTTGTAATCATTCTTATATTGATGCAGCAACATTTTACCTTTGAGTGAAATCCCCGATCTGATGCATAAATATTAAGGCATATGGGAGATATGCAAGGGAAACAAAGGAATCATTTGTAAAGAAAGTCAGAATATAATTTATTAATCATGTAAATTTTATTAGACTAATTTATTGCTAATAATATTTGTCTATAGTACTTTATAGGATGATCAATGGAGGAAGATCGTGCTAATGTTCCTCTACAATGCAATGAGGAACAGTGGCATCATATGTGCCATTTATGGAGTGAAGATGAAGCAAAGGTAAATCAAACAAGTCTCTTCTTTTTATAATTAGTTTAGTAATGTCAACAAATACTATTTCAATTTTTAATATATATTTGTAGGCATTAAGTGAAAAGAATGCTAGTAATAGGTGGCAATTAATAATGTCATATAGAAGAGGAAGAACAAACATGCACGAGTTAGAAAGAGAATTTGTAAGTAGTAAAAAATAAAATTTTTATATTAGTTGATTGAGTCATTCTGAATTTTTTTTTTTGGCCAAGTACGAAAAGAAGGTCGTCCTCTAACTCATCCGGAAGTATTCCAGATGAGTCAAATGATTGGTTTACAAATGATTTTTTCTTTAAAATTTATAATTAAACATTTTAATTTAACTCTTTATTATATTTTTATGTAGGAAAATATGCATGGATTGATGAATCCCCCAACATCTGAATCCTCGGATGCTGGGGTATCGTAGCGTCCACTCACTACGAAGGAGGCTTTTGTATCCATCTTCGGTAGAGATCGACCAGGATGGATCTAATGTGGTGGGCAAGGTGAAACTCACAACACATGCTATAGTGAGTCAAGTGGAGGTGTTTCTAGCTCAACTCAAGAAGTTCGGGACCTTAGAGCTCTGTGGAGAGGCAATGAGAACTCAATGTTCATTATGAAAATGAAATTACTTCATTGAAACAACAATTGGACAATCAACAAAAATCGTTTCAAGATAATTTCAATCACCTCAATCAAATTATAGAAGGATTAACTCAAAGGTTCCTAGCTTCTGATGTGCCATCCACATTAGGGCATCCTCCTCCTCAACAAAAAGATGATAGAAACGACGATGATGACGAGGACTACATGGATGATGAGGAGAGTGAAGATGAAGATGAAGACGATGAATGAATATGTTTTGTACTCTCCTATGTGTCAATGTTTCTATGTATCAAAACATTTTGGCATATAAATAAAATGTATTATTTGGTATGTTATGTAAATGTGTGCTTGTGTATGTGGATTGTGAATGTGAATGATAGATTAAATGTGGAATGAAAAATGTTGTAAACCAATCTTCAATCCGGCATCAAATTGGGCAATCCAGCATTAAATTGCGTAAACATACCCAATTCCTCAATCTAACTTCTATTAACCAATCCAAGACCGTTTTGGATTGGTCTCACATTCACTCGACCCTCGTGCCAAGTTGCTTTTCCTTACTTGGATTGGTCTTGCCTTGATTGAAACTCCTTCTGTGTTAGTTTCGAAATTTGACCCTCATGCTAAGTTGCCTTTGGCACTTCAATTAATCTTATCTTGTTTGAAAACCCTTTGAGATAGTTTCAGTATTAGACCTCCATGCCAAACAACCTTCTGCACTTGGATTGGTCTTATCCTTTTCAGAACCTCCTTTGCATTGGTTTCGCACCTATTTGATTAGTCCCTCGTGCCAAGTCGCCTTCTGCACTTGGATTTGTCTTATCCTTGTCAGGAACCCCCTCTGTGTTGGTTTCTCCACTCACTTGTTCAAAGCCCCTTGATTGGTTTCACAACTTTGGTTGGACCCCCGTGTTGAGTTATTACTAATCTCAACCTGGTTCATTCTATTTGCATACAGCTTGAGGAAAGCCTTAATTCCCTATACAATAGAGAGAGAGAGAGAAAGAAAAGAAAGTGAAAAAGAAAAAAATAAGAAAAGAAAAGAAGAAGAAAATAAGAGAGAAAACCTGGCTAGAGTGAAAACCTGAAAGGGCACTCTAGGCAAAATCAGGTAACCCCGCTACATGAAAACCTCTCTGGAGGCGTGTAGTCAAAACATCAAGGTGGCTGGTCTGGGTGAAAATCTTGCAAGAGACAGTCAGATCAGTAAGAAAAGAAAACAAAGAAAACAAAAGAATAGCTCATTCAGAGAGCTTGCTTGTTGGAGAGCATGCAAGAATTAACACCATCAAATGTGTCTATTGAATGGAGGATGGGCGACCAAGCAAAAAAAGAAGCTAAGGCTGGTCATGTACAAGGGCCCAAGCCCTTCTCAGTCCTGAAGAAAGCTCATGTAGCAGAAGTAGTGGATAGATTGCCAGGGACAAAGCAGAATAAATACCGGAGGCCAACTTACATGGGCAGTCCCTTCTCGACTCCCATCTCCAAGAAACTGCCCATGGGGGGCATTTGTTGGCATCAAATTTTTTCGCTTAGCATGCTTGATACAAATTTCAGCAATACCGAAACCGGTGCAGAAAACCTGACCCAGATTCGAAAAATTCATAAATAGATGATGTAAACAGGCTCTGGAAATGCCTTGGCATGGCTTTACATGCTACAAATGGCCAAGATAATGTGCTCATTGCATAGCCCCGGTCAAGAGCTTCGCAACGGTGCCCAAAACATGGAAAACGGACACTGGAAGGCCGAAATGACCATTTTGCCCCCGACACTTTGGAATAAATTGGGACTCTAACATGGAATTCCAACTTTACCACATTGTCAAGGTTGGATAGAGCTAGGCAACGCTCAAAACGGATTGAAAATCCATTCCCCGGATGAAGAGATATGCAAGAAAGAGCAAATCCGAACGAAAAGCCGTATGTTGTCGCACCAGGGGCATAATGGTCCGATTAGCTCCAGATCGACCCATGGGCTGAAAATTTCAATTTTCATGACCCAAAACTTTGATCTCATGAATATTGAAGCATGCAAAATAAATTTTTCCAATAGGAGAAGGTAATTGCACTCAATTACAGTTTCCGACATTATCGACGGCCCAGATCACACCGATCAAAGAAATTGGTAAAATCAGAGGTCCTGGGCAATTTGGGAGATCTCAGCCACATATTTGGATGGATCATAAGATCAATGTTCATCAATGATTGTCCCATATTTTTATGATTTAATTTTGTCTATGTTTAATCAATTTTCGGCCGAAATTAATGATAGCCATCGGATCGGGAGTCTGTTAGATGAATGGTCTAGATTGGATCACTCTCTCTCTCTTCCCTCCACTTGGCTGGCCGAACTCCTCCCCATCTGCCATGTGCACAATTCCCTACAAGTTAGGGAGCTGGCCGAACTCCCCATCTGATGGCATAGCTAGCAACTTTGGCTTATCTCCCTCAACCACCTCAACAAGGTCAACAACCCCCATGGTTTATCCTTATCCCTCTCAACAACCAACTATGGATTATCCTTATCATCCTCAACCTCCCTTGAGTTATCCTTATCATCCCTCAACAACCTCCAGCCTTATCTCCTTCTGCAGATGGCGCCATCAACTTCTATATAAACCCCCCTGCTGGCCATGTGGAAGGTAAGCTGATCACCCTGCGAAAGCCCTGCCTCTCCTCCCTCTACCCTGCTCCAAGACATCTTATCCTTTCTTGGAAATTTTCATCATAAAGTCAGCAATCTCTCCATCCCCTTTTTGGTGTGCCAAGTGAAGAAGAAGAAGGAGAAAAGACCTCCCTCCAGCAGGCACGCCAGCAGCAAGTGCAACCAGCAACTTCAGCAAGTGCAGCAAGATCTCTTCATCCCTTTGCTCCATCCATCAACATCAGCAAGGAGAAGACCCCCTTTTTCATCCAACAGAAAGAGAATAAGGGTTTTTTGGAACCTTCAACTAATCATCTTCAACACCACCTGCAGTGCAAGAAAGAAGAAAAAACGGTGAGTTGAAAAAGTGTGTTCCGATGTAGCCTTTTAATTCAACTCTTCCCCTTCTCTTCTCTACCCCTCTCCATGGTGGCATACCCTTTGAGTAATGCCCATTCAGACCCTTTGAGTGCCCTTCACGTTTGTCTACAGAAATCCCCGAGTGTACCCTCTATTTGGCCATCATAAAAATAGCCCCTTGCTGCCCCTTAAAACAGGCCTCTGAACCAGCCCCTTTGTGCACCCTTTTGGCCCTCCATGTTGGCCTCTAAACCTTCTACTATCATGCTTGGTTTGACCCCACTGATGGTCACTTGGACATGCACCTCCTGCCTCCCCCAATCAGGCCCCGAATGGCATGCAAAACAGGCCCCCTTGCTGGCCCAAGTTCTGACCCCCTTGTGAGCACCCATGTCAGGCCCCTTTGATGGTCAACTAGTTTGCCCTATGTGTAACACACCCAATGCAGCTCCTACAGCACCCCCAAACAAACCAAACATCCTCTTTGATGTGTGGAAGGAGGGGTGACAGCCCGGGCCTCTTGGAATCTGCCAGACGGGCTAAGAGTTAAGCCGGGTGGCCCTGATTTCTACATGTCAAAATGCCCTTTATGCATTCCTAAACCAGTCCTAGTTCACACCTAAACCTGCCCCTTGTGCAGTCCTACCAAAAGCCACCTAAACAGCACCTTAGCCAACCCATTCCAGCCCCTCTGAGGCTCACCTACTCCGTTGCTACAGCAAGATGTCAAGGTGCAAAAATGGAGTGCAAATCAGGTCAATCAGGCCATGGAGGTGCAAATCAGGCCCATTGGGTCATGAAGCTTAAAGCAGGCCGCCAGGGCAAGCTCAAGATTGGGCCAACCGTGCCGACATGGTATGAAGCCGGCCTTCTCAGGCCATGCGACATGAAGACCAACCCATTGTGCTGATGAAGCTGGCCTATTGGGCCTTGGACATTTAAAAAGCACCCTTAACTAAATCTTAAGGCGAAATGCCAAACTTAAATAAGGAGTTAGCACCACCACGTGGGCGCTCCCCCTTGGGCGGCTCATCCGGCTTGCACCGGAACGCTGACCTGGACGTAGGCACGGGCCGGCTCCCGTTGCAGACAATCCTTCCCACTACTTGGAAAGTCAAAAGACTATGCCATGTAGGACGGGTAAAAATTCCACACCGATCGAAAAATAAGGCGGCATGCTGCCAAAATTCTCCCGATCAAGTGGGATTTTACACCAAAGGGAAGGACTTTGACAATTTTACAAGCATTATTCATGGCATATGAACTGCCACATCTGATGTACACCAGCATGAACATGAATATTCAATGAACATTTCAAGTGCGGAGTTGATTGCTTATGACCGGGCATCGACACTAGCTTGACAGACCGGATGTAATGTAAACCGAACACAAGTTAACCAAATTTGAAGTTAACTTAATTAAATCTGAAAATACATTCAAACCAACCTTAAAACATGCTCAAAATAGATAATTAAAACTTTAACATTCAACCAAAATCAGATTTAACACAATCTGGAAGAATTGATTCAATGCATTTAATCCATTGTAGTTCAATTTCCTAAACAAGTGCAAATGAAATAATTCACAACCAATTGAAAAGAACACATAAAGAAAACATTAATGCATATGAGATTCATTTTAAAACATGTCAAATTCAGATCATTAACAATTTGAAGTTCAAGTTTAATCAATTTAAACCAAACTTCAAAACATTTAAAACATACCGAATGCACCCGAATCTGTACTAAAACACCAACCGACATGAGAAAATCACATGAAAATAACTCAACACATGTCAATTAAACTTAAACAAGTCAAAATTGATCAACACATCTAAAATATCAAGTTCAAGCAAAAATAAAATAAACTTCAACCAATTGAAGTAAAACAAACCAAACAATTCAAACAAGCTCAAAACAAATAACATTCAAATCCAAGTCAAATGGAAATATGAAAATCAACATTTCAAACCACATCAAAATCCATTCTTAAATCAAACATAAATCAACTTCAAACAAAATCTAATAAAACTTGTTTTCATCTCATCGGGCCTAAAAGGCCAGAGCGTTTGTGTTCTTTATATGTTGTGGATGTGCACGCTTTCGTCAAACAAGATCACTATGGCAGTTAATCAAGGGTGTTCGAGTGTTTGCTCGATGTAAATGAACATCGGGTATTCGCACCATCCGATGGAGAGATGTCAAATTTTTTTTTCACATAACCCGAACCTCGATTCTATACTCTTTTAATATCACCTGGACTATCTAGTATTTTTATGGTCTATCACCTACTTTACTAGAAAATTCGGATGTCGATATTTCGAAACATACAAAAACAAAAAATATGTTCAAAGAATCAAAATGATTCTCGAGGTTCCCACAGTTTTCAAGGAAAATGGTATACATATTTGGTATTTGGTACGTCTCTAAGCGATTTTCTTGATAATATTTTCGATCATTTGATTGTTCAAAAAAGTTTTCAAAATACGTCAACTATCAAATTCTTGAAAAACTTTCTCAAGCTACTTTAAGCATATGCCTGATTCATAATTTCCATCTTTCATTGATGTTTAATTGGTAAAGGTAGATTTTTTGTTGCTAGTTATTTATTTTAAAATAGTAATATTTTGATATATTAAAACTATTTTTATCTTCTTTTAAATTATACAAAATTTATATCTCAATTTTCATAATTATTTATATTTGTTAAATCTATCAAAAAAATTAAAATTTTTAAAATGAATAAAACAATGGGTTTTAAAAATATAAATACATGCACATAAAAATCGAACATCTTATTATTCAAATATTTTTTAATATTTCTAAAAAAATATCATTGCATTTTAAGATATAAGGTAGAGATATGATATAACTAAAAGTTAAAAAAATATTTAGCTAATATTATGTTAAGGATACTCAAACTGGGGATATATCTTTTGATAATAACATGTTTGAAGGATTTGTTAATATTTTTAATTTAATTATAACATATTAAAAATATAAATAATTATAATCATCAATATATACAAATCTTAAATTATAATATGTACTGGTATTGGCCGTGCCCTTGGATTCCTACTCGAACTTCGAACATACTTATGCACAAGCTTCGTTAAAAGACGGATCAAAAAACAGTATACGGAGGAAAGAGAGACGATCGTCTCATAAGACAGCGGAGGAAGGAGCTCCAATTGACAAGAGCCACGACCCCCCATTTAAAATAGTCATGACGATGTAAGTGTGTTTTGTTTTTTTTTTCGTGTTTTTTTGATAATAACACCAAGCGGAATGCTACTGCATTATTACGTAGTTAGTAACTAATGACAGAGACTAATAACACTCTCAGTCCAAAAAAAAGACTAATAACACTCTACGACGTGTTACTAGTTTCGGGTTAGTAACATATTATAATATTCAATAACATCGTGCAATATGCTACATATTGTAGGACTTAGTTACAACATGTAAGACTTAATATGTTATTAAGACATTATTAACATATTGTAGGGGTTGTTAACCCATGTAATATGTTACTAACTATGTCTCACACTATGTTAATAAGAGGGTAGTAACACGGTGCAAAGTGTAGTAACGAGTCTGCATTATGTCATTATGTGAGCCCAGAGTGTAGTAACACCTTGTATCTGTCCCTTGACTTTAGTCGAGTGGACATGACTTGTTTACATGGAGCAGGCGGCATGAGTTCGAGTGATTGCTCGAACTATTTTGTCGGGTGTTGATCCAACTATTTTTATAGGGGCAGTACTTTGTGACGATTGAGTTGAGGTTCGATCATTTGTCAGTGCGTGATGTAACGTGTTTTCGATCACCAGGTCACAGTGACCCAAAAAAAACACCCTCTTTCACTTTACTTTCCAGGAAAAAAAAACAAACAAATACACCTCTTTTAAGTGAGGAGGCACCGTGGCTGTGGTTGATCGGTGATCACGGAAAAATTTCTCCTTTGTTCGCCCATGTGATAATTTGCTCTCCTCCAAAAATCCAATTTCACGCTTGCCACCGTGGCATGATTTTCGTTGGCGAGTAACCAAATAAACATGTTGATTAAAAAATCAGGAAAAGTTGGCACGAATTGCCTATTTCACATGGATCCACCCTGAGCGGAAAGCTGCGAATTTCGCTGCCATGCCGTAAAGTTTGTGTAAGGTGAGTTTAGGCAGACATGGGACATAATAATTCATTTAATTAAGCCTATTCTTAAGAGATTATGGCAACTAGATTAGTTGTTAAAAATGTTTGGTAACAGTTCCCCTACTAAATGGATTTTGATAATTAGACCGTTAAATAAATTTTATAATTTATTCATCATTATTTTTTAAAACATTTTAGTATTATTATTCATTTTTATATTAAATTTATTTTTTGATTTTGATTTTTAAAATTTGATCTATTTTATTTTGATTTAATTTTTTATACCTAGAAGCTGCCAAGTTTTCGCAGCCTGGAGTAAAGTTTGTGCGGGAGGACAACACTGCGTTTGGGTGAATATGGGACATGAAAATTTATTTAATTAAATCTATTGTTAAAAACTGTAGCAGCTAGATTTGTTATAAAAGATATTTAGTAATAGCCGTCCACTAAACTTAATTTAAAAATTAAGCCGTTTATTAATTTTTTATATTTTATTTATTATCGTTTTAAAAATATTTATTATTATTATTTTTTATTTTTTAGACTATTTTTATTATTTTATTTTGTTTTTTATTTACCGGACTCCAGCGGTGTTTAACCTACACTGGGTGGATTAACCGCGAGTGTCGACATCTCCTCTGCCTTTTTCTACCTTTTTCTCTTCTTTTCATTTGTCGATCACTACTGTTTCCTTTCTCTCTCTCCCTTTTCTTACCTCGCGGCCGGTGCTTCTCGGAGTCTGCTGTCTCCCGTTCTTCTTCAACAGCCATCACTCGAACTTCTTCATCTCTCTCCTGGTGCATTTGTCCGTCTATATGTTTTTTCCTCTTCTTTTTTTTTTCTTGTTGTGCAGCGCTACTACTCCACTTGATGTATGTGCTTCTCTCTTCTCGAACAGGCGCTGGGGCTATCAGCCAGTCTTCCTTCTCCTTTTGATGCATAACCCTCTGGAACAGCAACAATAGTCCAGGAAGGCAGCAGCCGCACCCAACTCCCTTTAAAATTTCATATATATTTTTTCTCTAGTTGCTAGGAGGTTCCCTTGCAGCAGCGAGGAGGAGATATGGGTCCTCTCTCCTCTTCTTAGCGCTGCAGCACCTTAAGGTTAAAAAAAAAACTTCCTTGGCTCTCCATCAGCGGCAACAAGGGATCTTGTGGGGAGGGCTTGTGGCGGCTGGAGGTAGGATGGATTCTCCTTCTCTGCTGCCTTCTCCCTTCTTCTTACTTTGGCGCAGTTTGGAGGATGGGGACCTCTCACCATCTTCATCTACAAAAGGCAGCAATGGATTCGTCTTCATCGAGCCATGATCCATCCAAGCCGAGGTATTGTAAGCGTCAAGAAAAATCCCCTTATACAACATTGAACAGGTAAAGTGTAGGCTGGGTTGGCTTTGGACTTCCTCCAATGGAGGTTTGCTCCTTCCTCTTCCTCTTTTCTCTGATGAGGTCGTGGCCTTGGAGTTCACTTATGGAGGGCTTCCTCCATTGTCATTTAGCCCATCATCTTTCATTCTCCCTCTCATATCTTTTAATTTTTTGTTGCAACAATTCCCCTGCATTAATTTCATAGTTGTAACATGTCTATTGTCTCATGATATTATCGAAGCAACTTTGTGTTATTCACACATGCCAATGGTGTTTGGTTGTATGATAATTTTTTGTACACTGATAAAAAAATATATTAAAATAAAAAGTGATTCAACTCATGACATAACATTGTCATGTTTGGAGGGATGTGATAATAAAAAAGAGTAACTACCATTCATGACCAAACAAAGTGGGGGACCACAAGAAAAAAGAAAGAGGTGAGACCTTCTTTTTTTGTCTAAGAAGAAAATCACTTTCAAAACATAAAATTGTCAAAGTTATAAAACACCTCTTTTAACAAGTTTTCTTACAATTTTTAAAAATTAAAAAAAATCTCCATTATCATGCAACCAAACACCCCATAAGTTTTATGCTTTCATATTTATATGCTTATGTGACGTCTGCAGCTCGTTGGCATTTTGGGTTGCAGCAAACATAAGGATGGTTCAATCAACGTCAATGTTTTGGCTTGACAATAATATTCTATAATTCCTTTTTCTCTCATCCCTTTAGCCAAGAAGTCCTCCCACCCTCTTTTCTTCCGGTACCAGTTGATGAGGCCACCTGTCTCCTCCCCCCCCCTCCTTCCCACTTCGGCTTTTGGGCGTACCCTCTCTTTTCCCCGCAGCACGAACTCCTCAAACGGGTATCCTAACCTGCAACACCTGGATGTCCCAATCCCACGGAGTTGCTACTTTCTTCCTCGCTATAAAACTGCCACCATCGTTCACCAGCAATCTTGTCCTCTCATGGCCTCCCTCTCTCGCCACAACTATCCAGGGTGCACTCTCCATCCTGTGCAGCTCCATCTCGTATGCAAGCCCTGCCAGGTCAACTTCACAGCCCATCCAGGTGGATGCTTCAGCCTCCTGGGTCTGCAATACCCGAACTTCAGCACCCAAACCAGGTTGCAGTAGCAGTTCCTTTACAATGATCCCCCTCCCCCATCTGAGCTTCCACAGGCCTTTCTGCCATGTGAGCCGCACCGAAGGGCCTCTTCCCAGCTAGTCCCTCGCATCCAGATGAGGACGTGTGACCCTGAAGCTGGCGGCACTGCACCACCTCAATTGCACTCGCAAGAGGTACCACCACCTGAGCTGTGATGTCACCACCTATCTCGCTGCCTGCCTACCCAGGGCACACCCAACTTTCTGCCACGCTACTACCTCCTGCCCCTCTACTGCCCACCTCTGCCTTCGTCCCAACACCGTACCATTCCCATGGGATCTTGCAGCAGTGAAACCACCCTTACAATCCTGCTCTGGCTACCATATACCTGCACCCCAGTCCCAGCAGTCACACCATGTGCCTTTGCGTGGGCCACACCTCTTTGCGTCACCTCTATCCAGACCCTTGTTTCATCCACATGAAAATTGCAGCTTCCCAATGAAGTTTATCATCACTAGCAGTCAATGCAGTTTGACTGGTCTGGTTGAGTCAACGCCTCTACCAAACAAACAGAACTGAGTCATTTCAAATAGATCAGATCGGTTCAGCTTGTTTAGACTGGTTCAGCGGGTCCAGCCAGTTCAATTTGGTTCAGACTGGGCCATACTGTCCAGCTCATTTCAGGTTGGTTTGGTCAACTTTAGCGGGTCTTTTGCTGGTCAAGTTGCATTCTGCGTTGGAGTTTGGTCTTCTGTCCCACATCATTTTGATCTTAAAGCCAGAGCCAACTTGTTTCAATGCTTCATGATCTTTATGTTGTGTGGAACACAAGTGTTTCACTTTTAATGTCATGTTGTCATGGGTGGTTTATGCTACAATAATTTTACCAAAAAGGTAGAGAAATTATATTTCATGATCACTTCTTCAGTCTACTATCCTGAGCTTCATTTTGATTAAGAATGCAGTCATGCCTATGTTCAGTTTGCACACATGATCAAGAGTAATACGGAACACTTTTATTCCATGTGACCATTGCATCATTTTTTAGCATGATTGACTGGTCGATTGTCACATTGAACTAGATATTATTAGTTAAGAGTTTATCTTGAAACCCGAGGCGTTCAACTTTTATGAGGAGTCAGTACAAATTTGCAACAATTATATTTGGAGTCTGGTCATCGAGGAACAAACTATTGCACTCATCAAGATTATTTATGAGAAATTTGTGATTTGATGTACTTTCAGGTGCGAAGAAATTGTATCATGGGCTTGCAGGTTTAAAGTTTTCAATTTTGAGGACTTAAGATTTGAGGTTTGTTAGGATTTGGATTACTTAAAATTTGAGTTTGTTGCTATGATATTTCAACTCCAATTTCAAATTTTCTCACATGCATGTTTTAAGATTTGATATTTGTAATTTTAGATCCTCTTCTTTCCTCTTTTATTGTTACAACTCTCAGATTTCAGATTTTTGGTGATTTGATTGGGGGAATCTAGTTGTGGATTCAGATTAATTGTCTTTGGCTTTCAGCTTTCTGAATCAGGAAGCTCTGATTTGAGATTTCAATTTTCATATTTGAAGGCTTTTGAGTTTGGGATTTTTAAACTTCATATTCTATTTGTGAGTTCTTTTGTTTGAAGTTGGCTAGAATTTGAATTGCATGAATTTGACTTAGTTGATTGGAGATTTTGCAACCCGGTGTCTGTTTGATTGATTCTTTTTATTTCCAATTCTTTGGTATGGGAGGACTTGGTTTAAGATTTTTTTTTGATTTCAAATGTTCCAAGACATTATGATGCGGGACAAAGTCAACGAAAAGTGGATCAAGACAACTAAACAATCAAAATACTAAGATTGGAAGTAAAACACTTAAAATCTATTTATTATTATTATTATTATTTATCAAACGAGATTGTTCAGCGCTGTTTGGAGTCCTGTACACGCATGCATCTTCGAATCCAGCTCAATTGCGCCTGGTTATGCGGCCCATCTGGAGGCCTTGGTGGCGGACGCACATGAGAGGGACCAGCAGGACCCACTGGGGCATGCCTCCGGATGCGTGCGAGTAAAGGGAGGCACCTCAGAAACTTCTAGATCCCGCACACGCGAGACATCGTGGCCGGCATCTCTCAGGGGCAGGGGGTAGAAGCCCTTGAGATCTCGCGTAGCATCGCAGCAGCCATCTGGCGTCGTCTCCTCGTAAGCACTGCGCGGGCATCGTATTTGGGCGTAGCTTCATCTGCGGCGGTTGCGACGTGCGGGAGGAGGAAATGGAACAGGGGAAGGCAACCATGGCGTTGTCCGGCTGACGTGGTCGTACGCAGGCGAACAAGATGAGGAGACGGGCCAATGACGACGGTGGATGGAGCAGATGGCGTCGCCGCCTGGCGAAGAAGGGCCGAGAAGAACGATTGCTGCGGGGATCGCCGCAGCCTCGACGTCGATGCGGACCGGATCCGAAGATGCCGCCGCCGGCTGGTGAAGAACCGAGTGGGCGAGGATGGAAGCGACGCGAGGATCACCGGAGTTCTTTGTTTGGCTACATCTCCTCCGCAGATCTGACGGCCCAATCACCGCAACACCAGATCTGTTGCGTCGTTGTCGAACCGAGAAGGGAAAGAACTCCATCGAGAAGCTGTCATTGTCGAATAGAGAAGAAGGGGAGAATATGAGGAATGGTTCGGAGACCGAAGGGTGAGGAGGAAGAAGGGGATCGGCTACCTGCCGGATCTGGAGGATGGAAGGGGAAGACCCTACTGGCCGATTGGAGGTGGACGAAGAAGAACACGGGGCACAGCCCCTGGACGTGGGAGGACCCAAACGTAGCTCAAAAAATTCCAATATCAACTTCTTCTGTGCGTACATGACTCCCTCTTATTTAAAGAGGAGAGTCCCATCGAATTACAAAAAGGGGCCTCCTGTTTTGACTATTTACAAGCCTGTCCTTGTGGACATTAGAATTAGAAACGTAAAATTTCTCAAAATTTAAAACTATTTGAGATAATGCTAAAATCGTCTCCATCATTCTCTCCGACTGGGAGAAAACTCGACCTCGAGTTTTAACTCCGATTTATTTATATACGATCGGGAACACCCAAGACTCGACTTGTGAGAACGAGTTGATCCGGGCCCTGATACCAAGTTGATGCGGGACAAAGTCAACGAAAAGTGGATCAAGATAACTAAACAATCACAATACTAAGATTGGAAGTAAAACACTTAAAATCTATTTATTATTATTATTATTTATCAAACGAGATTGTTCAGTGCTGTTTGGAGTCCTGTACACGCACACATCTTTGAATCCAGCCCAATTGCTCCTAGTTATGCGGCCTATCTGGATGCCTTGGTGGCGGACGCACATGAGAGGGACCAGCAGGACCCACTGGGGCATGCCTCCGGACGCGTGCGAGTAAAGGGAGGCACCTCGGAAAGTTCTGGATCCCGCACACGCGAGACATCGTGGCGGGCAGCTCTCAGGGACAGGGGGTAGAAGTCCCTGAGATCTCGCGTAGCATCGCAGCAGCCATCCGGCATCGTCTCCTCGTAAGCACTGCGCGGGCATCGTATTTGGGCGTGGCTTCATCTGCGGCGGCTGCGATGTGCGGGAGGAGGAAATGGAACAGGGGAAGGAAACCATGTCGTTGTCCGGCCGGCGTGGTCGTACGCAGGCGGACAAGATGAGGAGACGGGCCGATGACGACGGTGGATGGAGCAGATGGTGTCGCCCTTGTTGAAGAAGGACCGAGAAGAATGATTGCTCTGGGATCGCCAGAGCCTCGACGTCGATGCGGACCAGATCTGAAGATGCCGCCGCCACTGGTGAAGAACTGAGTGGGCGAGGACGGTAGCAGCACCGAGGATCACCGGAGTTGCTGTTTGGCTACATCTCCTCCGCAGATTTGACGGCCCAATCGCCGCAACACCAAATCTGCTGCGTCGTTGTCGAACCGAGAAGGGAAAGTGGGAGGTGCTGCGGCGTCCGGAGGAAGAAGAAGAAGAAGAGGGAGCACCGCGGGGCTTCAACAAGGTTCCAGGGGATCGACCGCTTTCCCGGTAACCCTCTGCCTCTCTCCTTTTCTCTCTCTGGTCGTCTTTCTCCGGGTTGCTCCCCGCCTTCCCCGCCCCCCTCACGACGGCGGCCCAAGAGATGCTTATATAGACTTGTGTGCTCCCCCCCGCCGTCTGAAAACCTTCTGGGAAAGGAGCCCGTCTTGGAGACGGAAGCGGGGAAGATCCGCGAATCACGGGATCACCCTTCCTCCTTTTGCGGTTCCGGTGGATATATCCAGGAGCATTTACGGAACCCCCTGCCTCCGAAAGAGTCCCATTTAGAGTAGGGAACTTTCGGGACCCCCCTTTCTTTACCATGAGAGCCCAAGGAACGCGAATGAACCTTACGTGGGCTTATATCCCCAATAAATTGAATGTGGCCAAAACATAGCCCATCCACCCTCCTGGAAGGTGGTTCGAGCAAGCCATTTGACCTCTTTTAATTGGACGGTCAAAATTTGAACTGTCGAGCCCACTCTTTAGCACCGATCATGGGGCATGGTATCCCCATAAGCCTAAGCATGGTCAGCCAACCCTCCTTTTTTTTTTGTAAAAATTGTGTGCCAACAGCTACCTACCGGATCTGGAGGATGGAAGGGGAAGACCCTACTGGCCGATTGGAGGTGGACGAAGAAGAACACGGGGCACAGCCCCTGCACGCGGGAGGACCCAAACGTAGCTCAAAAAATTCCAATATCAACTTCTTCTGTGCGTACATGACTCCCTCTTATTTAAAGAGAGTCCCATCGGATTACAAAAAAGGGCCTCCTGTTTTGACTATTTACAAGCCTGTCCTCGTGGACATTAGAATTAGAAACGTAAAATTTCTCAAAATTTAAAACTATTTAAGATAATGCTAAAATCATCCCCATCACATTAGAGTCAAAATTTTGGTTTCTGGATCTGAAGTTCTGGTTGTTTTTCTATTGCTCTGTCTATGATAATCATTCTTGATTTTTTTTATGATCCGGTGAATTTAAGTTAGGGTTTTGGTGTATTTTCAGGATTATTCTATGGAAAATTAGGCTTTAATTTTTTGTTTTCTTGGATATTATTGACTCAAGGTTGTTTTAAGTTTTAACTTTTAAGCTTGTCGTATTGTGTTAAGATTTGGGTTTGACATTTTTGTTTCAGATTTTGGCTTCTGGACATTTTTCTTATTGTTTGTCTGTTTTAAATCTTTTTACTTTGAGACTGGGTGCATTCTGTCATCTCTAGATTGATTTTTTTAAACTTGGATTATTAGCTTATATTTGATGTTAGCTGGGTTTAACATCCGTGCCACATGCACGGCCCTACAGTTTCATGAATTTAGGATTTTTTTGATTGATGATTTGTTTTTTATTGCAGTTTGTGGATTTTAAAATTCTTATCCTAACCTTTTAGATTTGATTGTCTGATTATCTGATTTTTAAATTCAGATCAACCACTCTGATTATCTTATCTGGTCGTCTGGTCATCTGGATTCTTTTCAGTCCTTTAGATGTGCAGTCTATTTGGGCAGAAATGCCAATCTGCTGGTTCTTTAATTGGATGCAAATTTTGACATTTTCTGATTTAGATCCTCTTGGCTTACAGGTTTGTTTCAAGTTCCTCTTTTTGTTCTTCGCATTCTATAATGCCCATAAGACTATTGGTGTTTCCTTTGCATCAACAATGACATTGAACATATAAATTCCATTGCTTGGATGGAATTGCAACGCATACGTGAGAGGTAAGATAGCCATAGTCCCATGAATTAGAATTAAATCCTTCATTGTTTTTAACAGGCATTGGGAAATTTATCTTTCAATACATTTTGGGAAATAAGTCGTCTTTAGCCGTTGATAGACATTAGATACCATACCATGAATTTTAGGAGAGTGGCCCCGACCTTTAAAAGATTTGTGGGGGACTCATCCTAAAGATGCGAATTTTAGGAGTATCCTGAGTCTTTGATAGGAGGGGCTCAACTTAATAATGTGAATTTTGGGAGAGTAACTCTGGCCTTTAAAGGGCATGTGGGGAACTTATTTGATGTGAATTCTAGGAGAGTAACCTCGGCCTTTAAAAGGCATGTGGTGGACTCTTCTAAGGATATGAATCTCACTAGCCTATAGTTTGCCAAATGTGCATGTTATTAATGTATGGCCTTCCCCTGACTTAATGGCAAACATCCCTTTAATTTTGAGTTTCTTATGACTGAATGCCCGATTCATGTCATGTTCATCTTATGGCTGATCTAGTTTCTTATGACTGAATGCCGAATTCATGTCATGTTCATCTTATGGCTGATCTGGTTTCTTTCTTGCTGTTGTTCACTGTATTCTTCTACATGTGCAGCCTTCTTTGGCTGTACCATACACTGCCCAAGATGGCTTTGAATCAATGTGTACTGGCCCTTAACAGGGACTGGTTTTGAAGTACATTCAACCTGATACATACAAAAATGAGGAACATGTTGACCTCAGACTGGTTGGAGAAGCTGGTCTTCTGTCATTACAATATGAGGTTGCGCATCCAGAAAATCAAAGATCGACAGAAAATCAGTGAGGAGTGATTTGCACGGTTCGCAGGTAGTCCATACGAGCAGAGGGATACCTCCGCCATACCACCACCTGAGGAGGTGTACATGAATCAGATATTTTAGAAGGAGCATGCACTTATCTCCTGGATATAGGAGAGGGCAGTTAGGGATCATCTCGGTTGAGTTTGATCCCGATGACCGTGCATAGGCTGAAGGAGAGTTGGATAATGTTGAAGCAGAGGAGGATGCTCCACCTCCACCTCCACCTTTTCAAACTCAGGCAGGGCCTTCTTCTACCCCATCAGCTATGGAGCAGCCACCTCCAATTTTAGCCTCAACTCCAGCCCCAGTTGCCGCTTCCCAGCCAATTCATAGTCTAGGAAAAACGAAAATGAAAGTGACTGCACAAAAAATGGGCGGATTTGCAAACTTGAAAAATCTTTAGGTTCTGTGGAATTTCAGAGATGGCTGAAGATGTGAAGAGAAGGAAGCTGGAGATTAGGCGTCTTGTGAACCTAGATGACAGTACGCAGGCTCCTTCTCACTCCCCAGTTGATGGTGACGAGGAGTGCATACTAGTGTCGCAGCCATCAGCAAAAGCCTAATCACCTGATTCACGGCGACCAAAGCTGTATTATACGCTGGATGAGCAGACATCACAATATCATTTTATAGAGTCACAATATCCAGCTTTTGGCGATGCTCAATAGTACTGGATTTCTCCTCCACCATCACTAGCTCCACCAGAGTCTGCCTATGTCCCGGTCGTCCCGTAGTCCGATGCCTACGACTTTGATAGCATGGCATCGGCATTATTTTCATATGGATATGATCCTGGACAATATACAAGATTGGGCACAACTCAGAAGCATCGACAGTAGCAGGAAGAGGAGGAAGGCCAATATCCATATCATAGATATTGGTATTACATTGATATCATGTAAATTCTTATTTTTTTATTTTCATGACGTATCAATTAATTAATTTTTGAATCAATGGAATATGTACTTAACTACATTTCATGTTCATTAATAATTATTCGATGTGGACGCATGCTAATCTTATTTTAGAATTTTTTCTAACTCATTTCTTAATTTTTTGATTTTTTTGATTTTTTTAAGTTTTTTTGATGAAAAAATTTAAAAACAAACGATCTAGGCTGATTCCTGGATCGATTCCCTTTCTAGGAATCGGCCGATTCTAATCGATTCCTAGGAATCGAAATCAGATCGGTCCCCACCGATTCTGATTTCAATTCCGATTCTGTGATCCTTGGGTATACAGGGTTTTCGATGAAGAAATCTTATCGACAATCAACTTAGGATCGAAGAAGAAGTTGAATCAAGGTGGATTGGAGCTTAGATCGGAGGAATCACTTGAAGGGATCGCTAAAATCCAGGAATCGTTGAAGGATCACCGCTGAAATTGCCAGAATCGTTGGAATCGGCGTTGGAATCGCCGAAATCGCTTTGGAATGCTGGGATCAAGCGATCCTATGTCGGATCAATCGATTCCGAGGGTGGAATCGTGCTGGGATCGACAAGGGCAGACGGAAGCTCATCGCAGATCGGTTCCTGCGTGGGAATCGATTTGCAGGGGTCGATTCCCGGTCCAGAATCGGATCGAGAATCGAACCGAACCGGACCAATCCAGCTTCCAGCGGAATCGACCGATTCCAAGCCGATCCAGTTGATTCAGAATGATTGCCGGGGAATTCTCCCTCGAATCGGTCCTTCCGCAGGGGATCGGTCAATCGACAGATCCGATTCCGGAATCAGTCGATTCCAATCTAATCCCACCAATTCTATAATCCATGCGTACTAATAAAAACCCTCATATTTTAATGTATACTTTTCCTACTAAAATGTTTTCTGTCTAAATTATCGGTCCTTGCCCCCCCTGGTGCGTGTCTTGCTAGAACATTCTCATCCTCTTTCACCACCTCCACGTCCACATGGACCATTGTCCTTTTCTTTGTTGAGTTAGCTGATGAGTTTTACTTCGTCTTCCCCTTTGGAGGGTGTTTGTGTACTGTATGTTGGAGAAGCAGTTCTTTGCCTGATTTCCAACATTATCTTTTTTGCATCGTCTTCTGCTTGGTAAGAATAACTTCTAATCCCATACCATATTGATATATCTTTTTCAATTATGAAAAATGTCCTATTTTTTTGTCATATAAGGTGTTTGGTTGTTATTTTAAAATTAAGTTAATTTTATTTTTTAAATCAAGTTAATTTTGTATTCTAGTATCAATTTTAAAATTGCATAAATACAAATGTGTGTTTGGCAAAATGTCATAAATTTTAAAATTTATACAATGCTGTTTGACAACCTTCTTAAAATTTATACAATGTTGTCACCGACTGCAAATCCGATGTGTTCACGCACTTAGCAGTTTGTGCCCTCTGCCTTCCATATGAGTCACCTACCGAATTCTTTTCTTCTTTCTTGACAGGTGCATTAAGGGACTTCCAAAAAGAGAAAGGAGAAATTTTTACGTAGAGCTGCCCTGCCGTTTGGTTCTTTTGTCCCCTTGCCACTGGCATCGCTGCCACCGACAGAAAAATAAGAGAGTCGAGGGGGTTATGTGGCATTTGATCGAGTCCGAAGAATAGAGATGTGGGTGTTGGCGGATGAGCTGTTCCCATCGGCGCTAGGTAAGGTATAGATCGAGAGGGCACATGCCACCAACAGCAGTTTCACCGGTGCTTCGCCTCCACCAGTACTATGGTTCTCTGGGTGTTCTTGGTGCTCACCACCTCTTTATATTAAAAAATATTCGTCGAGACGAAGGATGGAGATCATATAGAAGGATGAGGGAAGGGGGAGGAGGCGGGAGAAGGCGCTAGCATTAACGGTGTCAACTAGGTTGACAGAGCGACCGAAAAGAGAGAGCGATTCGGTTGTAGCATGAAAGATGTGGTGGGTGTGGGGGAAAGGAGGGATCAACAGTGAGCGAAATAGGCAGCATCTGGGGAGGGGGTAGAACGGAGGGCGTGGATGGAGATAAAGGGGTCGATGAGGGAGAAGGCGGGATGGAGAAGGGTGTGGAGGGGTCGTGTGAGCGTACATGCAGGTGGAGGTGTCGATGAGAATTGAGACGGTAATGATGGATCCAGAGGGAGACCTTGGTGGGAGCAACAGCCGTAGAGAGGAGGCATTGGTGGGGAAAGGAGGTGAGAGCAGAGTCGGTGAGGCTTAGGGAGGACGGAAGCGGAAGGGGTTTGAGATTGACGAAGACGGTGGAGGAGAGACAATGAAAGTTTGAGAATGCCTGCATCCAGCATCCCAAGTCTAGTCTCGTGCGTGTCTATCTCAGTGGAGTCTCCTTTTTATTTTGAGAGAGGTTACCATTACGGGATTGTCCACTCCTAAGAAAAAAGCATGTTCTTCCAACTGTGAATGGAATCTTATTTTGTTCTTAATTTTAAATTTAAAACTAAAAGGGTTGTAAAAATGCAACCAAACACCTTAATAGTCTGTCTTTGTGGGAGTTGGGGCTAGGGTTGAAACTTAGGATGGGGTTGGGAGCTGGGCTAAAGTCAAGACTGGAGGTGGAGTAGCAATACTTCCTCTTGCATATGCTCATCTTCAATCTCAATGTCATCAAGTTCTCCTTTAACCCATACATGATCTTTAGGGTCGAACTTTAATGATGTTATATCTGTCTTTTCCTTCACCTATGCAACAATCGGGCGCACTCCTCTTAGAAGAGGTAATCTACATTAACATTTTTAGTAAATGGTTAGTGTGCTTCTACTTTAGCTTTTTGTTGGTATGGTCTACCTACAAATATAACAAATCTTTGTTTTGCAATTTTTTGTCGATCTGTGATGTTTTTTTATCCTTAACCTCATGTTGAAGTGACATAACATAAGTTTCTCTGACTTGTCAGATATTAGCATATTCATTGAATATGGCTAAATGTACTCTAATTCCTCTCGTATAGGGAAGAACTTGTGCTTTGACCTAGAATATAAATGGCAATTGTAACAAGTGGAATCTATTCACTTCTTGTGTTCACTTGCACTCATCACTTATTTGTAAAAAATAGAAATAATGTTAAACACACAATAATATGAAATATTATAATAGAAGAACACTATCTTCTAAATTATACTTATAAAGAAGAAGAATATGTATAACACCTAAAATTTAAAAGTTAAAAAGATATATGTAATAAATTGAAAATTAAAGTTTACTAATTTGTCCAGTCATCATTCGTCAACATGTATTATTTTTCTTGTCAAATACGTTCAAATAATTTGACTTATTGTTTAATATCTTTTACCTTTATTGAAAGATAAGTGTTGTATAATTTTTTTTGGTGTCAATCCTGACATGTCCCCACCGACATGGCTATGGTGCCGATCATAGACTTGTAATATGGTCCTTTCGCAGCATTCACCAATATGCTACTATCAAAGAACCATCTCGATGTCCCTTGTTCGACTTCTCCTAATATATTTGTAAATTCTTCATTGTTGTCGTGATGAATGCTTGTTTTTATTATAGATGTGTGATAATGGGATACATAGGACCATCTGTTGTTCGTCATCTCGTGTGAGATCGTGAATTTCTTTTTTCTTGTGTGTTTGATCCTCTCTCACTTCTGCGTCCACTCACTTTCATGTTTGCTCCTACTTCCCGGACCTTGGCTCATGAATAAGCCGGTATGCAGACACGTCTTCATTCGCAAATGATTTGTGGTTTGTCTCAATCACTCATCTTAATTGCTCGTATTAAGTCATCTATTTGTAATAATAATAATAATAATTAAATATTAAAAGTTGCTTGCATATATTGATATGATTTAATAAACTTTTATGACAATGTATCATCATCAAAACTTTTATCCTGAGAAAATTCTAGGTGTTACTGTCCTGTCCAATATATGTGAACTGAATGTCTTATAGGTTCAAAAATTTCTTCTTAGATGGTATCATTATGTCGCTTTAAAACTTTCTTTGTTTGTTTCAATGTTTGTCTACTAAATTGAGCTTTTACTTTGAGTGGGGTTTGTGTGTATAATATAACATTGCCCTTCATCCTTGTGAGGTGATGATTCATTCGGTAAATCTCCCTATAGATTTTTTTTCGCAACGATATTTACATTGAACCTTTTTATCTGTCATGGATATCAAGTGGCAATATGGCTAAGTTGGATCATTCCAAGTCGAACTAGAAGTTAGAATGCTACGATTTGGAGAAGACATGCCGAAGATGAAAGTTAAACAAAATAAAGATAACACTTGGAAAAAGTGGTTAGCAACAAATTAAGCAAAAAAGGGGTTAGCAACACAACTAAAAAAAGATGATACTTCAGAACTAATTAGATGATGACGAGAGATTTTACACTAATTAAATACTTGAGAGTGAGTTTTAAAGTGAGAGAGTTTAAGAGAGTGACGGAGGTGTGAGGGGAAGGGGAGGTCTCGGCCGGGTGGTCGACCGGGTCATAGGGTGACCTGGTCGGCCAGGTCGTTGATTGGGTCATAGGTTTGTGCGACTCTGATGGGTTGAGGCGTAGGGTCTTTGGCCCGGGGTCAACCAAAACCGACTAGGTCAAGTAACCCTATCATACTCAGTTGAGACCGGCTTTCCATATGGCTGAAGCTTGTCCTAAACTGACCTTGAAACCTGTCCTAAATTAGACCTAAACATACCCCGAAACCTGTCCCAAAACCACCCTTGTATCTCACCAAAACAGTTCCAAAACTATCCCAAAACAGCTCCTAAAGAGCCCCTTTTGCAGGCCAAGGACACCCCTATACAGGGAACTGAAGATTGTTGCTGGGCAGGGCATAAACAGGCTTCAAACAGGACCCAAAACACGGTTATGGCAGGCTCTGTTCAGGGCCCCAAGCTGGCCCATCTCTGGCCCAATAGCAGGCCCTAAAAGCCCCAATAACGGAGGTGTGGACGAATAAAATCTAAATAAAAAAATCAAGGCTGATGGCGGTTGCCCTAGGAAGGTCCCACACCCTGAAAATTAAATGAAATGAACAAGGCTAATGGGGGTTGACCCTAGGAATACCCCATACCTTGAAAATTAAATAAAACAAACAAGGTTAATGGGAGTCAATCCATTAAAGGGGCCCTACATCTTGAAAACTAGAAAAAAATAATCTAGTGGAAGTAACCCTTCGCTCCTTGAAAATAAAAAAAAAGCTCGTATAAAGAACTATTCACGTCTTGAAGGCAAAAATAGCTAAGGCTAGTGGGAGTGACTCTCCATACCTTGAAAATCAATCAATTCAACTAAGACTATCAAGGGCCAATCCACCATGGATAAGTGATGCGGGACCGGCTCTATCTTATGTGATTCCTCTTAGTGGGAGGATCATAGAATTGAGAACAAAAAGGTAGTCCCCAAGGCATGCCCGATGCTGGCTACATTTACCCACATAATTACACCTGTAAATGGGTTGGATCTGGTGGGGACACTGGTTTAAGACGATATCCTCGATCAAATTGGACTGGTCCACACCAAGATCCGGTAGCCGGCAGCATTTGGTTTGGAGCCGACTCATGATGGTCATTCACCTCTTCTTATCTAGGAGAATATTATTAACTAGGAGAGTTAATAGTTATTAGTAGGTAGTTTTATTAATTAGAGGGATTAGAGTTATTACGATGGTAAGTAGTAGTTGGTAGTCTTATTAAGAAGAGTAGTTTTTAAAGACTAGTAATTATTTTAGGTAGGTGAGAGGTAGTAATTACTTAGAGTTAATATAGGTAGTTGGTAGGTGGGGATATATTTGAAGGGAAATTCAAATTTTTGAAGGAAACCTTGAGGTCTATAAATACCCCCCTATGTATCCTCATTGTAACAAGTTGAATGAAGTAAGATTGAAGTAAGAGTGTCTACTTTTTACTTTCCATCGCCTCTATGAGGGAGGAGCCCGTGAGGGGTACCCAATCACTAGGTTTTCGGGAGCTCGTGAGGAGCATTACCACGTCTTCACTACCACCCCCCACATCTTCATTCCCCATCCACTTTCTCCTTACCTAGGTCATCCAATGCCAAGAGTTTCATCACTTGCAATCTTCATCACCGTCAAGGTTGACGCCGCAAGAGCTTCAACATCGGGGCAACAACTTTTCCATCCACCAGGCATCTTGATACGTCTTCGACGTTCATCCACCGTCAACCAGAAGATACCCATCAACCTGAGCGGTCCCGAGAACATAACCGCATGTTGCCTATTACCCTCCTGCGAGAGGTGGGCATCTTGACAAGTTTGTAATTCAATATTGTGAATTGTAGTTCTCAGAATACGTGTCAGTCGGGTCCTCCTACAAGTGAAGAGGTAACTTCTAATCTACCTCTCGGTTATTTACTTTGTTCATTTTGTTTGCGGTTGCGAATGCTTATGCCAAAGAGTTAAACTCCCCTCTGGGCCTCTCCCTATTCTCATTCCACCAAAATCTCACCTAGCTAGACATCCTAACCCTATTGTAGTTTCTTAACTACGCCGGTCCGTTACCCTTAAATCGAGTCTGAGTACCCGGTCCTGTGAACCAGATCGTGTGTGGGAGTTGGTTTAGATTGTCAACCCGGTCCGTCCCGCATCAGATTTGGTATCAGAGCATAGGTTGGTTAGGGTGTCATTTAGTGTCTATCAGTTAAAAAAAAATTCTTTCTTGTATGTCAACTAGGTCCGAAAAGACATATTTGGTAGATCATAGTCAATCTATCCCGACGGGTGAATTCAACTTGGACATTGCAAAGATTATCCTAGAAAGGCTTGATAAGATGGAACAATACTTTGGGCGAATAGATCAATTAGAACACTCTCTAGTTGAAATAAAAGAAGGAATATGAGCCAACCATGAAGATCAAGGACAAGGTAGTAATCATCCTCAAGTAAGAGTAGCACCAAATCTAAGAAGACCACTTGAAGCACCACATACTAGGGAGAGATGTCAACCCGACATGGAAGAACTTGCTTATAGAAGTGTTAGGGTAGAGGCTCTCTACTTTAGTGGGTCCTTAGATCCCCAAGTCTACACCGATTGGGAGGCAGATATGGATTACTACTTTGATTGGTATGAGTTGTCCAAGGAAGGAAAAGTACATTTTGCCCAAATGAAGTTGACCGGACAAGTTAAGGTCTATTGGAGAAACATAGAGACCCTACTTTTTAGGAGAAGACAACCTCCTATTTCTACATGGGATGAGATGAAAGAAAAATTGAGAGAAAAATATCTCCCGTCTTCTTACTGCCAAAGACTCTTAGACCAATGGCAACGCCTAAGTCAAGGGAACCGATCCATATCTGAATACATCATCCAATTTGATGAACTCTTAATGAGATGTGTGAATGAGGACCCAGAAGTCACCTTGTCCAGGTTTAGATCCGGTCTTAAAGAGGGTGTCCAAAGAGAACCTTTTCTCAGGGACATCACTACTCTGGAGCAAGCTTACCAAGTGGCCCAGTGAGAGGTTCCAAAAACATCAAGTACTCAAGATTCTCATCTTACCTAAGATAGATCCACGTGAGTTTGGTGGGAGATCAACCAATTCTAAGTATCTTAGCACAACTGAAAGGGTAAATTCAAATATTCCCACTAAGTCCACACAAGCAAGTGAGAGGCCCAACAACTCTCAATTGTCCCAAGCCCACTCTCCTACAAATATTTCATACACAAACCAACCCATAAGAAAAGATGAGAAAGGAAAGGGAATTATCACATCCGAACCCTGCCAAGGGACTTCTAGAGATGTGTGCTTTAGATGCAAGTGTTATGGACATAAAGCCTATGAATGTCCCACTAGGACACTCCATGTATGCCAAGAAGAGGACTCATGCTTTGAGGAAGTTCCACTAGAATCATCTCTCTTTGAAGAAGACTATGAGGCAGAATATGAGTTAGCTTAGGAATTTGAGGAGTTAGAACTTAATAAAGGGTGTAACCTCTTAGAAATCTCATCTAACCAAAGAATTGGTGTTGTAAGGAGCATCATAGCTCAACCGAAGGAAGATGATTGGAGAAGGAGCTCCATCTTTCACACTTTCTTTAAAATTGGAGGTAAAGTTTGTAAAATCATCATTGATAGTGGTAGTTGCATTAATGCAATCTCCACTAGTACTGTTACTCGCCTAAACCTTACTCCTGTTGACCATCCCAACCCTTACAAAGTTTCTTGGACTTGGGTAGACTCCACTTCTAGCTCAGTTAACAAAAGGTGTCTTGTTCCCCTTGAGATTATCTCATACAAAGGAGATGTGTGGTGTGATATCCTTCATATGGAAGTTGGTAGCATTATTTTAGGAAGACCTTGGTTGTTTGACTTGGATGTAACTCAGTTTGGTAGATCTAACATTTGTAGTTTTGTGCATTAAGGTAAAAAGATCACCATGCATCCTTTCCAACCTAAGCCCTTAGAGAGGAAAGATCTTAAGGAGTGCTCTAAAGACAAACCCCTCCACATCATTAGTGCTAGACAACTTAAGTGCACCTTTTAAGAAGGATTCCCTATATGGGCTGTGGTTGTAAATGAAGTTAAAGAATGACCAAATGAAGGGCACCCAGATGAGGTCAACACACTCCTTCAGGAATATCAAGACGTTTTTCCCGATGACCTTCCCAACACCCTACCACCAATGAGAGACGTTCAACATGTCATAAATCTAGTCCCTGGATCCACATTGCCAAATTTACCTCATTATTGGCTTAGTCCCACTGAATATGAGGAGCTTAGGAGGCAGGTCATGGACCTCCTTCAAAGGGGTTTCATTAGAGAAAGCTTAAGTCCATGCGCTGTGCCTGCTCTCTTAACACCCAAGAAGGATGGGACTTGGCAAATATGTGTAGATAGTCGAGCCATCAATAAGATTATTATCAAATATCATTTTCCTATCCCAAGATTAGATGACATGTTAGATATGATGGTAGGAGCCACAATGTTTTTAAAAATTGACTTTAAGAGTGGCTACCACCAAGTCCGTATCAAACTTGCAGATGAGTGGAAGACTACCTTTAAGGCCAAGGATGGCCTATATGAGTGGTTAATTATGCCTTTTGGCCTCTCCAATGCCCCTAGCACTTTTATGAGATTAATGACCGAAGTACTATGACATTCATTGGTAAGTTTGTAGTCGTATACTTTGATGATATCCTCATATATAGCAAAAGAGAAGATCATCTAAGCCATCTCCACCAAGTTTGTGAAACCCTTAGGAAAGAAAGCTTATTTGCAAATCTTAAGGAATGTGCCTTCTTCACCAATAAGGTTATTTTTCTCGGATTCGTGGTATCATCCCAAGGTGTCTCTGCTAACCCTGAAAAGGTTAAAGCCATTGTAGATTGGCCTGAACCAAGAAGTTTGTTTGATATTAGAAGCTTTCATGGACTAGCTCTCTTTTACCGGCGGTTCATTAAGGGATTTAGCACAATCATGGCACCTATCACTGATTGCTTAAAGAAAGGAACATTTGATTGGACCAAAGCTACCAACAAAGCTTTTCAAGAAATCAAAGAAAAGATGACTCAGGCCCCTATCCTTAGGCTACATAATTTCTCTAAAGTCGTTGAGATAGCATGTGATGCTTGGTCTAGGAATAGGAGTGTTGAGTCGAGATGGTTTTAGTGAAAAACTTAACGGTGCTAAGCTCGAATATTCCACTTATGATCGAGAGTTCTACGCCATCATCCAAGCTCTTGGAGTCTTAGAGACATTATCTTCTCTTTCAAGAATTTGTCCTTTATTCAGATCATGAGGCCTTAAGTTTTCTTAACTCTCAAAAGAAATTAAACCCAAGGCATGGAAAATGGGTTGAGTTCCTACAAGCTTATACTTTTGTGGTAAAACATAAGCCTGGGGTAGAGAATAAGGCCCCTGATGCCCTTAGTAGGAGGGTCACTCTTCTTTCCTTGATAAGTGTCAAGGTGACTGGATTTGAAAGGATACGAGAGGCATAAAATGATTGTCCTGACTTTGAGAGGGTTGTCACTACACTCCGAGAAGGCCCTTGAAAGAATTTAGTGACTATATCCTGCATGATGGTTATCTCTTCAAAATTGGTTGTCTTTGTCTCCTACGCACATTCGTAAGAGACTTCATTGTATGGGAGTTACATGCAGGTGGTTTGGCAGGACATTTTGGGCGGAACAAAACCATTGAGGCTGTGGAGGCCCAATTTATTGGCCAAGTCTTAAAAGGGTTGTGGGTCGCATTGTGGCCCAATGTCGTACTTGTGTCTTGGCCAAGCAAAGGAAGCAAAACACTGGCCTTTATACACCCCTCCCCGTCCCTAATCGCCCTTGGGAAGATGTTAGTATGGACTTTGTGCTTGGGCTCCCTAGAACATTAAGAAAACATGATTCCATCCTTGTGGTTGTAGATAGGTTCTCCAAGATAGCACATTTTCTCTTTTGTCCTCAAAGCTCAGATGTTTCTAGGGTTGCCAGAATCTTCTTTTGTAAGGTTGTTAGGTTACATGGCCTCCCTTAGACCATAGTGTTAGATAGAGATGTGAGATTTATGAGTTATTTTTGGAAAACCCTTTGGCATATGATGGGTACTAAGCTTATGTTTTCCACTGCTTTTCACCCTCAAACAAATGGTCAAACTGAGGTTGTAAATAGGAGTCTAAGAAATCTCTTGCGATGCCTGGTAGGAGATCACTTAGGGAATTGAGACTTGATCTTGCCACGTGCCGAGTTTGCATACAACAGTTCAGTCAATAAAAGCATTGGTGTGAGCCCCTTCCAGGTTGTCCATGGGTACAATCCTAGAAAACCGGTCGATCTCATCCCAACTCCACCGGTTGCACGTGTCTGAATCTACTGAGTCTTTTGCTGAGCATGTTGGGAGCATTCATGAGGACATTTGTAAGCCGATTCATGTTAGTAATGAGTCATATAAATTAAGTGCCGATTCCCACAGGCGATTCCAAGAGTTCAACGAGGGAGATCATGTTATGGTATGGATTCGACCCGAGAGGTACCCATCTGGTACAGTTAAGAAACTACAAGCACGTAGCGCAGGTCCATTTCAAATTCTTAAATGAGTAGGTCCTAATGCCTATATAGTTGACATTTTATTAGAATGGGGAATAAGCTCTACCTTCAATATTTCCGATCTTGTATCCTATCATCAGCCAATTGCTATCCCTAGTGACCTATTTGAGCCATCCCCTCCCATTGAACAACAACTAGAGCCACAATGCCTAACACCTATACCCACTTCACGGCATGAGCAGATTGATTGTATACTTGATGAACAAGGCATTTCCACCAGAGGAGGATATCAACGTTGCCTAGTACATTGGAGTGGGAGGCCACCTTCAGATGATACATGGATATCAAAAGAGGAGTTACAACGCATTGACCTAGACTTGTTGGAGCGATATCAGAGCCAATTGGACCCTCTCTCGACAGGGTCGAGCCTTTCCCACCCGAGGGGAGTTGGTGTGGACACCGGTTCAAGACAATATCCTCGATCAAATTGAACCGGTCCACACCAAGATCTAGTAGCCAGCAGCATCTGGTTTGGAGCCGACTCATGATGGTCATTCACCTCTTCTTACTTAGGAGAATATTATTAACTAGGAGAGTTAATAGTTATTAGTAGGTAGTTTTATTAATTAGAGGGATTAGAGTTATTACGATGGTAGATAGTAGTTGATAGGTAGTAGTTGGTAATCTTATTAAGAAGAGTAGTTTTTAAAGACTAGTAATTATTTTAGGTAGGTGAGAGATAGTAGTTACTTATAGTTAATAGGTAGTTGGTAGGTGAGGATATGTTTGGAGGGAAATTCAAATTTTTGAAGGGAGTCTTGAGTTCTATAAATACCCCTCTATGTATCCTCGTTGTAACAAGTTGAATGAAGTTAAGATTGAAGTAAGAGTGTCTACTTTTTACTTTCCAGCTTCTCTGTGAGGGAGGAGCCCGTGAGGGGTACCCAATCACCCGATTTTCGGGAGCTCGTGAGGAGCATTACCACGTCTTCACTATCACCCCCCCCGACATCTTCATTCCTCATCTACTTTCTCCTTACCTAGGTCGTCGACGCCAAGAGTTCCATCACTTGCAATCTTCATCACCGTCAAGGTCGACGTCGCACTATGTAGTCAGAGACTTGAGGCGACTGAGGCGAGGGACCCCTTGCCTCGCCTCAGGCGCCCGAGACGACATTTTTTTTATTATGATATTTATTTTCATAACTGGAAAATGTATATAAGAAGGTGAAAAAATATAAAAAATATAGTGACTGCATCATAAATGCAAGAAATATATATGAAAATGCAAGTAATATTTAAAATTGTAGTAAAAATAAAAATTATGTGCGAAAATGCAGATAAAATTATCTAAAAATGCTGAACATATCTAAAAAATTGTGGAAAATACAAAAAGCAGCATAAATTGCATAAAAAATGTATAAAATAATTACTGCAAAAATAAGTTGAAAGAAGTACCTTTTCTCATTTCATTTCCATAAACATGCTTAAAAATTGAACACATCACCAAAAATAAAAAATGTAATACATCAAGTAGACAACATTTGAATAATAATGATAAACCAAACATAGAAGTACATAAATAACGATTAGTTCAAAACAACATTAAAAGGTACGTTTACATTCATCATCATCAAGCAATGAACGTGAATTTCCCCATCCGATTACGAGGTATCTTCATCCGTAGCCACGCTCTTCCCTTTCTCAAGCCTTTGTCTTTTAAAGGCCTCCGCTCTAGTGGATGGACCTTCCTCTTCATGAATACCGACTGCTAGTTCAACTTCCCTCTATGTGCGGTCCTCTCCTTCATGCACATAGTTGTCGTCCTCTCTAGTGATCCACTTATTAGCCTCATCAATATCATCTAAAGAAATATGATCATGATTGAACTTCACCATCTTAAAATGGCGATCTCGAAGCCTTTAATTGTATTGGACATAGACAAGATCGTTTAGTTTTTTCTGTTCCAATCTATTCTTTTTCTTTGTGTGCACCTATAATATAAGGACGAAGATAAGTTTAAAGTATCATATGAAACATGCTAAACAATGAATGATACTAGTGCATACTTGTTCAAAGGTACTCTAGTTGCGTTCACAACTAGATGCACTACAAGTGAGACTCAATACCCTGATGGCGAACCTTTGCGATTCGGGAACCTTGCTTCTCCAATCCTTCTACTAATTTGCTACAAGAAAGATGAGAATTAATCAAATTTAAAACAATACTTTGAAATATATAAATGAAAAGTTTTAAAAAGTTAAATGTCAACCTGGAATAGAAGTTTTTATGTCTAATGGCCATATCTTTATCAAATAGGTCCTCAGCATCTCTGTATGTATTAAGTTGCTTGGTAATCAAATCTTGCTCATTAGGACTTTCAATTAGCATCTCAATGGTATCATACAATCCTTGTTTAATTTTTCCATCACTCTCAACATCCGGATTTGAGTAAAAAAATTGGGGGTTAAGATAATAACCCGCTGCATGTAATGGACGATGGAGTTGATTGTCCCACCTCCTATCAATAATGTCCCAAATTCATGGATTGCAGAATCGGCGGAATCGGTCCGATTCCGACCGATTCCGGAATCGGATTAGTGGATTCCGATCCGATTCCAGGCGGAAGGACCGATTCCGGGAAGAATTCCGCGGAATCGGTATGAATCGCCTGGAATCGGTCGGAATCGATCCTTGTGGAATCGGTCGATCCGACCGATTCCGTCGGAAGACCGGGTCAACCGGCCCGGTTCGATTCCCGGTTAGGGCCGGAATCGACGCGCGGGGGTCGATTCTGTCGATCCCGCGGCGGCAGAAGCTCGATCCGGCGATTCCGGCGATTCCGGCCTCGATCCCGTGCCGGCATCGATTCGGGCCAATTTCGTCGATTGACAAGGATTCGCACCGATTTCGGCGATTCGGCGGCGATTTCGGCGATTCCAAACAACGTCTTCAAGGGATTCCGCCGATCCGAGCTCGGACCGGCCTCGAATCAACCTCTTCTTCGATCTTTCTAAGGTTTTTGGTAAGATTTCTTCGCGAAAACTTCGTACGTCTATTCTTAC
Organism: Cryptocoryne crispatula var. balansae; assembly: GCA_036172225.1. Lineage (NCBI taxonomy): Eukaryota > Viridiplantae > Streptophyta > Magnoliopsida > Alismatales > Araceae > Cryptocoryne > Cryptocoryne crispatula. Next base: position 25,155,404 of record CM069924.1, read on the forward strand.
GCGTTTTCGACGAGTCGAGCGTCGTTAAACGTTGTGATTTCCGACCGAACAAGTCCGTCCAAGTTTTGAACTATCCGTTTAAGTCCATTTTGCACGGGAAAAATTCCGGATATCCCGTACGTTAATTTACGGCCGATTCCGACAAATACGTAACCACTTTAAACATCTCGAATGATGTGTTACTTGGGTTGTCTGCTTCCCGAATAGCGTCTAAATCAATTTTTATGTTATCTAATCATTTTTAGTGCATTGTTTACAATTTTTGCGAGATATAAGTAATGGCCGATCAAGGTGATGCGGCACCAAGCGCGTGCTTCGACGTGGGTTGGGAACACGGGCACATGGTAGACCCGGTCGGGAAGAGGGTACGGTGCGAATGGTGTGGGAAGGAGATGAACGGGGGCGTTCGGGTTGAAACAACATATTGCGGAACGGTGGGAATGTCGAAATGTGACGAGGTGCCGGGGAGAAGAGTGAGGAGATGAGAGGCTACGTGACGAGGTAGAGCCTCTCGACGGGCTGTTAGGATCGAGCGAGAGGGAGGAGTTGCGCGACGAGCTACTCCGGAAGGAGGAGGGACCGCGATTTGCCTACCTCGAAAGGGAAAGGCGAAAGGCACCCGGTGAGCACGGAGCCGAGAGAGCGAGGACGAGTCCGCGGACTCCGAGCTTAGACGTGTTACGCGCGGCCCAGCAAGCGTGCGTTTGCGAGGAGGAGGACGGGAGGAGGGGAGCGAGGAGGGTCCGGGTCCGAGTTGACCCGGCTTTGGGCCGATCGGCATCGGCTCGCCCTACCTCGGGTGGGACCGAGAGATTGACCCCGGAGACGGGGAGCCACACCGCCGTTCTGCTTCTACCAGCACTCGATTTACACCGAATGACGAGTATTTATTTAGGAAACAGAGTGCTGGGCAGATGGGGATTAAACAGGCAATGAAAAGGGTGAAGGCAACAGGAACGGTTGCAAAGAGAGCCGTTCGCCACATTGTGAAATGGTTTTTACATGCAGGTATCACTTTTTAAATTAAAATTGACATTGTGTGTTTTATTTACTTAACTTAATTTTAGCCTGATCCCAATTTTTTTTAACTTGATATAAGCATCCCGGTACGTACGGCCACCGGCCCCTGCTTCCAGGACGATGGTGGATGCCGTGGGTGAGCTTGGACCGGGTTTGCGAAGCCCGGGCGACGGACATATATACGGCGCCGGCACAGATGAGGAGGTCCGGGGAGTTGAAGGAGTGGATGGATGGATTTAAGTTGGTGTGGAAGGAGAGGGGTTGCGCGATTATGTGCGATGGGTGGACGGTATCACCGAGAGGAGTATGATAAACTTCTTGGTGTGCGTTACGAGGGACAACATTCTTGAAGTCGGTAGATGCTTACGGGAAGATAAAAAATGCCGACTTCATTTTTTCTGCGATGGATGGGGTGGTGGAGGAGATCGGGGAGGACAATGTGGTTTAGGTTGTCAGCGACAACGAACCATCGTATAAGGCGGTACGGGAGGAAGTTGATGGAGAAGAGGAAGCACATCTTACGGGTGCCTGTGCGACGCGTTCCATTGATCTCGTATTAGAGGATATAGGCGAGGAGGAGGGTGTATCCACACTTGTCGGGCGGCGCGCGTACGATCACATCTTTTATTTATTCGCATCCTCGCCTGCTACATATCATGAGATCACACACAGGAGGGCACAATCTTGTTGGGCCCGGTCCGACTCGATTTGCTACGAATTTCATTGCGTTGAAGAGTCTACACCGGCACATGCATGCATTGGTTAGGTTCACACAGTCCGAGGAGTATTATAACTATATGGTGGACAACCTGTATGACAAGAAAGATCAGTTGGAGATTCTTGTCGGGTACGACGAGATCAGCGACGAGAGGTTTTGGGAGAGGATTGCCTACTACTTGGCAATCATTGAGCCACTGGTAGTTGTCTTGAGGTTGGTAGACTCAGATTACAGGGACCAGATGGGCACGTTGTATGATGCCATGGACCGGGCAAAGATGAAAATAAAATAAAAAAATCCCAGAGGTTACAAAAAGTGGTGGAAGATCATAGATGACCGATGGGACAAGACCTTGCACCACGATGTCCATGCTGCAGGTAACTTGGTTAAAAAATTATTTTTGCTGAATAATTGTCTTATGTACAGTGTTAACTAATAAAATCTTGCAGGATATTTTTTGAACCCCTACATCCAATATGGAGGACAGGTGGTGAACGACAACGAGGTTATGCGCGGTACACTTGCTGTTATTCAGCGTCTGTGCCGATCTCGACGGCGGGACGAGGATAGAGGCTGAGATAGAAGTAAGTTAGAGTTCATTCAATACCTTGGAGTAGCCTTGCAACTAATGTTTTTTTTTATAAAATTTTCAGATGCAGAAGTATAAGATGAGGGTCGGCGTATACTCAGATGCTGATATGAAATATTCAGTTGACAAAGTGCCACTGGTATAGTAATAGCTTGATGAAGATTTTATTTTATTTTCATATAAGTTATGGAAGATGATGGGCTAATTGTTTACCTTTTCTCTTGTTTTTTCTTGCGGTGAGTGGTGGGTTCGAGGTGAACACCGGGAGTGGATGGAATCCACTTGCGCCATCGGTATCGGGATACTCGGCCGAGCACCGAGTTCCTCCCATTGTGAGAGGCGGGTACATTCAACGATACGTACGAAAAGGAGGAATAGGTTGACCTCGGGACCAGGGAGAAGGCGGTGTCTTCGTCGTTACAACGTGAGGCTGCGCGTAAAGAACATCGAGGATCGACGAGAAGATCGGCGATGCACGCGATTTGCACGATTCGCGAGGTGGTCCCGTACGAGCGAGAGGCATTCCTTCGCCACACCACCACCCGAGGAGGTGGACGTGGATCGAATATTCCGGGAGGAGCGTGCACTTGCCTCCTGGATAGAGGAGAGGAAGCCGGGGATCGTACGGTGAGTTTGATCCCGATGACCGTGCGTAGGTGAAGGAGAGTTGGATGGTGTTGAGCGAGGAGGATGCTCGGCTCCACCTCCGTCTACTTCTCGAGCTCGGGCGAGGGCCTTCTTCGCCCCGGCGGCTATGGAGCGACCACTGCCGACTTTTGCCCCGGCTCGGCTCCGGCTCAGGTCCCGGCCGGCGCTACCCGGCCCGTTCGCGATCGGGGAAAACGAAAACAAAAGTTCGCACGGAAAATTGGAGGATTTGCAAAGTTGAAAAAAATTTTGGGTTACGGACCTTCGGTACTTCGAGAGATGGCCGAAGAGGTGAAGAAGGAAGGCTAGAGGTCGGGCGTCTGTCGGCCCGGATGACGACGCGCGAGGCACCTTCTCGCTCCTCGGGTGATGATGACGAGGAGTGCGTACCGGCGGCAACGACCATCGGCGGCCGGCGAGTCTCCCCGGTCGCGGCATCCAAAGCCGTATTACACACGGCGGATTCGGATACACACGTGATTCTTATATACGGGAGCCACGGTATCCGGCATTTGGCCCGGGCGACCGGTAGTGGATTACACCGTTAGCTCCACCCGTCCTGCGCTTACGTCCCGGTCGTCCCGCGGTCCGATCCGTACGACCTTGATGGCATGGCATCGACATTATTTTCATATGGATATGGTCCCGGACGGTATACAAGACCGAGCGCGAGGAGGAGCGTCGAGCGCGGCGAGGAGAGGAGGAAGACCCGTATTTATATCTTAGATTTTGGTAGTAGATTGATATGATGTAAATTTTTTTTCATGATGTATCATCTCTTTGATTTTTGAATCAATGGAATTGGAATATGTACTTAACTTCAAGTCTTCAATTGGAGTTCATTAGTATTTATTCGATGTGGTCCTGTGGATGAATGCATTGGTTATTTTTAAATTTTTTTTCTAACTCATTTCCTATTTTTTTAGAATTTTTTCTGAATTTTTTGAATTTTTTTGACGAAAAAAAATTCAAAAAAAAAACCCGATCCGGAATCGAGTCTCTTCCCACACCATTTGCACTGTACCCTCTTCCTGACTGGGTCTACCATGTGCCCGTGTTCCCAACCCACGTCGGAAGCACATGCTGGTGCTGCATCACCTTGATCGACCATTGCTTATATCTGCAAAAATTGTAAACAATGCACTAAAAATGATTAGATAACATAAAAATTGATTTAGACGCTGTTTGGGAAGCAGACAACCTAAGTAACACACCATTCGGTATGTTTAAAGGGTTACGTATTTGCCGGAATTGGTCGTAAATTAACGTACGGGATATCCGGAATTTTTCCCGTGCAAAATGGACTTAAACGGATAGTTCGAAAACTTGGACGGACTTGTTCGGTCGGAAATCACAACGTTTAACGACGCTCGAACTTGTCGGAAACGCGTAAGAATGGACGTACGAAGTTTTCGGCGAAGAAATCTTACCAAAAACCTTAGAAAAATCGAAGAAGAGGTTGATTCGAGGCCGGTCCGAGCTTGGATCGGCGGAATCCCTTGAAGACGTTGCTTGGAATCGTCGGAATCGCCGCCGGAATCGGTGGAATCCTTGCTGGAATCGACGGAATTGGCCCGAAATCGATGCTGGCAGCAGGGATCGAGGCCGGAATCGCGGGAATCGCGCCGGAATTGTTGGATCGAGCTTCTGCCGCCGCGGGATCGACAGAATCGACCACCGCGGGTCGATTCTGGCCCTAAAAGGGCCTGAATCGGTTCGATTCCCGGTCCAGAATCGAACCGGGAATCGAACCGGGCCGGTTGACCCGGTCTTCCGACGGAATTGGTCGGATCGACCGATTCCACAAGGAATCGGTCGGAATCAGATCGATTCCGACCGATTCTAGGCGATTCATACCGATTCGTGGAATTCTTCCCGGAATCGGTCCTTCCGCTGCTCCGATTCGATTCGGAATCGGTCGGAATCGGACCGATTCCACCGATTCTCTGCAATCCATGCTAGCATCGAATGAATGCAATGGGCTGCGCATGGTGTCCGAACCAAACGGGGATGCATAGACATCAACAATCTCCCTACAACTACGTAACTTGCCTCGTTATCCGTTACAATTTGAATAACATTTTTCTCTCGAACTTCAAAAACTATTTTGTCCAAAAAATCAGTCAACAACCTTGCATCTTTGACTTGTGAAGATACATCTATTGATTTTAGAAAGACTGTGCCCATAGGTATGTTGACTAAAAAATTTATCAATGTTCTCCCTCTTCTATCTGTCCAAGCATCGGACATGATAGTGCTTCCATATTTTACCCAACTTCTTTTTTCTTTTTCAACTAATTCTTTAGTTGTTTGAAGCTCTTTCGCGAGCAAGTTTTCACGCACTTCGTGATATGATGGACCTTTCAATCCCGGGTTAAATTGACCGATAGCCTCTAACATGGTGCGAAAACTATTCAAGCATACGGTGTTGAAAGGAATACTGTTTGGTACATCCACCGAGCAATGCATTGCACGATTTTTTCCCTCTCTTCTTTCAAATGCTTTTTGTCTTTCACACTCTTCTCTTTGGAAACTTCTAGATTTTGCCTCGTAAAACGGTCCACGGGACCTCTCGAACGAAGAGGCGAAAATCTTTGGATCCTGAAACAAGTAATGTGTCTTCGGCTTCCATACTTGTCTCCCAGTGTTCACACCGAAGGTTGTTTCTTCCTTCAATCTCTCTTATCACTGCAACCTTTTCAAAGCGAGCTTGTTTAGCTTGCTCCATATGTTGTTTAACCTCTTCTTTGGCCTCCGGTGTAGCCTTCTTGCAACTTGTCACATTGGTGGATAAACCGGCGATATGTTGCTTCAACCTATATATATCCCACCTTTGCAATCCTTGTTGCAAAATGAACATCTAACAAGATCCCAATTTTTTGGATCCACCAAAGTTCTATACTTCCAACCAACATCCTTTGACTTAGGAGGATATCTTGAGATAATGGGGCCCGATGAAGTTGTTTGGGTGTTTGACCCCGTCCCTGAAGCTTGCTCCACAATTTGAGACATCTTCATACAAAATACGTAAACATCAAATACATTAAAAATAGTATAAATTAGAAAAAAATAAAAAACGGATCCACCAAAATTAGATTGTAAATGAAATACATTAAGAACAATAAGAAATCAGATTCAACAAAAACTCTAATTTAATAAATTGGATTTATCAAAAACTCTGATTTCAAAAATCAGATTTAAAAAAATCAGATTTAACAATAAGAAATCAGATTCAAGGAATCAGATTTAAGGAATCAGATTTAAGGAAGCTAACTACCAATAACAACCATAAACATAAATAAATTTTGAAGAAAAACAAATACATTTTCGAAAAATCAGAATTAAGAAATCAGATTGTATGAACGTCTTAATCAAGTATGTTCAACTATAACAAAATAAAAGAAGTGTGTATGAAGAAAATGGAAAAAAAACGTAAATTATACCTTTTCGACAATGTCCCGGTTGTTCGGTAATCTTTGCGAAACCAGGTTAACAACACTTACGCCTTATACACGTTGCCAATGGCCTAATAAAAATATTGGAATCACATTTACAATATAAAAAAGAAGACAAATCGAAAAGAACGTACATTGTACGTCTAAATCCGGTCTTAACAATGTACACCAAGATAGAAGAAAATAAAACATAAGATAAGATTCTTATATTAGTAGAAGGATGATGAATAAGAAAGAAAAAAATGAAGGAAAAAACGTGAAAATCCTAAAACGGATCGGTTGGAGAGCTCCTCCGATGGTGCAGAAAGTTTGGACGGCTTCTCCGGCTAAAGAAGGTGTCGGCGGGGGCTTCTGCTGGCGGCCCCCGGCGGTGTACGCGGCGGCGTCGTCTCCGGCGGCCCGGCAGCGGCGGCGGGGGCTTCTCCGGCGAGTAGCGGCGGCGGGGCTTCGAGCACGTCGGGCGGGAGGACCCGGATCTGATAGGCGGAGGGCCGAGGGCGGCGTTCGCCTCGCGCCTCCCCCGCCTAGGCGGGCGAGGGGGGGGAGGCGATCACCTCAGAGTAGAGGCGGGACCAGGCCCCCTCGCCTCGCCTCCTCGCCTAGGCGGCCGAGGTGGTCGCCTCTGATAACATAGACGTGGCAAGAGCTTTAACATCGGGGCAACAACTTTTCTATCCACCAGGCAACTCGATACCTCTTCGACATTCATCCGCCGCCAACCAGAAGATACCCGTCAGCTGAGCGGTCCCGAGAACATAACCACGTAGCCTGTTAACCCTCCTATGAGAGGTGGGCATCTTGACAAGTTTGTGAATCAATATTGTGAATTGTAGTTCTCGGGATGCGTGTCGGTGGGTCCTCACATAAGTGAAGAGGTAACCTCTAATCTTCCTCTCGATTATTTACTTTGTTCATTTTGTATGTGGTCGTGAATGCTCATGCCAAAGAGTTAAACTCCCCTCTCCTATTCTCATTCCACTAAAATCTCACCTAGCTAGACATCCTAACCCTATTGTAGTTTCTTAACTACGCCGGTCCGTTACCCTCGAATCGAGTACGAGTACTTGGTCTTGTGAACCAGATCATGTGTGGGAGTCGGTTTAGAGTGTCAACTCGGTCCGTCTTGCATTAGGATCATTTTAGATCCGAATCTGAATTTGTTCACTAAAAATGAAACTCAAATCCAAATTTGACATTCCAAAACATTTTGATCTAAAATTTGACCCGAATCCGTCATTAGCATTCGGATTCGGGTCTGTAATAGGACAATCCACTCGTCCATCCCAAATGTCCAACCTCCTTTCCAGATCAACGAAAAACTACTTAGCAGGAAGGAGATGGGACCAACTTTCAGCATCAGATTGGGTGATGCATGTGTTCTAATTTTAGCATCCAATCAGATTGGCCGATTTCAACCACTGGAGCACTTGAAAGGCTTGATGATTTTGTCGACGTTCTGGAGGATGGATATCAGCCCTCTTTTGCTTGCGATGATGCGGAGGAAGTTGCCAATGGTTTCTAGGACATTTATCACCGAGTTGGCGACGGTTGACAGAGCTCTGTCGTTGACATGTACCTCTGCTCTAAAGATGAGAAGCTTGAACCGAAGTTCAATTGCCAGTAGATTGATTCCAACTTTGTAGTTGCCGCAGGAATAGAGAAGAAGATAAATTAAATTAACCTCTATTATGAAGAACCATTGACTTGGGCTGCCGTTGTCTTCTTCTCTTATCGGTTGATGTGATTCTTTAGCTTGGGGAGGAACCTCTCGTTGCCTTTGTCAGCGATCATGACCAACCTCTCTAGTAAGTTCTTCCTCTCTTGGTTGTTGAGGCTCTGGATCTTGATCTCAGTGCTACGCTCCCTCCGACGCTGATGAGGGCACCTTTTCCAGATTTGGGTGTATATGGGCAGCTTCTCGAGGGCTGCCCATCTGAGGGTCTCTTTGTTGACCTCGTCTCGCGACAATACGGAGAAGACGTTGGTGGCATTCCTCCGTAGGACCGAGGTAAGAGAGAAATTAGGGTAACCTCAAACTAGAACCCGCCTTATGTATTTCGAGTTTCGCCTAAACCCAACCCCGTTTGTAGAGCTATTGGGTTCCTCGATTATAGTCGAAAACTCGATATGTTTTTGGATTACGGTCATGTTATTGGATCAGGCGGTCCATTTACTGGTCTACACATAATGAGTATCCACCCTTAAACCAACTGAGGCCTACCACATGGTAAAGAAAATTGTCAACATTCATTGATTGGGGTTAAGGACTTCTCATCTATATTATTAGAGACGAGAGACACGCGAGGCGAGGGAGCCTTTCCTTGCACTGAGGTGGGCACCTCGAAGCACCCGAGGTGAGTGTTTTTATTAGATACTTCTAAAAATACATAAAATACATCTAAAAAGTAAGAAATACATCGAAAAAATGCAGGAAATACATTTAAAAAAGTAGGAAATAAATATAAAAATTTAGGAAATACATATAACATAGTAGGAAATATTTTAAAAAACACAAGAAATACATCTACAAATATAGGAAAGACATACGTTTTTTAAATAAACTTTGAAACAATATGAAACGAGTAATCTTTCGAGTGACAACAAAAAACTACAATTTTAAAACAAGTATGGTACTATATTAATTTTAAGAAGTTCAAAACAACATTAAAAAGTATAGTAAAACAATATCCATGTCACTAAAATACCACAAAACAAAACGCATCTCAATACATCGTGAATCGAGCTAGAATCATCATTAACATGTATTTTTTTATTGAAATCCGATGAATTTTTATCAACGGCCAGCCTCTTCCCTTGTCTAGTCTTTGCATTTTAGAGGCCGTTGCTGCGAGTACGTGGACCTTCCTCTTATTCGATTCTAGCTACTAACTCAACGTCTCTTCATGTGAGGTCCTTTTTTCATGCACGAGATTCTTATCATTCATAGTAATCCACTTATCGGCCTCATCGATATCATCCCGAATAAATAAGATCAACATTCAACTTCTACATCTGTCTAATGCCGATCTCGAAATTTTTGATTATAATGAGCGTAGGTAAGATCATTTAATTTTTTTGTTCCAACTTATTTCTTTTCTTTGTGTGTACCCGTAATAAACATTTAAAATTTTGGATGGATGACTTATAAGGATTATTACTTTAAATTTTAAAAAGAAAACCTCTGAAATGGGGAATAATACTAGTATACATGGTCAAAAGTGCTCGATTGTACTCACATGACTAGATACACTTTAAGTTAGGCTCAATATCTTGATTGCCAATCTTTGCAATTTACTAACCTTATTCTCTTTATCTTTCTATCAATTCGCTACAAGGAAAAAGAAATTTAATCAAATTAAAAAACACGTGAATTGTCAAATGTAGAAAAAAAATTTAAAACATATATGAAATGGATGTTTTTCTTTGTCTGATGGCTATATCTACGTAAAAAGTACGAGCATCTCTATATGTGTATATATATATTCAATTTGTTCATTATTAAATCTTGCTCCTTAGAGCTTTCAACTAGCTTTTCATTACAATCAAACAATTTTTATTTTATTTTTTTATTGCTTTCAATGTCGGGCTTGAATAGTAGAATTGGGGTTTAAATAATATCTTGTTGTGTGTAGTGGATGATGGGAGGTTCTCTGGAGATTTTTTGATTTTTCTTAGAAAATGGTCCATTGGCCCTTACGTATGGGGAGGAATAAATGTTGGATCATAAACATGATGTACTTATTCACCTTTGGTAGTTGCTTCCGAAGGAGTGGATGACATGCCCGTAAGATTGTATCTTCCTTTCATCTCCTTCTCCTTAATGACTACATTCTTTTCAAAACAAGTCTGCTTAGCTCGTTCCATGTGTTGCTTGATCTTTTCCTTAGCATATGATGTAGCCTTCTTACATCTCATTACATTTCTAGAAAGAGTAGTTATGTGTTGCTTCAATCTATAAATCTTATCTTCATGGTTCTTGTTGCAGAAGGGACATCTAACATGATACCTATTTTTATGATCCACAAGTATCTCATATTTCCATCCAATGTTCTTTGACTTAAGAGCATGTCTTGAAATTAACGGATCTCTTGTAGATGTTATTTGGGTGGACCTTGTCCTCGAATCATGATCTTGCTTCACGATTTACGTTCACAATCACAAGCAAAGAATCTACACAAGAATAAACTAAATAGATTAGTTGAACAAGTAAAATAAACAAAAAAATAGTCAAAAAATTGAAAATATACCTTTTTAATAAATGTGGTTTCACCAAATTCGGAAAAACTAAATTGGTGTGGTAATAAACAAACTAAGTTGAACTAAGGAAAAAAATAAAAAACAGCCAAAAAAAACTAAAAATTTACCTTTTAGATAAGGTACGGCTCCGTTGGATTCGGGAAAATGAAATCGGTATGTGTTAACGAACAAACTAAGTTGAACTAAACAAAAAAAATTGAAAATAAAAAGAAAAAGAAAAGTGTATCTTTCCAACAATGTCCGGCTTATCCCACTGTTTCTCCATTTCGACAATATTCGACTTCTCTACCTCCATAGTGTGTTGATAAGTGATAACAATGTATTATATTAAGAATGCAAACCAAAAAAGAAAAGAAATAAATAAAAAAGCATATCTTCTCCGGCTAAAAAACAGTTTTCCAACAAACTACACCAAATCTTAAAATAAGAATGTTGTATTAGAATAATGATGTAGAACAAAATAAATTAAGAAAATAAATGAAAAAAATAATCCACACTTGTTTAGGTCGTTGTTGGTAGCGGCTTCTCCGATGATAGCAGGGGAGGTGAGGTGTGGTTTCTAGGCTGTCAGGAAGGGTGGGGGGGGTGGAGGGGGGAAGAGCCCCCACGTAGCACAATTGGGATGGAGGCTTTAAGGCTATTGGATCAGCGAAACCTGATAGCATGAGGCCCCTCAGTGCCTTGCCTGGCCTTACTCACCTGGGCGGCTGAGGTGGAAAAGGTGACCGCTTGAGGTGGTTGTGAGCGAGACGAGGCATTGACCTTGTCTCGCCTCAATACCTAAGCACTTTGAGGTAGTCGTCTGAGGTAACATAACTTCTCATACCTATCATCTTTGTAATTATGTAAAAAGATCTCAAATCAATGATTTTTTTATTTCTAGGTGTTTCTTATGTGATATGGAACAATTGAAAAGTGCCATGACATTAAAGGAATGTGATAAAAATGAGGATAGGGAACATAATATTTAATTAATTAATCTGAAATTTTTTATTTTGGTCAAACAAGTCAACTAGAAATTTATAGACTGAAAAATATGTCAAAACTTAAATTTTAGATAATTAAATTTTTTAGTATTAATGTTATAAATCAAACAATTAATTAATGGCTAAACAAGTCAAAGAAAACCAATTAAGCAAGAAATAAAAAAATCACTAAGACATAGAAACAGACCAGAAATTAATAAAAAACTGGAGAGAAACAAAAAACTCAAAATAGATAAAAAGTATTGAAAATTTTTCAAAAATCAAAATAAGGCAGAAAACAGCGTATAAACCAAATAGAAACAGAAAAAGGGAAAATTAAAATAGACAGCAGGAAAAAAGGAAAAGGAAACAGAAAATTATAAAAGAAAAGAAACCGGAACAGAAAACAGAGAACCTAAAAAACGGATGAGGAAAACAGAAAATAAAATAAAAATTGAAAAACATAAAATAATGACAATTGAGAAAACCAAAAAGCTCCAAGAGCAAGAAACTGAAGTCCAAAATTGAATTTAAAGTCTACATGTCCAAAACCGAAATCTGAAAGTTTATAAGTCCAACAACTGAAATTTAAAATCACAAAGTCAAAATGGAAAGGAAAAGAGATCCACTTGCAAAAAAACACCTCTATGTCTAGATGGGGAGAGGTCAAATGAATTTCAAAGAACTCAAAATAACTTAAAAAATAATATTGTGGTCATGTTCTTCTAAGTGATAGGATATTCCCTATGTCGACATTTAGAAGATTCCCAGAACCCAAGTTGGGAGTTCCTATGTATACATATCAAACCTCGTTAGTTATACTCTTATAGTTTTACTACTATTTTTATAACCATATTAGTAAAAAAAAATTTCTATTTAAAAATGAAAGGTAATTTTTGCATCACAACCTTATAGGCATAAAAGAACCATTTTGTAGGTCAATGACCTTTATTGTATCAATAGCTGGCAACTTTTTTGGCGCTCTTAAGCTAAAGATTCCGGAATCGGAATCGGAATCAGCCGGGCCGATTCTTAGGAAGGAAACCGATTTCGGAATCAGTCGGAATCATTTTTTTCCTTCAAAAAAATTTAAAAAATAAAAATTCTGAAAAATAAAAAATGGCTTAGAAAAATTTGTAAAAAAGTTGGCATGCATCTACATACATTGAAGCACGGAATCAGTCAAATCGGATCGGAATCGGCCGGTTTCGGAAAAATAAAGTTTTTTTGCTTGTTTCTTAGTACTTATATATGTAACGTTACAATGTACAACATTAAGATGGTAATGAATCTAATGATTGTAACATTATACCAAGAGAACATTAACATTATAAGAAGAGAACATGCTAATAATTGCTAATAAACATGAGAAGATGTTAACTACATGGTGAGATACAAAAAAGTATAATAAGATGTAACTATATCACATGAAAATATGAAAGTAAAAATATGCATTTTATTACATCTTCACTATGGATATTGGCCTTCATCCTTTTCCTGTTGCTTTCGAAAGGCCTTGGTTGGGCCTAGTCTTCTATCTAGTGTGGCATATTCATAAGAAAATAATGACATGCCATGTCAACAAAATCGTAGGCATTGGACTGTGGCATGTAGGTAGACTTAGGTAGAGGAATCCACGGCCGTTAAGAATCATAGAATGTTGTATATTACGGCTCCATATAATGATATTGCGGTGTTTACTCATCTCGGGGATGAAATATAGCTTTGGTTCTTTTGTGGTCGGTGACTCGGAGAGTACATTGTGCACACCTGGTCCATACACCTCTCCCCCTCTTGCTAGCTGCATGGCTGATATACACTCATTGTCATCATCAATTAAGGAGTGAGAAAGAACCTGTGTGCTGTCATTTGGGCATCACAGAATGTTGCCTGATCTCTAGTTTCATTCTTTTCACCTCTTCAGCCATCTTTGATGTCCCACCACAACTCAAAGATTTTTTCAACTGTGAAAAGCGACCCATTTTCGTGTTGTCACTTTTGTTTTAGTCCTGTCTAGACTGCGAATGGGCTAGGTAGCTGCGGCTAGGGCTGGAGCTGAAGCTAACGCTGGAGGTGGCTACTGTATAGCTATTGGGGCAGAAGATGGGCCCGCCTTAACCCAAGAAGTAGGTGGAATATCCTCCTTTGCCTCTGCACCATCGAACTCTCCTTCTGCTCATGCACGATCATTTGGATCAAAGTCAGTTGGATCCCTGTCTACCCTCTCATCTATCCAAGAAGCAAGTGCATGCTCCTCTTGGAATATGTGATCTATGTCGACCTCCTCAGGTGGTGGTATGGCTGATTTATGCCTTTGCTCGTAAGGACCATCTCGCGAACCGTGCAAATCTCTCTTTTGAAATCTTTTGTCGAGTCTTTAATATTCTTGATGCGCTACCTACGTTGTTGTAATAACAAAAGATCGACTTTTTAGCTTGTCCGAGGTCAACCTATCCCTCCTCTTTGTATGTATTAGGTTAAATGTGCTCCAGGTTCCTCGTACAATGAGAGGAACTAGTGCTACGGTTGAGTATCTTGATACTAATAGCGACAGTGGATTTTATCTACTTCTATTGTTCATCTGAACTTACCACTGCAAAAAAAGAAGCAAATAATCAGCTCTCTTTGATATGAATTAATGGACTTATAACTTATAAGACAAGGAAATAAAAACATTATCTTAAATAACTATACCAGGAGACATTTTGTCATAAGAATATCTTTAAATCAACGATGTTAAGTATATCTTGACCCTCATCTTATACCTTCCGCATTTGAAAAATGATAAATAAAAATTGATTAGTTGTCGAATAATTATTGACTCCAAATTCTCAATGCAATTCCAACTTATTTCTATCTCGGCTTCTCGCCCTATCTTGCTTGAGATCGGCAAAGATGCCGAATAATTGATAGTGTATCGCATCACCTCATTGTCGTTCACCACTTATCTTCCATATTAGATGCGGGAGTTCAAAAAATATCATATAGTCATTTATCAATATTACATTATGAACAAGGCAATTATTGACTAAGTAGAAAGTAGATAAGCACAAAATATTTATTCACTAACTAATCTGCAACTTGTACATTATGATACAAAGTCCTGTCCCATCGGTCATTTATGATCTTTATGATCTTCCACCATTTCTTGTAACTCAGGATTCTTCTCTTTTATTTTTACTATTTAGCCCGATCCATTGCATCTTAAAACGTGCCCATTTGGTTCCTATCATCGGGTCTACCCGGTCTCGGATTACTGATGCAGTGGCTTCTATGATTGCGAAGTAATGCGCAAATGCTCTCCAAAATTTTTTTTTGTCGTTGATTTGCTTCTCGAGACTTGACAAGAATATCCGATTGGTCTTCCTTATTATGCGAGGTGATCCACCGTATAATTATAATACTCCTCGAATTTGAGGTGGACACGACGAGTGCGTACTTGTGCGGGTGTAAGTTCTCGAGTGTAATGAAGTTTGTGGCAAGATGAGTAGGATCGGGCGACATTGTGTCCTACAGTATATGACATCGTAATATGTTGCGAGCGAGGGATGTGAATAAATAAGCGAAGTGATGGTGCCTTTCCTTGCGACGTGAGTGTGGAAACTATTTTTCCTTGCGTATATCCTCGATATGAGGTCCCGATGGAATGTGCCTGTGCACAAGGCACGAGGAATAGATACGCCTCTTCTCCGTGACTTCTTTCCGGTTGCCTTATAGAAGAGTTCATTATCGGTGACAAAGCGAACCGCGTTCTCCTCGATCTCCTCCACCGCGCCTATAAAAATGTAGTTGGCATTTTTTATTTTCTGTATCCACCGACTTGAAAGTATTGTGCCATCCCAAACAGCTACAGCATAAGAAATGTCATGGACCTCTTTGTAATTTTAGTCCATCCATCGCACATACGCCGTGTGCAGCTCACTCTCATTTCGTATTAATTTAAACCCATCCCGTAAAGCACTCAGAAAACTTTTACTTTCGCACCTCTTCATCGGAAGCCCACCGCATATATATACTTCTTTGGTCGGGACTTACATTCTGGTCCGGCATACGACTCTGACATCTGCTATCATTTGAAAGCAAGGGCTGGTGGCTATATATGTTGAGATGCCTACATTAAGTTAAAAAAATCTATTAGTTATAAATAAGATTAAGCAAATAAAGAAACATACATACGTGTAATTTTAAAAGTGATACTGCGTATAAAGGCTACATAATGATGTGTGCCAATAAGCTTGCTTTCTTTGTAAATGTTTTTGTTGCCTTCACCACTTTAGCGGCTTGTTTGGGTATGTTCGTTTTTGTCCCGAGTGTTGCATTTTATAAACAAATGCTTGTGCTCGGGTGTGGCAAATACGGGGTACTGGCCAGAATGACCAATATGCCTCTTGTCTCCCCTACTCTCGATCTCTTCGGTCTCGGGTAGTGAGGCGAGCCGATGTTTAATTCACTGCAAAAATTGAGGTTAGCTCTCGCCCTCCTGCTCCCCCTCATTTTTCCCTTCGCCGGCGTACGCACGCTTGGTAGCATGCCCCTGGCTCTCTCTTCTGAGGCTCGGTACGTCAGCAGAGTCATCCTCGCTCTCGGAGGCTCCCGGCACACTGCGGCTGGTGCCTTTTCCTTTCACGCTTTCCCACAGGTTCAGCGCGGAATTCCGATTCCCTCTTCTGTCTCAAGCGGCTCGTCACCAGCAACTGCTTCCCTCTGCTAAATCCTGACTTATACATGGAGAGGTTCTACTTGTAAAATAGTCTCTCGTCTCTTCACTCTTCTTCTCTAGGCACCTTATCGCGTATGTTTAATTTGAAACACACTCCCGTTTATCATCCTTTGCCACACTACTTGCATTGGCCTTTGTTCTTAACGATACGTCTATCATGTGGCCGTATTCCCAACTAAGTAACGTCGAAGAACGTGCTGGGAAGACTACGTGGTGTGATTGGCCATTGCTTATACCTATAAAATATGTAAGCGATTCATAACAACCCACCAGACTACATGCACATTTGCTTTAAGAAGCTTTGCTTTAAGAGCTACATTTGGGAAAGAAGAGACATCACATTAGTCGGGTTTTTCGCTTGTATGTTAAAATCACTTCGGAGTTGTTGAAAAGCTGTAAAAATTAACTTATAATACATTAAAGGCGGTCGAGATGCGATTCATCAAGATATTAATGACGTATGTAAAGAAACTTGATCGGACCCAATTCGGGAAGTGAACGAGTCCGTCGAAATACGGGCTTATGTTCGGTATGTTTCGAGGAACACGTCTACGTCGGAAAGGGTTGTACATCAGCGTATGGGATTTCCCAAATTTGTTCCTTACAAGGAACATTCAATCGATGTTCTTATGAGGTTGAACGAGTTGTTCGAAAAGAAAATCGATGGGATTTAACCATGGTCGAAGTCATCGGAAGCACCATAGAAATGATAAGGCATACGGGGTTTTCGACGAAGAGAAATCTTACTAACAATCTTCAAAGGATGGAAGAATAGGTTGAACAATGGTGGAACGCAGTTTGGATCGTTGGAATCCCTTGAAGGGATCGCCGAAGAATCACCGGAATTGCCGAGTCACGCCGAAAGTATTCGGAGGATCGTCGGAATCGGTCTGATCCCCTCTCTACTGAGGAACAGTGGAATCGAGCGATTTCCGGAGGCTAGATACGAGTAATTCTGGGCTGGAATTGCCGCTGAATGACCTTGCTGGAGAGGGGGGATCGATAGGGGGCTACGTAAGGCCAAAGAGATGGGATTGCAGGCCCTCTTTAGGGCCGGAATCGGTTCGGTGTCCGGTCCGATTCGGACCTGGAATTGATCCCGGATACGGAAGTTAAGTGCTTCCCGGCGGAATTGGTCAGACCTTGAATTCTTGCCTGAATCGAGGTCGGAATCCCGGAGGAATCGGTCCTTCAGCCATGGATCTAGATCGAAAATCAACCGATCCGATTTTGGAATCGGCCGATTCTGATTCGATCAAAATCGGCAATTCATGTTTCAAACACATTGTTGCCATGCTTGCTTATGCATTGTGTTTGAGAGATTCCACAGCATGCCGTGAACTTGTGTGATTACATGACTCTTAATCATTTTCAGCTCGAGACATTTTATTTGTGCAGTATATCTCCTTTTTCTGCAAAATTTTAATTACTACATGTTTAGTAGTTTGCTAAATTTTTTATAGCTTACCTGAGTATGATATGGTACGAGGAATTGGGTTGCAACTAAATCTTTATTTACTTTCATTTCTTTTTTTTTCTTTAGTACTTCTAACTACTGATTGCTTGCTTTTATACAGTTCAGGGGGCTTGAAGCTTTGAAGGAATATGACATCAGTTGGAAAAAGAGGTTTAATTCCTACAGAGAAAATGGGTTCTTTGGACTCCCAGCAAGGACAATAAAGGAAATGATTATTACTCAAGTCAGTGTTGGTGGATTTAGTGATGAAGAATCTGCACAGCAGTTGACTAACTTTCTTGAAACTAAAGCTGGTCTCATATGGAGGTGCAGAAGACTAAAGACTTCCGTGGAGCTCCACCAGAATCATACCCAGATTTTAGGATTCTCAGTGGAACAGAGACTCCAAGCACCTGTGCTATGTAAAAGTTGTTCCTCACTTGCATTTGTGCACTTTGCTTATGTTCTAATGGGGCCAAGTACTGCAATCACTGCTGCTGGTAAATCTGAGCTCATATTAAATGACCAATGCCTCCTTAGTAGAGATTCAGGTGTAGACAGTGCTTTCAGGGTCCATCGGAGGAAGAATATTGATCCGTCAAAATTTTCTGATGTTTGTGTTGGTATAGGGACCACAGTACAGGCGGAATGAATTCATGGGTTGCATGGGAAGGACCTAACACTGGCTTTGACTTTGTAGTTGGTCCCTTTGATGGTGCTTGCAAAATGCTATTCTCAAGAAAAGTGGCCTTTTCATTTAAAGGAATATTCCGGAGACAACAGTGCTTAATTGCAACCTCCAAGGATTTGAATTCTCAGTTAGGGACATTGATGATGTCAAATTGTACACTCAGCATTTGTCGTTTTATAATGCTATTACATCTTGCATCCTCTCCTCTGGTATATTACAGGACCTTTAGCTGATGACATATATGATTCTGTGTCGTTTCCTTTGTTAGATGATGCAGATCCATGGATAAGAACAACCGACTTTACACCCAATGGTGCAATTGGCAGGTGCAGTACCTATAGGACTGTCTTTTCTCCTGGAAGATATTGTGCCAAGTTGAAGAGAGCCATGGCTTACATTAAACAGAGAAGGATCACTATAAATGAACTTGATGGTGGGCTTTTGTTAATCCTCAAAGAGCCTGCTTATGGATCACCAATTGAGATGCTTTTTTTTCTGCATGTATGTGGAGGGTGTCAACTTCAGAGATTTTGTTTTTGAGGTAAATATGCTTTGGTGCTGCAAGGGTATTTTCAATCAACATCAACTTTCCCAAGGAGTTCTTTTCTATACTGTGAAGTAAAGTCACGTAGTAGATAACCAGCATCACTGAGGCATATCTGCTCCTATAAACGACCTGTATTTTGATACTACAAAGAGGTTGAAGCTCATGCAAGAATGGCTTCTCAAGTACCCTAAACTTCTGAAGGAAACCAAGATCCCTGAAGAGAATGTCGAAGTAAGGAGACTTATAATAAACACCTACAAAGAGCATAACTATACTTCCTCCAGAGATTTGAACTTTCAAATAGGGTACTCAGGAACTACAAAAGGAGGTTTCTGACAGAGTTCCTAAAAGTCACATTCATGGATATGAAGAGCATGCAACAGCTGAATAATAATATTCTTACCCTAGTATGCAGCTTCTATAGTCAGAGATATCACCAAGAACTCATATCCTCAGAAGACCACTGTTTTCAAAAGGATAAAAAATATTTTAGTGAATGGCTTTTACTTGTGTGGTCGGAAATACTCCTTTCTTGCTTTCTCAGCTTCCATCAGTTGAGGGATCGGTCTGCATGGTTCTTTGCAGAGGGTAAGGTCCATGGTCTGCAAACTCCATCAGGAATTGGATGGGTAAATTCTCAAATAGAAATGTTGCAAAAATGTGCAGCTCGGATGGGGCAATGTTTTTCTTCAACTTATGCGACAATAAATGTTCCTCCCTGAAGAAGTGGAACCCAGAGTACAAAGATATTGTGCGAAATAAATATATTTTCTCTGATGGAATCGGTAAAATGACTTTCCTGAACTTGCCATGCAAGTTGCTGAAAAGCTGCAGTTGGCAGATAATCCACCTTCAGCATATCAAACCAAGTGTGCTGGTTGCAAGGGTGTAGTAGCTATATGACACTGGAAATGGAGACAAAATATAGCTTTATTTACGTCCAAGCATGAATAAGTTTGAATCTAACCACACTATGCTCGAGGTAATATGTGGGCGCGTTTTCAACCTGGTTTCTTGAACCATTGACAGATGAATTACGTTGCTTTCATCCTTGGGTGTCCCTGATATAATCTTTGAGAAAATGCAACATTCTATGATCTGTAAGTTAAACCAGATGCTTGCCAATACTGATGTGGCATACGAC
Organism: Cryptocoryne crispatula var. balansae; assembly: GCA_036172225.1. NCBI lineage: Eukaryota > Viridiplantae > Streptophyta > Magnoliopsida > Alismatales > Araceae > Cryptocoryne > Cryptocoryne crispatula. The sequence goes on from CM069924.1 coordinate 25,175,614, forward strand.
ATTCTTACTGCATCATAGGCTAGTAGCAAGGAAATGTTGCGGCCATGATTAACAGTGCTGGTTTCAAGCCTGAGGCCAAGACTCATCTAAAACAAATACTATCATGGATAAGGTCAGCCAACTTGGAGACCTCCTTAAGAAGGCAAGAATTTTTGTTCCCGAAGGACGCTGGCTGATGGGCTGTTTTGATGAGTTAGATTGTCCTAGACTATGGACAATGCTTTATCAAAGCATGTCCCTCTTTAGAGAATGTCTTCTCAAAACATGGTTCAAGGTTCTCTTTGACAAAGAAAGTTAGGCAAGTAATCACTGGCACAGTTGCTGTTGCAAAAAAGTGTCTGCATCTAGGGAGATGTCCAGGATTCTGGAAGCAATTGATCGACTCTGCCTGCACCATCTCTGATGGTTGTTTGGGTTTTCCTCAGAAAGGTGATAGGCCTCATACAAATGAGGCATCAGGTAGCTTGATTTGGATGGTGATAATATTTTGTTACCTGGGATGCAATCACATACCTCCAGTGCCGAAGGGCTCACCTCCAATAGGCAGCTACTGCTCCAGAGGTGACAGGCAGTACCGGGGCAGTCTCGCTGGAAGTGATTCATCCGTCTTTTTGAAACTATATTATTGATATGTGAAGTTGGTTTGCTGAAATGGATGGGATGTCTGAGACCTTTTAAGTTCATCACGGTATGTAATGGTAGTACTTCAACTGATTCTGCAGACTGGATGTAAAGCAGGCTTGAGCTTGGTCCAAAACTGGCCTAAAACTCATTGAACTGGGTCTGTACTCGCTGGACCCGAGCTGAGCTGGGTTGGATCAGGTTTGAACCCAACTGAACTGGCTAAAGAGCCAGTTGGACTTACTAGGGCTGGCTGGACCAACCCGGCCTGGATTGCGTGCCTGCTGGAACAGCCATGGAAAGCAACCCCGCATGGGGAAGTTGTGGGGCTTGTGGCAGCTTGCAACAACATCGCGGGGCTTAAGAAGGGGGTCATGGCAGCTTCTGGCAGTGAGTCCTGATGGTGCAATGTGCATGGATGGCCTTGCACCAGGTCCGTGCATTTGGCTTGATCGGTGGAGCTTGATGGCTTACCCACACCAGGTGGCTCACATGAGAACCTTTGCCCTGGGGTTGTCCCAGGTGAGGGATGCCCTCCCCCCGAGGTTTCGTCCTCGGATCTGGGCTTCATCTTGGAGAGGGTGAAAGAGAAGAGATCTGGTGAGATTCTCGAAAAGAATTTCGAGGATATTAGATCTCGGATTTCGTTTTATGTAGGATACATGCCTGTCAAGAATTGTCCTTTTGCATCTGAATTTATCTCACTTCGTCTTGAACAAAAGAGATCTCAAGAGATTGAATCTCCAGAAATAACAATCAATGTAAATGTTTAAGTGTAAAATGTAGTATAATCTCTTGAAAAAAATAAGAGAATTCATATTAAACGTCTGATAAGATACAAGAGAATTGAAGGTGTAATACATAAAGGGTGAACTATTGTTAGTGAGACGTACAAATTATCTTATGTTAGACTAAAACTTTCGATGCCAAAAAATATGGATAAGAGATTGATGGCATCTTGGGTCAATTATACATATATAATTAAATAAAAATGTTGATTCTGAAGATTTTATCAGACAGCAATGTTTAGATAAATATTTGTACAGATTCTATAATAAAATTGAAAATATATGAATCAAACTTAATGAGACCATCTAACAGAGTTAAGAGTAGTATTAAAGGCGGAGATCTGAGTACGAGATATTATATGGACTCTATAATTGCGGCTATCTCGTTTCTCAGGACATAGTAGGTGAATTTTTAACATTTTTTGTCTTGTTCTTTTGTTTCATATATTTTGGTTCATTTTAAGGTTATATTTTATCGTATCTCGATACGTGAAGACCATTACGTTCCAGGGACAGGTCTAATAGTCAATCTTCTGCAAGCCCGTTACTACAAGTGAAGTACCTCCGGTTCCATAGTGAGAGTGCCTCCTAAATCCAAAGTTGTTGGATGGAAATACTGGATTTTAGTAGATCCTCGGGCCCAGGATTTTATTAGGTGTCGATTTTGTAAGAGGGTATAGGAGGCATTTGCCGTTTAAAGTAACACTTTGCGAGGCTTGGAGACGAATGTGATTACTTGCATGAAAATAAGCATAGAGGCTAAGGAGGAGATAAAGCAGAGTGTATGCAACAAGCAAAACAAAGCAAGAGTTGAAAAGGCAATTAACATTAGAGAGATGGAAGGAGGGACAACCTCATTGGGCAAGGAAAACGACGTATGGAGACATCTTCACGGGATGTCATGAAAGTGTAGTTGAGCTTTCAAACAAATTGTTCTTCCTCTACGGAGATAAGGACGCATGGATCGGTCGTGCACCTCGTAGGGAGTCGAAAGGGAAACGATAGAGGAAGAGAAACATTCAAAAGAGGGAAAGAGAGCGACGTATTGAATACATTGCTAAATGGATGTACCCGACGGTCATTTCTTTTAGCAGCTACATTACAGCACAGGAATTACTTACAAACAATGCATGAGATAGTTAGTCGGTTTGGTCCGGGCTTGAAAGGTCAAAGTTATCGTAAGAAATAAGAGAGAGACTGTTTAATACAATGAGATTGAGACCACCCAAAAGTTGGTTGGTGAAGAGACAGTTGGGTAAAATTTGGTTATGCAAATCGTATGGGATGCGTGGACGAATAGAAAGGATAGATCGTTAATTAACTTTTTGGTAAACACTCCTGGTAGAAACTGGAGCTTTTTTGAGATGGACTGATCGCTTCATCGAGAGATAAAAAGATGCCCCAGCATTTCATTAGCTGTACATGCTGATAAGGTTATGGAGGAGGTTGGTCCATCTAATATCTTGCTTGATTCGTTACGAACAACTGAGGCAGGCTATATAGCCTCAGCTACCATTTGATAGGACACATCGCTGCATTTTATTTTGGACACATTGTCTTTGCTACGCTCATCGCTTTGATTTAATGCTTGAAGATGTTTCGAAGTTGTCACCGATAAAATCTGCGATTAGACACTCTTAAAAATATGCCATGAACTTTATTTGTAGGCACACCAAGGTTTTAAGTTAACATATACGGGGAAATACACGAATATTAAGAACCAGTAGGTAAACCGTAACTAGATTTGCAACTAACTATATGAGTTTGGACAATTCAAACACGTAGAAAGGATGATTTGCGATGTATACTCACCTCGTAGGATTGGACAGAGTAACGATAATCGATGGAACGAAAAGGTGAAGGAAAAAAAGAGTTGTGAAATTGTATTGAAGACAACTTTTTGGAAGGGAGTGACTTATACTTTGAAGATCTTCAAATCACTTGTCCTTGTATTGTGGCTAGTTGATGGTGAAAAGCCAGCAATGGGATATATATATATATATATATGAAACACATGGATGAGTGCCGAGGAAGGAATAAGAGAGAAAGACACTTTAGATGATAAAATAGATAAATGTAGTCCCGATATGGGATATCATTGACGAGAAGATAAGATATTATTTACATCGTCTATTACATACTTGCGCGGAGTATTATCTAAATCCACAGGTTTTATTTATCTTAATCTCGATATTGAGAGTGACAATGAAATGGGGCAAAGTTTTATAGTTGTATTGAAAAGTTGGTGCCTTTGCGAATGAAACAGAACAAACAGTACAGCGATTGGCGATGTATAGAGAGGCACTTGGTATGTTTAGTAGGGACATGGCTATTAAGCTACGAAAGACATCTTTTCAAATTACGATTGATTTGTTATTTATTATTAAACTTGTATAAATCTGCTACGAAGTGTACTGCAACCAGCCATTTATTGTTTTGTAACGAGAATTGGTGGAGTACGTTGGAGAAGCGCGACTCCTTAATTACAAAAGTTGGCTTGCGCATAGCGATGTTAACATGAACTGCCATTAGTAATGCATGATTGTAATTAGATGCAGCATTTAAGTAGTAATATTCTTTTCCAATTTCAAGTGTTTGAACTTGTCTATGCTCGTTTGTTTGATTCTTCGAATATTATTTTCATTTTTATTTATTGTTGTATAGATTAAATACAAAAAAGGAATAGATTAGAACAAAAGAAATTGAATGATTTAGTATTCGTCCGATACAATAAAAGATTTCGGAAAAGACATCCGAGGTTAGATAGATCGGGTACAGACCCAGTCTCAGCCAGATGACATTGATGAATGAAGTGAGTGGATTACGAATGAAGGCAAATATCTTGTCTATGAAGGCGAAGACTTGAGATGCAGAGATGTAGAAGTTCTTTGTTGGAATGGATGAAGAGGAGGGTCTGAGAGTGCGAGGTCGTGACTTCAATAAATACGTGTCTTAGTTCTAGTTGTTGAGTTTGGTTCATTTTTTGTTTTAATTTCGAAGTTATGTTCTGGCATGATTGAAAGCAAATTTCTGGGTCTTTTGTGAAAAGAATCATCTTTACAATGAAGATTCGGACGATACTAGTAATGATAATCGAGGAAGCTCCCACGTCTTGATTTTAGTAATTATTGTAGTGAGTGATATTTAATAGTTGTATTCGAAATAGACTTCTTTTATGTATTATATAACTTTTGTTATATTTAATTGTCAACTCTTATTTACTTAATGATATTATATTTATTATCTATGTTAGTGCTCTTTTATTTCGCCACAATTTTTTATCGAATTATTGTTTTTATTTCGTTTTTACATGTTTTTTATGTATTTATTTTAATTATTTAATACCACATACATTTTTATTAAAAATAAATAATATTAAAATATTCAAAATATCTCGAACGCTTCGAGGCGCCCGCCTTGTACTTTAGGCTAGGTGTTGGGTTTTCTTGCCTCAGCGCCTTGTACTCGGATAACCTTGGCGATGATGTCGAAGACGAACAGTAGCCAATAGGAGATTACATAGCCTTGAAGGGGAAAGAGAAGGGAAGGGTTGGAGGGCGATATGAGAGGGGAAGGGGAAGGCTCACAGCAGATCACGTAGAGGGAATCGACATGTCATGGGGGTGAGGAAGGCAACTGGCCTCTGTCGGTGGTGAAGAAGATGTCCTCCCATTAGAGAAGGTGAAAGGCGTGAAAGAGAAAGCGAGATACACGGGTGAAGACACGCCTAGTGGTACCAAGCCTCTCTGTGAAAATCGATGCACTAAGAGTTTTTAGAATTCTTTCTTGTTCTATTCCATCGTTGGGAACGTGATTGTAGAGTCATTGAATTGGATCGGAATCGATCGATTTCGGAATCGAATCGGTGGATTCCGTTAAGATTAAAGTCCGATTAAATGCGGAAGGGCCGATTTCGGGAGAGTTCCATTGAATCGGTCGGTCCCGAACGATTCCGCCGGAGACCGATCTGGCCGGTCCAGTTTGATTCCCGGTTGATTTCGGATAGGGGTCGGGCGGACTGAGCCCTTTGGTAGGAACAGAATAAGGGTGGAATCGGCCTGTTCTTGGTCGGTTCCGGCGTTCGGCGACGGTGGCGACTTCTTCGGTCGATTTCAAGCTCCAAAGTGACCCTCGGAATCGGCAGGATTCCGGCGATTAGAACTCGATCCCAACTCCACTGTGCCAATTCCCGGCCAGGATTCCAAAGACGGTCGACAATTGACCGATTCTTTCAAGGGATTCTCGTCGATGTAGAGCTCTTGTCTTGTGACCTCGAGTTGACCTCTTAACCGATGCTTGAAAGATTATTGGTAAGATTTCTTGGCACAAAGAAAACTTCTGTATGCCCATTCTTACGTGTTTTCGTGACTCCGAGCGTGGTTAAACTCGGTGATTTCCCATTCGAAGACCTTCGTTTTAGTTTTAAAACTAATTAGTTGGATGTTCTTTGTACGAGAAAAAATGCGTGTTTCCTTAATGTAAGTAGATAAGGCCAAATTGAAAATTGAAAATGAAGAATCCTATTGATTACTGAAAAGTGGTGGAAGGTCATCGATGGCCAGGTAGGACAAGACTTTACACCACGATGTCCGTACTAAAGGTTAGTGCTGTTGAAAATATTTGTGTTTACCTACTTTAAGTTTGGTAAATAATTGTCTTATTCATAATGTGCTTATTAAATTCTTACTTGGATATTTTTTGAACACTCCGCATCCAATATGGAGGGGCAATTGAGTGAATAATAAATGAGGTAATGCTTTAGTCTGTACTATTTATTATTAGCATCTACGCTACGATCTTAGCAGGATAAGATAGAGAGTGAGATAGAAGTAAGTTAGAGTTTATTAAATGCTTTGGACTAGGCTAATTATTGAACTAGCTTAATAAATTTGTTTTAAATTTTTTTCGGATGTAGAAGTATAATATGAGGGTCGGCGTATACTCGGATAGTGATGGAAACGTATTCGTGCGATCAAGGTAATAGCTGGTATACTTATTTATGATGAAGATTTTATTTTCTTTTCATATAAGTTATTGAAGAGATGATGGGGTACATTGTTTACTTTTTCTTTCTTTCTTTTTGCGAGTGGTGGGTTCGGTTAAAACATCAAGAGTGGATGGAATCCACTTATATAAATATCAGAATAGTCGACAAAGCACTAGTTCCTCTCATAATGAGAGGAAGGCTGGGGTACATTGACCTTATACGTACAAAAAGGAGGAATATGGTAACCTCGAGCGGAAATTTGGATGGAGAAAATTTGTTCTTCCGTAAATAGATTCTGATGAGGTTGCGCGTCGAAATCATGTCGAGGATCGACAGAAGATCCCCGACGTGATGAGCGATTTGCGGGGGTTTGCGAGTGATCCGCTCAGCGAGAAGCATATCTACGCCCCACCACCACACAGAGGAGGTGGACATGGATCGTATATTCCACAGGAGAGAGCGCATCTACTTGCACACCACCACACAGGAGGTGGACATGGATCATCATATTCTAAGAAGGAGCACGCGTTTGCCTCCTAGATAGAGGAGAGGACGATCGGGGATTATCAGAGTCGAGTTTGATCACGGTGATTCATGTGTGGTGGAAAGGAGGATTGGATAGCATGGAAGCCGGAGGATGCTGCACCTCCACCGCCACGCCCGGCTCGGGCGGGGTCTTCTTCGCCTCGGCGGCTATCGAGCGACGCGTCCCCAGCTTTGGTCCCCAGCTCTTGCTCCCGATCGCCGCTCACCCAGCCCATTCGTTGTCCGGGGAGAAATGAAAACGAAAAAATGATGCACGAAAAATGGGTGGATTTACTAGTAAAAAAAATCTTTGGATTACGGTGGAACTTTAAAGATAATTTGAAGAAGGTGAAGAAGGAAGGAAAGCCTGGAGATCGGGCGTCTGTGAGTCCGGATGATAGCACGCGGGCTCATAAACAAATCGAGTTGATGATGACGAAGAGTGCGTACCGATGCACGACCATCGGTAGCCCGGTCACTGATTAACGACGACCGAAGTCGTATTATACGTTGGATAAGCAGACATCGCAACATCATTTTATAGGCACCATGCTTATCTAGCGTGCGTGGATTGCCACGTACTAACTCCACGGAAGTTTGCACATGTCCTGGTCATCTTACGTTCCGATGCCTACGGCTTTGATAGCATGGCATGGAAACATTATTTTTCATATAGATATGAGTCTCGGACAATATACAAAATGCATGACTCGGAAAATGCAGGAAAAATAAATCGACATGTTTTAAACAATTAATACATCGATTTTATTACAGGTGACGTATTGCCATTTTGTAGGTAGTTGATATACTCTCCCTATGTCATTTTAGAGTTCGTCTGCCCCGGTTTAATCCGTATACATGCATGTGATTATATTCATCGGTCCCT